>JALPQD010000021.1:0-96290 GCA_023101885.1 Typhlomys cinereus
TAGGAGCTGAGGATAGCCCTAAACTCGCTATGAAAACCCTCCCCTAGTATCTGCCCGTCGCCTATGAAGGGGGGGATGAGACAGACTTGGGAGACATCACTTGACTCTCCAAATGTCTTGCCGCCCACCCCCGCCCCAGCCAGTCCCCTCAGTCAACCCTCTTGCTCACTGGCAGAAAGACCACTGGGTTAAGGCCCTGGTCTAAAGCCTTGGTGCGTCCCAGGGTAGGACTGAGACCTGGGTGTCCACGAGAACTCTCTCTCTCTCTGCATGCATCGGAGAACCACACAGAGCAAGCCAAAGTTACTGAAAAAGTCACCCAGAGCCCTAATGAGCCTTTAAGATCAAGTATGAAGCCTTCTCACCCACCATTTATTAACATCTTACAACCCTAATTTTATTTAAAAAAAAACTCTCATGGACCGTTAACCATGAATGTGTTTTAAATTTGTTTTTGAGTGCAAACATAGGCTCTTCTCTCTCTCTCTGCGTGCGTGCGTGTTTCTGTCCACACACGGGATTCAGCGTTATTCTTTTTAACCAGCTGCTGCCCTCCGTCTGAATGGTACCCACCCGCGCTGTCACCGAAACTCAGTATTCTTTTGATATGATTCATAAAGTCCAGGCTGGTCTTGAATTCCCTATGAAGCCAAGAAGGGGAAAGAAAGAAAGAGAAAGACAGACAGGAAAGAAGAAGAGGAGAGAGGGAAGGAGGGAGGAAGACAGCTTTGTTTACCGACCATAGCTACTATTCCATTCTCTTTAGATATAACAAAAGTCAGCCTTGCTTTGGCCCCATCCCCTTCTCCATAGTCACACCTCATTGTTGACTGAATTTGTGTTGTTTCAGTAAAGCCTTTTCTGACCGTGTGCTTGCTGTAGGTGACTGGGTAAAAAGGGACACAGACCTCTCCAGGGCCTGCTCAAGACTCTGACCCCTGAGGTCAGCTTGGGATGGCAGGTCACCTCACTCGGTCCCAGGAGACTTGGCCCTTCCTCGCTGGGACAGTAGCTACGAGCGTCTCCACCTTTCTCCTTCCCCGTGTCTGGCACAGTGGACTCTGGGCTTCCACGCCAGGTGCTTCCTCTGGTATGAGGACGTCCTGGAAGTTGAACTTGATGTCACCCTTGATTTTGCCAGTTTTTGTGACTTGTTCTGTGCCTGTTCTGATCCACAGTGATAACCGCCCAGGGTCGACAGTCAGGACTAACATCCCCCACAGGGAAGAGCGTCGCTCAGAGCTGTGCATCTGCTTGGTCTGCCCGGACCCTCCGCAGCTCCAGGACCTAGGCGAGCTCACCATGGGGCTCCAGGCGGCTGCTGCTCCTTGTCTGGGTATCACAGGACTCCAAAGGGTATATTGCCTTCCCTGGGTCTGCGAGAGGAATGCATTCCGTGCCACGGCCGGGCCTCACCTCATCTGTGACAGGAGACACCTGTGTCACCCGAGGCGGGTCCCAGCTGCTGGGCCGGATGCTGAGAAAGCACCCAGACTCCGCGCCCAAGGCCAGCCGGAAGACCACCCATTTGAGCCGCAGAGCAGCACTCTGTGCCGGGAAAGGTACCAGAGGTAGGCACGCTGCAGCAAAATCAGTCAGCGATACCTCTGGGCCAAAGGAAAACAAAAATCGGTTTTCAAAGCACTCAGAGAGACAAAGGCAAATGCAGGGGTGAAAAGCTGAGGGTCTCTGTCGACCTGTTTTCCCCACCCCCACCCTCTCCTGGGATCTCCAGGACTAGCCAGACTTGTGTGTTTCTGTCACACACCACTTTGTAGAAAACCTTTGCGCTTGGTGACTTGACAAGTTGGCGAGTCTAAAAGACTTCCATGTCTCTTTCAGTCGCATCCATGTACAGCTGCACTCCTACAACGTTTACAGGCTAGATTCATATATAGTTATACTCCTACAATGTTTACAGGTTAGATTAATATACAGTCACACTCCTATAATACTCACAGGCTAGATCTTATACAGCCACACTCCTACAATGTTTAGAGGCTAGATCTTATACAGCCACACTCCTACAATGTTTACAGGCTAGATCATATATAGCCACACTCCTACAGTGCTTACAGGGTAGATTCATATATAGTCATATTCCTACAATGTTTACAGGCTAGATTAATATATAGTCACACTCCTATAATACTTATAGGCTAGATTCATATACAGCCATACTCCTACATTTACAGACTAGATCCATATATAACCACACTCCTACAATGCTCACAGGCTAGATTCATATACAACCACATTCCTACAATATTTACAGGCTAGATCATATACAACCACACTCCTACAACACTTACAGGCTATATTTCTATACAGTCACACGCCTACAACATTTACAGGCTAGATCTTATACAGTCACACTCCTACAATGTTTACAGGCTAGATCTTATACAACTACAAGCTACAATGTTTACAGGGTAGATTTCACCATGCTGGTTGCCATCGGCTGTTTTTAAGGACAAACTTCAGAGAACCTTGTTCCCCCCACATTCAACATGCCTTCAGCTGACAGCCTGTCCATGCCTTAATCCAAGCTGGTATATAGTGCACGGAGTGCACGTCCAAGATACACACATTTGATTCTCACTGCTCTGTCTTACCTTTCTGCCCTCACTAGTACATCATATAGCAATTAAGGAAGCATATTCACTTGAGTGGGAAGGGACTCCAATTTATTTGGACATTTGCCATTAAGAGTCATTGTTTCAATTCATGCGTTCATTCTGTATTTATTCCCAGCCTCTACAAACAGTGCTTTGTTAACTAGCCCTATCCATATGGAATTATGCTTTTGCTTCTGTGAATAGACTCCCAAGAGTGAGTTCTGAAACCCTTTAAGGTTGAAAAAAGAGAGACAGAGACAGAGACAGAGAGAGAAAGAAAAAAAAAAAGAAAAAAGAAAAGGAAAGAAAAGAAAAAAGAGTAGAAATGAAGTGAAACAAAAAGAAAAGGAAAGAAAAAAAGACTAGAAATGATGTGAAACAAAAAGGAAAGGAAAGGAAAAGAAAAGAAAAGAAAAGAAAAGAAAAGAAAAGAAAAGAAAAGAAAAGAAAAGAAAAGAAAAGAAAAGAAAGGAAAAGATAAAAACAACATATGTGGCACAAGCCCCAAGCTTGGGGCTTCTGGCGTTGGGTCTTTGCCTTGTCCTGGAGCCGAGCCCTTGTTCCTAAGTGGTCCCTGAGCGGTTCCACGTGTTCCTGCGACCTTTCTAAAGCCAGAGTTGAGTCACACTGTTGCCAAGGGGAGCTGGAGATGTGGCTCAGTTGGCAGAGTGCTTGCCTGGCATGCTGGGAGCCCTGGGTTCGATTCCCAGCGCTGCATAAACCAGGTGTGGTAGTGCAAGTCCGCAATCCCAGGGCCCGGGAGCTGGAGGCAGGAGGGTCAGGAGTTTAGCGTCCTCCTCATTCTTGGTTACAGTCCGGCCAGGACTAAATGAGACCCAGTCACAAGAAAGAAAAAAAAATATGTTGCTCCTTGAGGCTTAGTATAGGACCAGATCCTAGTAGGGAGCAAGATTCCTGACTCAGTTTATCCCTGAGACTCTGGTTCCTGTATTCAGGGGTCACAGGAAGTCTGCTGCTGTGGGGTCCCCAGAGACTGCTCAGGGTTGGTGGGAGGAGATGGTGCCACGATAGCCCTTGCTGTCTCAACAGGCTTGACTGGAGTTTGTTGTCACCTCCCATCCACACACACTGCTGCGACCTTCCGGGGACACTGGCTTCTTTCAATGTGACCACGTGGAACATGGTTTCTCTTCGTCAACGGAAAGAGTGCAGCTGAGCAGCGCCGACACCTCCAGTCTCTGCATCAGCAGATGAGCGGGTCGTGTAGGTCAGAAGGAAAATCACAAATGCTTGAGAGACTCAGACAAAAAAAAAAAAAAAAAAAAAAAAGGAAAGGAAAAAAAACTCTCAAACTTTATTTTAAACAGGTTGATACTATCTCAACCCATTCACGGGCAAGGTTGCTCATTAACCGCCTACCCGGGAAAGAATGAGCCCAGGGGAATGGCGGGCGAGGGCCAGCCGGTGACCAAACACCTGCCCCACACGCACAGTTGTCCTTTGGGGCTTCGATGACAAAAACCTCATTAGCTGAGTGGCTCGAAATAATGACCACTTGTTGCTCACAGTTCCACGATGG
This sequence comes from Typhlomys cinereus, assembly GCA_023101885.1. Taxonomy (NCBI): domain Eukaryota; kingdom Metazoa; phylum Chordata; class Mammalia; order Rodentia; family Platacanthomyidae; genus Typhlomys; species Typhlomys cinereus. Next base: position 4,159 of record JALPQD010000021.1, read on the forward strand.
AGGTGTCAGCGGCGGGAGAGGGGTTCAGAGCTTGCGCCTTCTCGCGAAGTCCTTCACGTGGGAGCAAGGGTGAAGGGACTGGGGGCACAAATGGGTAGAATATACATATGGTGCTATTCCTGAAGATTGCTTTCGTGACTTACCTACTCCCCAAAGACCTCACCTGCTTGGGGTGAAGATTTCAGCAGATGGATTGAGGAGGGAGGGGACCAAGCAGTTAGGCCAGAGCGATGCTGGAAGTTTGGGGAAGCGCGGGTTGACATCTGATCATCAGCCTCTGTCCTGGCACGCACTTTGATGAGTGCCCTGATTTGCTGTGATGTGGGGAGAAGGAAGAAAGACGCACACGCCCTGGCCGCTGAACCCAGCAAAGGATGCTTGGGATTGGGGTGCACAAAGAAATATCATGGAATGTGATGGAGGGGGAGATGGCTTGGAAGTGTGGGTGCTGGTCGTGGTTCTGACCTCCACATGCAAGCCCCTCACTGGTCCGGCCTCAGTTTACTTGTGTGCAAATGAAGCCCATCATACCAGATGCCTTCCAAAACCACCCTTGGCTGTGAAATTCTCAGGTCCTTTTTAAACGGAAAGCATTCTAATGTAACACATGTCAATACATTTCCTAGAGCACCGTCAGAGCAGAAGGAAGGTCAGAGGCTATAAATGGAAAATCATTCAGTCAGAGGTCATGTTGTTGAGCTGCAAATACTATTTATAAACTTGTACATGGCCTCACGAGGCTCTTTCAATAGGGTGTATGTCACTCAGCGTTTATGTAGGAAATAGCAGCATCTGATCACATTGTATGGAGGATAGGCGGGGACCTGCACTCAGTTGTCAGCAGGTAGCAAGCCACATATTTTGCTAAAGCATCTGTCAAGTTCAAATTCGTTGCAGAAGCACCTGAATTGTATACGGAGCCCGTGTTCCGTGTGCACATGCAACTTTCATGAGCCTTCGTGTCTCAAGTTGGCAGAAGCCCCTTGTGTAGAGCACTGGATTAACCCCCTTCAGATCACTGACAACAAGAGACCAGGGGTCTGTGTAGACCCCTGAGGGAACGGCCCAGAAAGTGATTGGTTGATAAGGACTGGGGAAGGATCTCAGGCCGAGCTGCTATAGAGGAAGACTTCAAATGCAAGAAACGACAGACATGATCTGTGACTCATTTAAAATGAGATTCGTGCTTCTGCTGACAGGTCGTCTCAGACACAGAGCATTGGTGCACTCTGCACCTTCCTCATGACGTCACCAGTGAGCTCACCGGAGGCTCACTCAGCCCAGGCTGTGGGGCAAGGGATGCTCTGTGTGTGAGGACTGTAGGGGTGCGGAGCACGCGCTGTGCTTCTCTGGCTTCTGCACGCACACTTTCACTTAGTACATTATCTTTTATTCTATGTGTGTGTGTGTGTGAGAGAGAGAGAGAGAGAGAGAGAGAGAGAGAGAGAGAGAGAGAAGGCTCTGTGTGCACCTGTGGAGGCCCGGGTGGGACTTTAGGGATCATCCTGGATGGCTCTACTCTCGTGCTTTGCTCTGGGATTTCCCAGGCTCCGCCTTCCAGGGTTGGAAGTGACAGCTATTTTCCCCTAGTGTTTTTAATGTGGGATCCACACTCAGGTCCTTCTGCTTACGAGTCATCTCTCTCCTGCCCCAGGACACATTTTTTTTAAAAATAAGCGAAACAAATGTTTCCGGGCTGGTGAGATAGCTCAGCGAGTGAGATGGCTGCTCACAAGCCCCGAGACCTGGACTCGACCCCTAAAGTTCACATGGTGGAAGGAACACTGCCCTTTGACCTCTGGCCTCCACCCATGCACTATTGCCTGCATGTTCTCTATTCTCTTCATCTTCTCTTTTCTCTCTCAGACAAATAAATACATAAATGAACAAGGAAAACTTCAAAAAGCTCAAGCTCTGGGACTCACATCCACACCTTGCGTTCATCTTGCGTTGATGCAGTCCGTCTCCTTGTTGTGACAATGGACGCTGTGTGCCGAGAGCCCATAGTGTATGGGGGGGGGGGAGAAATATGTCATCCAAAGCCCAAACCCGGAGTTTAAGGACGGTCCTCCCGGCTCTCGCCTGGCTCTGCCTGACGGCTCAGGGCCTCGTGGATGGTAAGATCCCCGTTGTGACCACTGGGTGCCCTCCATGTGGAGACGGGTTTGTGGGACCCACCTCGACTTTGAGGTCTCCAGGGGCTATGCCTCGAGGGGTGGGTGTTGCGGAAGAGCTGGTGGTCATCGTGTTGCCTGGGAATCAGAATGTTCCCCCGATAACCATCGCTGCTCAGCCATTCCCGCAGGAAAGAACGAAGGGGTTCTCCTTCGTTGACTCTCGGAATGCCATTTCATCACCCTGCTCATTAGCAGAGGGGAAGAAGAAAAATTGAGGTCTCTTAAAGCAGGGCCTGCGAGATCACAGAGATAATGTGTCAAGAGCTTCAAGTTCCTTTGTGAATAAAGGAATATGTGGGAAGAGATGGGCCAGTGAGTGCCAAGGACTCAAGCAGACATAGGTAGCATGGGGGGGGGGACCTGTCTGTGCCTGTTTCATAGATGGGCGCCCATGGGACATAGAACACCAAGCCGTGGGTCCCTCTCGGAGCAAATGGACCAGAGCAGTTAGAAACACACGCTTGGTCCACGGATGGCCATTCCAGGCTTCACTGGCGACACGGTGGAGAGGCGGAGTGAGGTAATGTCTCAGATTGTCCACTGTAAACTATAAAATATTATATGTCTATGGCAGAGGAGACTGTGATTTATATGAAGCGAAGTAGCAGAAGATAAAGGAAAAGCTGTGGAATGCTAACGTTTCATCTTGAGTTTTCCTAACAAACGGTTAGGAAATTCACGAACACATCCTGAATTCTGCAGTGCGATCACAGTGTGTATAGAATGGTCACCTATTTAATCCTCCTGGGAAACTTGAAGAGGTGACATTATGCTTGTCCTCATCTTACCAAAGAAACTGGGTCTAGAGTGAGAAACTGATTTGCATGAAGTCACATCCTGCATCTATATCAAGCATGTTGGTTCTCACAAAGTCCATAGTGAGCTTGTAGATCACACATATACACTACACAGACACACACACACACACACATACACGGTATGTTGACCTGCGTGTGAATGTGCTTTAGAAAGATCTGGGTCAGGGATGAGATCGCTCAGTTGGGAACGTGCTTAACACATGTAACATGAGCACTTGGAGTTTAATTTCCAGGAACTTAGTCATCTCGGCGCTAGAGGTGGGTGGAGACAGGTGGACCCTGGCGATCACTGGTCAGCCAGCCTGGCTCACGTGGTGAGTTCTGGAGAGCCGCTGTCTCAAAACGAGCTGGATGATGGCTCCGGAGGAAGGACACCTGACACACTCTGGCGTCCACCCACCCACATGCGCACCCACTCACCCACACATCCACACAGAAAGTAAGTCCAGGCCACCCTAAAGATTTGCCCCTTGCCATTCCAAGTTTCCCAGGGTCTCCCAGCATTTCGTTCCATACGGGGGTCTCGTCCCGAAACAAAGGGATTGAGCCGACCCATGACCTTGAGGCCCCCTGTGATAATTTCCTTGTGTACCACAGATGCAGATGGGCTCGGAGGACCAGCGCCTCCCCTCCTTGAAGTCATGAATTTTCATGAAGCCAGGGGAGGCGGCCCAGAGGCAGCGGCGGGGCGCACCCCGCAGCCCCACGGGGCGGCAGCGGCTGTGGAAGGCCTCATTGCTTGCACCTGCTGAAACATTTGCGGCATTTGCGAGGCAGCGCAACACATTTGCTTTCCATTTTATCTGACTTTGGGAAACCTTTGAAGTGTTTAACAGCACAGCCCGGGAAAAGGCCTGCGCCTCTTAATCATTTACTCTCAAGGCACATTCACGCCGGGTCGCCTGTCAGCCAGAAACTGAGCCGAGTCCACTTTATTAAGTGTCACATGCCCGGTCGCTGTTCATTAAAGCTGCTTTAAGGTTTGCATTATGTAATTTATGAGAAAAAGAAATAAAAATTCCATTGTTTTATTAATATGTGCTCCCAGACCTCTCCATAACAGACGTAAAGGCAAGTTGGGCTAAAGGACCCGGGGGGACCGGTGGAGGTGGCCTGCCAGTCCCTGCCATCTGGGTTTCCTTGGCTTCCCACATCAGTGTCGACCCCCTCACCTGAGGCAGAAGCCTGGCCAGTGGGCAGAACTCCAGGAGGTTCATCCCAGGCTCTGGTCCGGGGCCCTGCCTCAGGTGAGAGCGACGAGGCCCTAGTCCCCTTCCATGTTCTCCGCCTCTTTCCCAGAAAGGCCCATGACCACTAACAGGGAGGAAGAGTGCACCCGACTGACTCGCAGAAAGCATGGTCGTACCTCACTGCTACCCAGGGGCCCAGCGTAGGACCCCCAGGCCCAGGACTCAGCTGGGTGAAGATCCCCACCCCACGCTACGGAAGTAGAGTCATGCCAGGGTCTATCCCGAGGCTGTCTTGATGTTCCATGCCAGGCAAAAGGGTCACCTCCAACTCAGTCCGGCTTTGGGGGGGATGGAGGTTTGAGAATGTCACTGCACTGCGTGTGATCCTGTCACTATGTCCTGTGTGACAAGGCAGCTGGCAGCTTATCTGAACTACAGTTCCATGCAGGGCCTGCCTTCCAGAAGGACCTTCTGCGACAGATTCTCTTGAGTCCCCAGAGGATTTGCAGGAGAGATCCTCATGGGACCATCTGACAGGCTGGGACCCAGCTCCCCCCTCTCTTCTCTCCCCCCCACTCCCCTCTTCCAAAACAGGGTGGGGGACCCACCTTGCCCACCCTGTTTCTTTGACTCCCTCCCCGTGCACCATCTTGAGAACATTCTTTTCCAAACTGTATGCAGATCCAGGTCAGGATTTGCAGCCAGGGTGCAGCAGGAGGTATTTTCTCAGCTTCCGCTTCCCTCTCTGCTGCCCACACAGCCGGCCATGAATCTGAGGTGGGAGCAATTTTTTAATCAAGTGACTGGTGTGTTACAGGTGCAGAGTGGCACCAGGCTTTGCCCCCTTCGGCTCAAATCTGTGAGCTTTTAGCTCTGCAAGGGACTTGGGGTGCTAAGACTTTCCTACGACATCTAACGGGAATGGCCTGGGCTCGGGAGCACAGGGGAGCTGTAAACTCTGGCGGTGGCCTGGGCGGGGCTCGGTTAGGGCAGACATGAAATAAACTTCCACGTGGGTTGTTCCTTTCTCCCAGCAGGGGCAGAACAGGACCTGGTTTGCAGGAGGCGAGGAGGTGGGCCAGGTTTTCCAAGGAGAAGTCAATCATTAGCTCGATTTCGAATTACCAGTTTCACTGATGGTCCGATAACACCGGCTGCTGGCATCCGGCCAGGAGTCACCTCTGCCTTTGATCCCCCCCCTAGCTCCATTTCCAGGAGTAGTAAAGCCACAGGTCTCCGCTGAGCCACAGGCTGGAGAGTCCTGGTATCTTCCAGAGCCTCACAGGACCACTGAGTCATCTGTCCAGAGATGCCCAGAGACCTCTGGGGTAAAGGTTCCAGAGGAAACAGCCCATCGAGAATCTGTGAATGCGTTCATGCCGCCCGCGGTTTCACACTGGAACCCAGAGAGCAAGAGGGTGATTTCTGACAGAGGCGTGACAGGCAGGTGACCGTGGAGTTATTCACAGTGTTCAGGATGAAAGTAGAGGCAGGTGTAGGAGCTTGGAGGGCATCGGGGAAGGCTTCCTGGAAGAGGTGGTGTTTGAGCAGAAGAAACCAGAAGCCGGCGGAGGAGGCAGCTGAGCAGTGGGCAGATGAGAAGCAAGTTCAGGATTTTCAAAAGAGAAGTGAGGTGCCAGCTAGCCAGGGAGGAGGGTGACTGGCTGGTGCCGTCTAGGGTGCCACAGAGAGGTATTTGAATTGAGCAACACCTAAGCGAGACACGTGTTATCAGGGGTATAGGAGTCACCTTACCAGGACTCCAGGTCCTGGACATGACAGTTCTTGGGGGGGGGGGTTCATTAATGGCAGAGCCTGGCTCAACCTCAGCTCACAGGTGGAAACTGCACTAGGAAGTAGAGACAGGAAGAGAGGGCCCAGGGGGCCGGTGGCGCGCCCCCTTCTCAGAGTCCGCCACTGGAATCGGGCAACTGGAGGACTGAAAACCAAAGGGAAAAATCTCTTTGGATTCTACACGCGCATCATGTAAGACCCGGCTCGGGGCAGCCAGGGGCAGTCGTTCAGGCCCGTCTCACCATCACAGCGGGGATCACGACGCCTCGGCCGGGGTGTTGGGGACTGTCTGTCATTTGTCCTCACGGGAGGGGCATTATCATAGCCCGTGGAGACTCCGAGCTTCTGATTTTGAACTTCCTATGGCAATGAATGCTTAGTTTATGATGAGCGGATTCACTCTCGTGCTTTCTCAAGTGAGCTCATGTAATTCCCGGTCCCTAAGAAGAACGCGTCATTATGTTTGTTTTTCACGGATGGGAAAAACTAGATCTTACAGAGAGGGAACCCTTGATTCCTTTGATCGGACTACTCCGCTGATAAATCAGGAAGTCCAGGCATGGCCGAGATGTTCTTGAGGGGTTGGGGGATTACAGAGACATCCGACCTTGTGGCAGACACGTGGATGGGTACCCAGGAGGGGTGGAGAGCTCAGAGTGGGTCCTCGTGCTGACTCCTCAGTGTCTGTTTAGTCTGCCCACTTGGGTAGTGGGGTTCTGATCCTAAACTCCTTCCCTACCTCCCGCCGGTGCCATTTGGATGCATCCAAACCTCTGTCCAGATAGATCAGAAGCCTGAGGTGTAGGAAGGGGACATTGAGCCTCTCTTCTGCCCCTGACCTTGGAAGGTTCTCACTGAGTCCCAACGCCCATTCTCTGGGGTAACTCCAAGAGCTCACATTTTATGGAGGATTCAGTTGCTCTCCCATGGAGTCCAGTGTTGAGATCCCAGAGTGAAGCTGAAGGTCACTCATATCCCGCTGGTCTAGTGGGTTCTAGTGGCTGTCCTCCCCTGTCAGGCGGCTGTGAGGTGCTATACAACACAGGGTCTAAGCAGGTGAGGTTCAGTTTAGAAGAGGTATCAAAGGGGCTTGGAGGTCGGTTTTCAACACTTCGGAGGATTCTGCCATTTGTAAAAGTCACACTTACCTTCTACTGTCAGGACACGGTGCGTTTCTGCAAATCCCCCTCCCCCGCCACCATGAGGGTTCTGATCTGGGGATAGCATTTGTTCTGGAAGGGACGGAAAAACAACCCCAGAGGGACAGGCCTGTGCACGTCGAGTGAGCAAGGCAGGATCCGTGCTGTAGAATTAGCCCCAAGTTGTAACCCAGTTGTTGGGGGTCACCACAGGGCCCAGGCCAGGTGTTCCTTCCCTGAGGGGATGGATGAGTGACACAGGAGGGGCTCGGGCCACCCCTCCAGGCTGCCTTGCTCGTCCCAAGGGACCTCCTCACTGCAAGCCAGGTCTCCCTCAGGCAGACGTACAAAGTCCAATGCAAACACAGAAGCGAGGGAATCCAGAAGCCAGGCTGCGCCCTCCCTCTTCCCCCCACCTCCGTTCCGACCTCTCCCCATCCAACCTCCACCCCACGCTTCAAAACTGACAGTTTCCTGTCCATAGAAAGATTTCCTTATGTAAAAAGATTTTGTTAACCTGACATTTGGGGGCCTCTCTTTGCAACGATTTGCTCTGTCATAGAATAAGGTTTTCATTTCCCTGTGTGTTGGGCTTTGAGAAACAATTCTTCACAATCAATGGATTATTTTTCCCTTCAGTGGAGTCTGTAGCTACAGTCAGTCTGAGAAGCATGGTGGTCTTCAGAGATCTGAGCAGATAAGCAAAGGCCAAGGGGAGATGTGTTCACCTTGCCTTAGCCCGGGAGCCTTGCACTGTGGGGATGCGAGAGCATCTACTAGACCCCCGATTCTTCTCCTGGCTCCCCCTGCCCTGCCCTGTATAAGAACAGAGATACAACCTGGCCATGGCAGCATGACTCCCCAGAGGGGGGGGCACATCAGGGCTATGGTCTGGAGCCCCATACCCAGCGTGTCTGTGCTGGGTGCGAAACACCCAAGATCTCCCCAGCTGCCGAAGGGCTCTGGCGGCATCCGGCAAGTCTGGCTCATGGTCGTCGGTAACAGAAGCACAGTAACCATGGCAGCCAGCAGTAACAAGCACAGCGGCCCTTCCTCCAGGTCTGGCCGGTCAAGGGCCCCATCCAAGATGGCTGCTACACGCTTTCCTCGTACTGACCGGCAAGTTGCACAAAGATGAGGCACAGCCGGGGCGGCGGATACTGTTCAACAAGGGGCTTCCCCTGGGTGAGTCACTTACCACGAGCAACCAGCCTGGTACCCAGCGTTGATTTCACGGCGCCAGAAGCAGAGGACTTGCTAAGAGGCTCAGAGAGAAGGTCCAGGAAGCCCCGCAGTTAGCATCTTTCTGGTCTCTGAGAAAGGCAGAGAGCCGGCAGGGGTCACCCTCGGGAGGGAGGAATGTGGGGAAGCTCTCTGGACGTAGACATCTGGGCAGATCCGCTGGCTTTGGAGAGCTGGGGGAGGAGGTGGCATCCAGGGGCCGTGTGTGTCGGAGGCGGCGATGAACTCCTTGGCCCCCTGAGCCACAGGACTGGGGACAGGGAGGGACGTCCCACGCCCCTTCTGCTTTCTCTCATGAAGCTTCTAAGGAAATTCCATTGCATTGTATTTACAAGGCATCCGCAACTGTCAGCTTCCTCAAACACAATGTATTTAATAAAAAGCCATTAAGCCTTGTAAAGCTGTCAGAAACCTAAATGACACTTGTAATAAAATCTTGTCGGGTGACCTGTTCCGGTTAATCAGGCCCAGTGACATCATCGGCCACGGATCTGTCTGATACCCCAGGCGTGAGGTATATTTAGACAGCTTTATGATCCACATGGATTTGAGTTATTAAAATTGTACAGTTTTGCAAGGAATTTGGGATTTAATAAAGCGGCAGAGAAAACTACAAAAGAAGCAATAACCTTCGGCAAAAGCTGGTCTCCCCGCACGCCGGGGTCATGTGCCCAAGCTGGTTGCCTGGGCAGGGCTGGTGCCAGGTGTTCACACGGGTGAGTTTATGTATCTATAACCCATTTACCTGGCATTTGTGAGGCGGGGAAATCAATTACATCTTTCCCAATGGCTTCAAGGTGGTGAATTTGGCGAACATGTAGATTTATGGGTTTACTCAGATTATGAGAAGATATTACCAATTGGCTCTAATAAGGCACTTTGAGCCAATGCAACTGCTAGATTGTAAATATCTTTGGCCCTGCCTACCCCCTGGATGGCTTCTGGGCCCCCAGGCTCTTGAGGGCATAACTCTATCTTGAACTCCACAAAGCCCAATTTCAGGTAATTGTGGGGATACCAGAAACAGATAGGGACCCCTATCTACACATCCAGACTAACTAAGACATATCAAAGAGGCATTGGGCACAAGAAAATAAATCACACCTAGAATCTTGGCATAGGCTGGCACAGCGCCGCTGATTATTCCATTTGTTTCTAAAGATATTTTAATCCTTTGTGACCTCAAACTTCCCATGAACCAAGACCTGGTCCCAAGGCCGCCCACGGCCTTTGCAATAAATCCGTTGTCTCCCTTCTCGGCCCTCAACTCAGGCCCATAGATCACCCCTCCCTGCATCTTGCTTCAATTACTCAATTAAGTGCAGTAAAGTTCTTGTAGGTTTTGCAGATGTCGCTTTATTATCAAGGCCTCAGATGAACACGAGAGTTCAGGAGCTGAGGTTATGCGGAGGTTGCTGGGGGAAGGGCTGGCGGGCACTGGGACCCTCTCAACAACTGCAGGGGCTGAAGCCTCCTCCCCATCCCCCCCCCAGGGCAGGGGCATCTGTTCCTGGTGCTCTTAGCTCCGCCCCTTCGTGGGGAATTCGTGATGTTATCTTGCTGAGAAACTGCTTGGGAGAAGTAAGTATTTCACCTTCCAATGAGATAGCGCTGTGATTAACAGACGGTTAATTGGGCCATTTATCAAGAGAAGGACCTGCCCCAAGTCAGTGGGCTAAGTAAATTATGACCCACCCTGCAGGTGTTGAACTGGCAGCCCTATTACTCTTTTCGAAATGGTCTTCAGAAGACTTTATATGAAAAGATGATTTATTTCCAAGAGGAATTCGATTGTGCCTGTATTTCCCCCAAGCACGTCAGGGTTCTGCCGGCCCCTCTGCCTTCCTGAACCAAAGGGGACTGTGGAAAATTAGGGTGATGGCAAATGAGCGGGTCAGAACCAGAAGGACACCTGGAGACCCATGAAGACCACCAGACCATTTTAGAGATGGTGAACCGAGAAACAGGTGGAACACAGCAAGCTAATTATACAGTCACTTAGTATGTAGATGAAGGTATTTCCGTGTGTGTGTGTGTGTGTGTGTGTGTGTGTGTGCACGCACGCGCTTGTGCAGGTGCACACGTGCACCTATGGGTGGAGGCCAGAGGAAAACCTCAGCTGTCATTCCTTAGCCACTGTCCCCTCTGCTTTTTGAAATCAGGTCCCTCGCTGGCCTATAACTGACCAAGCAGGCTGGCTTGCGGGTGAGCCCCACTGTCCCTACTTTCCCAGGGCTCCGTGATAATTTTGTGGAACCATTTTATTTATTTATTTTAATTTATTATTATTATATTATTCAATTGTGCATGTGGTGTGTGTGTGTGTAGAACCATGGGTGAATTCAGGAACCACCATTGACCGCCTCCACATCCTCCTTGTTTACTCTGCCCGGGATTCACAGGCTCCGCCCTACCAGGACCAGAAACGCAGGCCGCCCCCGGCTTCTGCCTGGTGTCTATACGTGGGATCTAGGATCTGAACTCAGGACCTTCTGCCTGCAAGGCAGAGGCTTAACCCCTGAGCCAACTCTCCAGCCCTTGTGGAACCATTTTAATACATGTATCTGTTGCCTACAGTATCAGTACATGAGGCCCATAACTCACTCTTTTTGTGTGTGTGTGCGCGCGCGAGCGCTTGTGCGCACGTGCGTGTGTGTGTGTGTGTGTGTGTGTGTGTGTGTGTGTGTTTATGTGCACTCTACCATGCCTGGTATTTGCACATGAGTTGTGGGACTCAAACTCAGTCTCTTGGGTTTCCAAGGCAAGCACTTAACTAAAAGTCATCTTTACAACTCAGGCCTCTCTTTTTAAAAAGCTGCCATTTCTCTAGAAAGGCAAGGATTAATTCAGAATGAGATGTCTTATACCTTAAAGCAGAGTCGCTCCACTTCCACAGCACTGACATTTTGAAGTTCAACACTGTTTGTGGTGGGATCTGTCCCGTGGGTGTAGATGCAGCACCCTCAGGCAACAGCATCCGCATAACTCCCACGGTTCTGCCAGCCAAAGCCTTCACCTAGAGGGCAAGAATGTCCCTGGCTGCTCTAAAACATCATCATCAAATCAGCACCACCATCAGAATCAAACCATCACATTCCCATTATTCCCATTAACGCCACATCAGAAAATCACCATCAGCACCATTCCATATTCACCATCACCAAAACCATCATCATTACCACTACTACCATCAACTTATCACCATCATCGTCACCATCAAATCTTCACCATTTCCTTATTCACCACCGTCACCATCACAGTGAGATTACTAATGTGAGTAACGACAGTGGACTTTGTTGAGTGTTGGCGATAACTAAATATCTGAATAGCTCCTCCCACCAAGCCCTCCTGCTAATACTCATATGTGACTCTCGCTCTTACTCCATTTTACAGACAAGGATATCTGGCTAAAGATTAGTATGCAAGGCACACGATTCTGTATGGATGTGCCTACTTATTTATTTTTGGTAAGTCATGCTAAGTGTTCCAAAAGATGTTCAGTCCCAGAGTTTCAGGGGCTGGCTTTTCTCACTTTACCAGCCTGCACTCCACCGAAGGCCTCTGGGGGCTGTCACTGGATGTCCTTCGGATACCTCCTGCCAGAGAATTCTTGGTCTGTGGAGGTGACTGTCTCTCAAGTGCACTTTGGTTCAAGATCACTGATCTACTTCTTCCCGCCTGTATAGGCTTCTGATACTCCAAGACCTCTTTGCTCAGCCCTCTGGCCTATTCCTGACCATGCCGTGTGGGCTCTGATGGGCCTCTCCAAACGTGAGCACTGGGCTGGGCGCCCATGGGATCCCGAGCCATAGAATCCTGTCTCCGTGCTCGCACGAGGGCGTGCAGGGTCGGCGGGTGCGCGAATGAACGGGGACAAGCAGCTCTGAAGTGAATCCTGGCAGAGGAACGACAGGGACAAGAGCCCACCCTGCGCTGTTCCTTCCTCATTACGTGGAGCATCTTAGTCCTGTGTGCGCCTCGGCTACGCAGGGCAGGCCCACAGCACCCATACCTACCTTCCCAGGGGACACATGGAACCCAGGAAAGAGCAGGCTAAGTGAACAGGGGCTGGTCCAAAGTTATCTAGCCTGCAAGTGGCCACGTTTGGATTTGAACTCCAAACTCTCCCCACCACCTCCCCCATGTCTACTGTTCCAGGAAGCCTCTGTGTGCTCCGCCTTGTCCTTGGCACCAGGGGAGTGGTCTCTGGGTGGTGGGGGGGCAGTGCTCTCTTCCTACAGCCCCTGGGAGCTCTGCTGGGGACACGCCTCTACAGCCCCTTCTGCCAGCAGAGGCGTGTTCTGCCCTAACCTTTGGCAGATGCCACCGTGCACGTCTCTCTCTGCGGAGCGGGCCCCTCCCTGGGTCAGGTCGCTCACTGTCGCCTCTTGCAGCCCCTCGCACAGCCTTCATAAAGACCCGCTGATGGGCTGCGGATCGATCGGGCTCAGTTATGATGGGTGTGGAGGGACTTGCTAAGCGGCTTCTGACAACTCTCGCGGCTCATGGATCGTCCTGTCTCCAGCCCCAGCCTGAAGTCTCCAGTTCATAACACACCTCCCCACCCGCCGGGAGGAGAGAGAAAGGCAATCATCTCAGAGCGGAGATGTGCAAACCAACTGCCTGCCCACCCCCTGGTTGCCTCTACTCCCCTCCTTTCTCCTTGCATATGACGTTATCTTAGGGGGAGGGAAGGCTACACTGGTCACTCTGATGCCTGGGGCTGGGGGTGCAGAGGATGTGACTGTCCCCAAGGAGGGTGGATGTTACTTCTTGGATAAGAAGGATGGGCATGTGTGTATGCGTGTTTATGTACGCGTGTGTGTGCATGCGCCTGTGTGTATGCACACTTATGTCACCTATGTGTACCTGTGTGTGTGTGTACGTACATGCATTCACACGGGGATAGAGAGGACAACCTCGGGTGTTGCTCCTCCTCAGGTGAAAACTACCAAGTTTTTGGAGGCAGAGTCTCCCAGCCACACCCAGTGCCCCACCTGTCTCTAACTCCCCGGCCCTGCATTACAGCAGAGCGCCACCTTGTGTTCTGGGATTGAACTGAGGTCTGGTCCTTGTGTGGCAAACACTTTGTGCCAACTGAGAGTGTTTTATTTTAAGGGGATATTGATGTGTTGGTTCTTGTCTAAATCCCACTGGAACTCAAATCTGAATTTCGTGAGCAGGGAGTAGACACTGAGGTTCATTTGAGTTGGGGGGCCCTTATCTAGGCAGACAATAACTCTGTCCCTTCCTCATGACTTACAGGCTAATGTTTGGGATTCTGGGTATCACAGGCAGATGGACCCACAACAATTCTTGTAATCCATGCCTAGTCATCAACTGATTCTTTATTATTGTGAGTGGTGTGTGTGTGTGCGCCTGTCTAGAGGTCAGAGGATAACTTCGTGGAATCATTTCTCTCCTTCCATCTTTACATGGGTTCTAGGGCTTGAACTCAGTTCACTGGCTTGTACAGCAAGTGGCTTTGCCCTCTGAGCCACGTCACCAGCCCCCCACCAGGTTTGTTTTGTTTGCATTGCATTGTAGCGTTTGGGTGCTGGGGGAGCTGTGGGGATCAGGTACCAGATGCCACCACTTTGCTGTGCCAGGACCAGGGAGTTTAGAGAGAAGCATCGGTTGGATATTTCCACAAATCCTAGGGAAGAGAAAACCGGACCTGGGCCTGGGAAGCAGTGTGAGACCCAGGAGGTCCGTGGCCCGAGGGAGCTCTACTTTCAACCTGGTAGGGGACAAAAGGCATTTGAGGGAGAGGGTGTGTGGGCTAGGAGGAGGGAAGACAGCTGCTGAAAGTCGGGACCCTTTGTGTGGCTGACGAGCCCTGGTCCTTGTGGAAGGAGAAGTCATTTCCATGTGGTTAGGGGCCTTTCCTGGAAGACCCCCCCCACCTGTGCCTGGAGAAAGGTGATTCAGATGGGACCAGCTGCATGGCACATCCCCAGGAGGTGGGCGTCAGCCAAGCCCACTAGAGCACTCCTTACTTCCCTATACAGTCCCCAAAATGCCACTGTCATGGGCTTTAGGACGGGGAGACCTGCCCAACCCTTGGCCCAAGGATACCACCTCACTGTGTTTGTGAACAAACCATTGAAAACCAGCTAGATACTGACCTGCCCCCCCATACATACCACGCTGTGCCCCCCCCCATACACACCACGCTGGGGACTTCTCTCTGCTTCCACCTCCTCAGGGGAGGAAACAGAAGTGAGAGCCCTTCACCCCATCCAGGTCACACAGTTAATTTTGGTAACCGAGTCCTTCCTGGCCCAGGTGGTATCCCCAAGCGCCCACCTTGGACTTCCCTTGGTGCCAGGTCTAGGACGTGATTTCCGCAGCTTGCGAGAGCCTTCCGCCTGGCCGTCTTCTGGGTCCCTATAGGGTAGACAGGAAGGACAGGACGCCGGGCAGAGCCAAGCGGGTGAGCGCATTTCCCCAGCCCGGAGGGAGTCACAGGCCGCCCAGAACAGCCAGGCGCGGACCGGGGTTTCCACTCGGCTGCCTCCACCGCGCTCCTCCAGCCCGGCTGATAATTGCTCATTATGTACCTAATCTGGGCACAGCCGGCCTGGCGGCAGAATTGCAGCACATCAAAGCAAGCTCTTGAAAGGAGCAGAGCGCGGGCCTCCGGGGTAATTAGCTGAGGGCCCATTCGCTCCTGCCTGGGACAGTTGGGAGGGTTTCGGACAAGGTCCAAATGGCACCAAGTGCAGCTGAATTGTCAACTCTACTGAACTCCGATAGGCAAAGGACTCAGATTGTGTGGTTTGTTGATGTCTTTTTTTTTCCCCTCTCTTTCCTGCTGAGGATCAAACAAAATGACTTGTGCAATACATGTTCCACCTTTGTGTCCTATTTCCTTTAATGTTTATGTGTGTGTGCATGATTGTGTATGTGTATGAGAGAGCGAGGAGAGAGAGAATGCATGTCCCGCTGCACACGCGCAGTAGTCAGAAGACCCGTCCTCGCCTTCGCCTTGCTCGAGGTAGCTCTCTTCACGTGCAGCACCTACCCGTCTACCCAGCCCCCAAGGATTCTCTCGTCCCTTCTCCCCATCTCCCCTAGGAACACTGGGCACACAGACACTTGCCATCGTGCCAGCTTCACGTGCCAGCTTTCTGGCTCTGGGGACCCAGACAGGGGCTTGCAGGGTGGTGCAGGACCCAGGGCGCCACCTCTCCAGCCCGTGTCCTTTCCTTTCTTCTACTGTGAGACCTTTGTGCCTTTGGCCTCCCTGTCTCAGATGCCCGGATCCACTTGACTGTCCTCTGCTTTCTGGAACCCTCCATACCCCCTCTCCAGTCTGCTGTGTTCTTCTGGCAAGACACTGGGGGGTGGTAGGGGTGTGTGTGTCAAGGAGGAAACGCATCCACACACAACCACCACCACCACAGCACCGCCCCCCCCAGAAGCCAGAACCTTGCCCGTGTGCCGAGGTGCTTTGAATCACGGTGCGTGACTCAGTTTCCCCAGGTGCTCCAGCTAAGCAGCCGCGGGTGTCGGTGTGGGGTTGAGGTTTGCTGCTTCATCCATTAGGGTGGAACTTCGGGAGGGGGGAGCGGGCCGAACTCGAGACCTCTGAGAAAAGCCCGGGCCGCGCGTGCGCCATCCCTTGGCATGGCTGCCGTCCCCTCGCCCGCCCGGCTGGGGGGAGAGGCAAGGTGATGCTGTGCTTCTAATCCCATTTGCAGTCCCCTGTCGCTCAGCCAGGTACCTCACCAGCGGGGCGCAGAAGTGCGGAAAGTGCTAAGAGACGATATAATGGAGTCTGGTATCTCCTTCTGATGGCCTGTGGGGCGTTCAGACTAACAGGCCCGAGTGAGTTTGACATAGAAGCTGAGTGGTGTTGAACTGGCCAGCGGGGTGCAGGAAGCCCCCGTGACTTGGAAGCAGGTGGGGGACCGATTCCAGGACTGGCTGGTGCGGGCAGACGCCCACGGCTTTAATGAACCGCTGAGTGTTGCGCTCGATTGAAAGTTAACAGAAGAATCCAACTTACCCATCCTTTCAGCATATTTAGTAACACACACCTGAAATAATGAAGCTACTGGAAACGCTGGACTTCTTTGAAGCTGCTCTCGGGCGTTAAGGAAACTCATTGGAGTGGGGAGCAGATGGGGGGAAGGTAACAGGGATGGAGGAGCAGGGGGGGTCATGGTAAGCCGGGTCTCCCACTAGTGGATGTAAACCTGCTGATAATGCAGAATTTAGTGGGAGCTTATTTTTATTTATAATTTACAACTTGGGAGAATGGGGTTTCTTTGGATCAGATGTTTCATCAACAGTGAAAAAAAATGGTTAAGCACATCTATCAAGAGGTAAAGGGGGGCATGGGAAGATGGCTTAGTTGGTGAACCTGCGTTTGATCACCCCAGACCCAGGTTAACAAAAAGAAGTCAGCCCGCGAAGGCAGAGCGTGTCATCCCGCAGCTGGTGAAGTGTGACAGGCAGATCCCTGGGGTCCACCGGAAGCCGGCCTACCCCATCAGTGCATTCAGGTAAAAGCGTGAGACCTTTGGCTTCCGCATGCAGCTGCACACGGATGCACAGACAGGCACACACACTTTATCCCCCAAACAAAACGAGCCCCGAGAACAGACAGACAGCAGTTGCTACGAACGGGATTGAAGCTACCAGAGCCGATGTGAATTCCCTTCCAGGAAGCTCTGGCCCTGGCTACAGATTCTCTGCTCTCCCGTGGGCTCTGGGCTCACTCACACGCCCCCTTACACTGATGTGACTCAGACACCCCATGCTGAAAACATAAGCCTTCAAAATTGCTTCACAACACACCTGCAGCCTTTGTTAATCCTCAGGTGTGAATACAGCATGCACCTGCTCAGTATTCCCTCGGTATTTGTGCTAACTACAGGGTAAGTCACGTTGCGTTCTTCTGAGAATGGCGTGGCGTTGCAGAAAGAGGAGTCGTGAGCTGGTGAGCTTGGGGTTCGAATTTGTCACTGACCAGCAAGTCCAGCCCCCGAGTTCCTGGTCTGTAGAATGGGTGAGGGGTGGGGCATGAGGCTCTTAGATTGAGCGCGTTTCCTCCTGGTCACTTTCTGTGACCCTTTGCTTTCTCCTCCTCTGCTTGTGGCGTACTGAGCCGTCTGCAAATTTCCCGGCTCTTTAGCTGGCTTCCGGTGGACCCCAGGGATCTGCCTGCACACGTAGCAGGTACTCAGTCAAAGCTCAATAAATGTCTTAGCTCATTTTCTGGGGCCATCACAAAATACCCGAGGCGGGGCAGCTTACAAGTAGGCACATTTGCTCGGCAATTCTGGTGACTGCAGGGTTTTAATTGGTTTCCATCAGATGCCATTTCACTCTGACCCTGTTAGAAACATGGTACACACGTTTGCCCCTCCCCAATTGTAAAAGGATAAAGACATGACGCTCAGCACTCCCCCAACTTCAGCTGTTCCCATTAACCTGTGCTTTTTCTACTCCCAATCAGCGTGACCGCCCACTGGTTCCATCTTGTGCCCACCATTGCCAACCATGGGACACGTGCTTCCCCTTTAGGGGTTCTTTTCTCAAGAGGATCTAAAAACACAGTTCTCGTGCTTGACTTATATAATATCTTGTTTACAGAGTTATACCGGGAGAAAGAATGCAACGAAATCGATATATTCACGCATGTGGGGTGTGTTCAGGTGCACATGCACATGTGGCTGCGTGCATGTGGGGGTCCGAGGCTGATAGCAGGAACCGTGCCCCATTTCTCTTCCATCTTATTCTTTTCTGAGACAGTGTCCAATCAGATAGGGTGAGTCTGGCTAGCCAGCCCACCAGCCCACACACAGGGTGAGCCTGGTTAGCCGCTTGCTCTGAGGATTCCCAGATTCTGCCTTCAAAGGCTAGAAATACAGGTAGGCTACCATACCCAGCAGCCAGTCACATGGGATCTGGGGATTTGAACTTTAGACCTTTTGCTGATGTGGCAAGAGTTTTAACCACTGAGCCATCTCTCCAGCTACACGACAAGACCCTGTCTCAAGCACACATTAACAAAAAAATTATTTTGAGGGGACGTGGGCTGGGGAGCATGGGCTCTTGGCTAAAGGCCTGCCACTCGGCCTTTGTTTCGTGGCAATGTCACTGTGACAGATATGTAACCCAACAACGGGGGAACAAGGGGATTTTTTTTTTTTTTTACCTGCGTGCAGAGTTTCAGATGATAGGACCCGAGGGGCCTGACCACACCACAGGTTATGATTCCACCACTCTGGGCACCCAATGTCTTCCCACATCAATTGTATAATCACTCGTGCATTTGCTTAGAGGCAGGCCTTAACTAGATAACTCTTCATGGGTGTGCTCAGAGGTTGTCGGCCTCAAGTTGTCAGATCGTCATGTAAACTAACTGGCAGACTTGAGATGGTTTGCGGCAGTGGTACCGGCTGGCTAGTGACATAGTGTTGACGTCCAGTGCTGCCTAGTGCAGCTCTGGGACCCAGAGCTTTGACCTCTGACTCTAAAATGGAAACATTGTGGCCCCAGATCTGTTACTGCAGTGAAAGAGAAGGGGTGCATTCGAGGGGTCCAGCAGAGGGCCTGACGTACAAGCGGGTAGAACGACTGTTGTTCTCACTGCCCATGTCACGCGTGCTCATGTTGCTGGGGGAGACCTGGATGCAGGCTGCGGGAGGATGAGGGGACCCGGAGCTGAGAAGGCGCTAGCCCTGCGTCTCTCTATGGGACATGTGCTCAGAGATGTGTTGACACCTGCACCCCCTTTTCCTCCTCTGATGCCCCCACTCCCCCACTGGTCACACTGGCTGGCGCAGCTCGGGCCACAACAGGTCATTACCTTGCTGCTTCTGCTGATCTCTCTGAGCTCTTGCCTCTGCCTCCCGCCGCTCCCTCCTGCCTGCCCGCGCGCGCTCTCAGCAGCCCATAATCTTCCGCCGGCACTTCATCCGTCCGCCTCCTCTCGGCGCGGTGGCCCCGGCCTCTCTCCCCACCTGCAGGCCGGTGCTCCTCTTCCTTGTCCCGCCTCCTCACCCACTCTATCATGTCAGGCTGGCTTCCAGGAGCCTTTCCTTGCCGTGCCCTCCAGAGCACAGGGACCCCTCCCCGGGCTCAGCTGGCCTGAGAGACCACACGCTGTTGTTGGCAGAAGTCCACTGAGGCGAGAGGGGGTGCAGGAAGTGGGGGGTGAGTGTTCCACCTAATCATCCTACTTGCGACTCCAGTAAAAATCATCAGTGGGGTGGTGAGATGGCTTGCAAGTGGAGGGACCTGCCCACAAACCTGGAGCCCTGAGTTCAAACCCCAGTGCCACTTGATGGGGAGAAGGGACTCTGAAATTCGTCCTTGAGCCTCACATGCACGCTATAGCATATGTTCACTTGATCCCTCCTCCTCCTCCCTCTCCCTCTCTCTCTCTCTTTCCCTAAGTATCTTTAAATCCATGAGCACACAGGGCCTTTATAGTGCACTCTCCCCACCTGCATTAACTCAAAGAGTACCTGAGTTGTTCCTGCTGTCTCAATTTTCTTCTATTTCTTACTTACTTTTATTGACTGTGTTTGCGTACGCACACGTGTGTGTATCAGAGGGCACTGTGTATCCCTGTGGAGGACCAAGGGTGACTTTGGGAATCATCCTGGATTGCTTCTACATCCTTTTTGCTTCGCTCTGGGATTTCCCAGGCTCCACTCACCAAGGACAGAAGTGCAGGCCGCCACCGTTTCTGCCTGGTGTTTTTACATGGGACCTGAGATCTGAACTCAGGACCGTCTGCTTGTGAGACAGAGACTTAACCCCTGAGCCATCTCTCCAGCCCTGTTGTCCCAATTTTCTAAGTGGCCACGTGGCCACTCAGAGAGGCGGAAGCCCTTGGCCAAGATCAGAGGACTAGTCAGTAGTGGGAACACTGGCTCCACAGGGTGCACCTGGCTGCAACCCCGTGATTCATGGAGAGGAGGAGACTGACCTAAGGATGCTGGTGGGCGGAGCCTGCAGTGACACAGGAAGCAGCTGCTTGCAAACGGGCTGCGGTTACCACCTCACAGGGCCACCGTCATCCCGGGGAGAACGGAGGTGTCCTCGCTAGCTGCTGCCCAGTTCCACAGGCCAGTTCAAGAACGGACACGTTTTTATTCATTCGGCAGGTAGCTGGTGCCCGCGGTGCGCTAGGCACCTGGGTAATGACATTAAACTTGGGCCTGATGTTGACGTGGATCCTGCTCTTGGGGAGGTGGGGGGCGTCCGAGCTGGGGGGCGTCTGAGCTGGGCATCGACAACAAAAATGAACAAGTATATACATTTAGCTTTGTAATAAATGCTACAGGGGACACGGGCAGGGCAGGAAACAGAACGTAATCAAGGAAGTCACCTCTCTTCAGGTGACATTAGGTCACCCTAAAATCAAAGCTTCAGCCCAGAGCTGAAGGCTGAGGAGGTAAGGGAGGGCTGCACTAGGGTGCAGCACATGCTAGTGGGGGGGCAGGGGTGGAGACGACAGAGGATCAGGGTGGAAAGACGTGAGGTGTAGTGCATGGGGCCTCAGGGGCCAGTGCGAAAGGTCCTGTGTGAGTGAGTGAGCGGCTTCTCATAGGCCCCGGGGCCGAGTCTTGTCTGTCCCTCGGGGTGGCTCCTGGCAGCCAACAGGAAAATGTGGGTGGTGTTGAGGCCATTGGGCCAGTTCCTGGTAGAAAAATAAATAAAATAAAATAAAATAAAATAAAATAAAATAAAATAAAATAAAATAAAATAAAATAAAATAAAGAAAATGGAGCCACACCTGCTTTCGTCCATCAGAGGGCAGGGGCCTGGGCAAGCCCTGGTGGCTTAGCTGGGAAAGGATTTCTAATACTGAAATTTCAGAGGGTGCCTTGTCAGGGTGCCCAGAATAGCACTTCCTGTGGGCTTTGACAACCCTGGGAGGCGAGAAGGGTTTCAAGAGAAGGATTTCATTTTTTATCAGAAGAAAACAGCCGAAAACCCTTTAGCTTTATTTATTTTTCATGTGGCATATTGAGCGTGTGCGCACATGCTGTGTGTCTCTGTATTCGTGCAGGTGTGTGTGTGTGTGTGTGTGTGTGTGTGTGTGTGTGTGTGTGTGTGTGTTGGGGGAATCTCAGCACATCTTTGCGGAGTCGGTTCTCTTGGGTCTGACTTTGATAGGTGCTGGGAATTGAAGTCAGGGCGTCAGGTGTGCGCTGCAAACACTTTTACTTGCTGAGCCACTTTGTCGGCCCACGAAGTTCCAGCGTAGGGCAACCACCCGATTCAGAACTTCCTCTCTGTCTAGCAGGTTCGGGAAGCTCATGTAAGGAGACCGATGCTAGGTGCCCAGCACACAGTGGGTTCTGACCAAAGCTGTTTCCCATCCCTGTTCCCTTTGTGTACAGAAAATAGATTTTTTTTTTCCCAAGCAGGGGTGGAAAAAAAAAATAAACCATGTAATTAGCATCGTGGGCACTTTTCAACCTGGTTCAGGCCCCATCTCAATCACTCTGGAAACACCCATTCGGCACAATTGTTGCTCTAATTATAAATCACGGCTTTTGATTCGTGAGGCCGAGTCCCCAGGGCCTCCACAAAGGTGTGTTCTCTGGGGCTCATTCAAGGCCCTCGGTGTCTGGCAGACCTCCTTTGTCATCCTGGTGCTGGGGGACAGGCCTGACAGGTGTTGAACAGCTCAGCTGGGTCATATCAGGTTCTTATTGAAGATGCTTAAATTTCAAAAAACACCCTTGGACTCACACTTTGGGCAAATGCAAGGGAGCCGACCATGTTATAGCTGAGCTGGTTAAGATAAAATGCATGCTTCTTTACCATGAGTTTGAATTGCAGAGATGTATGTGTCTCGTGCTGTTAAAAACAACATCAGCAACTGATTTCTTTGAGTCATGGGGGGGAGACCCCCTTTTAAAACGGGCTTCCTGGGGTAGATAATACTCATAATTTCAAGAGTGACCTTGAACTTCAGGCTAGATCTCAAGGTCTGAGTTTTATACTAACATTATCGGGTGCTTGGCATGAAAAAATATGAATGTGGTATTTTTATTGATTTGTGAAATGGTATTTTCATGAACATTATATACTTTTCATGTGCATGTGTGTATATGTACTTGTTTCTGTGTGTTCACGTGTGTTCATGCTTGTGTGTTTTTCATGAGGGTGGACAAGTGTGTGCACGAGAGGACACTTAAGTGTGTGCGCCTGTGTAGGCCCAAGGGCGACGCTGGGAATTACTCTGAATTGCTCTGCCTCCGTATTGCTTCGCTGTGGGGTTTCCCAGGCTCTGCCTTCCAGGGCCAGAATTATAGTCTGCCACCATATCCACCTGGCATTTTCTATGCAAGATCTTTTTTTTTTATTTATTATTCAATTGTGCGTGTATGCGTGTGTGTGCGCGTGTGTGTATGTATGTGTGTGTGTGTAGAACCACGGACAAATTCAGGAACCACCATGGACCGCCTCCACCTCCTCCTTGTTTACTCTGCCCCAGGAAGCAGAAACACAGGCTGCCCCTGCTTCCGCCAGGTGTCTATAGATGGGGACTAGGATCCGAACTCAGGACCTCCCGCCTGTAAGGCAGAGGCTTAGCCCCTGAGCCACCTCTCCAGCCCCCAAGGCAAAGGCTTTAACCCTTGAACCATTCCCAGCCTGCTGCTTGGTTTTTAACATCTGTCTTTTAGAATTCTAGAACTCAAATCTTACTTGATCTGAAATGTAGACTGCGCCTTTCCCTGGTGGTTGGAGAAGCAGGGTGGGCGCTGGTGCACACGTGGACTGGTGTGTCAGTCATGTTTGCTGATATGTAAATGGACCAGTGAGTCTGGGTCAAAGTGGAGTAAAACCACAGGGCAGAGAGATTGGGCGCAAGACCACAGGTTAAGAGGCAGAGAAGGAAACGCATGGGACCGACTGAGTCTAAGGCCAGTCAGTGGTGGAGGAGGGTCTTCTGGATAGAGCTGGATCCACCTATTATCTCTGTCCAATGCATACTCCACATTCTTTATTAAAATAGACACAAGTTGCTGATTGAGAGAAATGTAAACTGTAGCTACAAGATTGTTAAGAGCCTCCTTACGGGTGTATGTGTGATATTGAATCACGAACTTTGTTTAAATATAATATCAAAAGCATAAGGTCTACACAAGATAAAAAGTTGCCAAACTTAACTTCATCAAAGTTATACTTGCTTTTCAAAGACATATAAGTAAATGAAAAACCAAAAAACCCCACCGTACATTAGGAAAAAAGTACTTGCAAAACACATTTAATAAAGGACTTGCAGGCAAGTGTGTGTGCTTGTTTATGTGCATGCGTGTGCACATGTATGCATGTGTGCATACATACATGAACATGTATTATGTCTGTGCATGTGCTTGTGCATGCGTGTGTGTGCGTGTGTTGTGAGCCTGTATGCGTGCATGTGTGTGAGTGTGGGTGTGTGTCTGTGTGTTACTTTGAATAATGTGAAAGCAAATGTTTTAGAAAGTGGGCAAAACATTTGAATAGAAACTTCTCTAAAGAAGATCTAGACTGCAAACAAACAGAGAGAAGACTCAGGTCATTAGCCATTAGCCCCATGCAAAGCTCTAATTTGCATACCTCTAACTGCTGTCAGAATGGCTAAAAGAAATAGTATCGAATGCTGACAGAAGGCTGGAGGGCTGGAATTCCCATACATTGCTAGTTCAATATAGAGACAGGAAATACAGAGACAGGAAAAGGCTGGACTGCTGCTTGTTGTGTCGGATACATATTAGTCATGTAGATATTGACTGATGTGAAAGAAAACCTTTGATCACATGCCCATCCAAAGCAACTGCACTGCTGCAGATGGGGTACCGTGGGCTTCACGTCGGTATCTTCTAGCATGGCCCAAAATGTCAGGAAGGCGTCCACCACCAGTGTGTCCTAATGGGGGGCTCCGCCCATCAACTCACCGTTGAGACATGCGAGAAGTTCCGTCAGAGCAGTTGCGAGGTTGAACACTCTTGAGGAAGTCAAGGGCATGAGAAGAGAGAAAACGCAAGGTGATGGTTAGAATTTGTTGTCAGCTGACGCCCAGAAGGCGTACATAACTGGGATCTTCGGGATTAAGGTTGGGCTCGGGGCATGCCTGTGGATTGCCTCGATTACTTTAATTGAGACGGGAAGATACAGTCCATTGTGCATCAGACCCTTTCCGGGCTGTGGATCTGGAACTGCGAGGAAGGAGGACTTCACCTCCAATGAAGTCCTCCCCTGTGTCCACGTTGCTCGTGTCAGATATTTTGTGGCAGCAAAGTGCAATGAAACTAAAGCAAATTTTTCCCCTCCCTAGAACAGATAAAGGCTACTAATGAAAACATTGGTAAAAATCAAGGCAAGTTCTAAAGTTCACATTTATACTTTGAAGATTCTGGAACCCTTCAGATTTCTAGATGTGGTATGTGCCTATCAGTTGGGTTCTTGGCTTAATCAAATGTGCTGCAGTGGGCTCAGGCAAGCCCAGGATCTGAAAGCCCAGCGGACACTAAGGAGACCTGCACTCTCTATAGTGTTTTGAGAACCTACTAAATCTCAGGTTAAGACCAACCTTCTCAGGAGCATAGCTGCCTTCAACAAACGCTGTTAATCTTTTATAACAAGTCAGGAAACAGTCATTTTGCTTGCTTGTAGGTATTGACTGACATGGCAATTCACAGATGGTGAAAGACTCTCACATACATCAATTCACCCAGGCAGCTTCAAGTCAGGTGGCATGAAGGTCTGACTTGGTCCAATCCCATCATTTTCTGGGGGCTAAAGTAGAAACCCAAGAAGAACTGAAAGAGATGAAAATCACAACATTGAAATAGCAGTATCAGCAAAACAAAACACCAATAAGCGTGAACAAAAACCTCCTGTGGTCCAGGTACATTACTTCCAATTATCCCACCCAGAGTAACCCTGCAAGACAGATTTGATAATAGTGTTTATTTTGCATCAAGCATGCTGAAGGCCAGAGAGGTGAAGTTCTGTGCCCCCTATCACAGGAGCAGACAAGGCAGTGGACACTTTGGGGGTACTTACTACACAGCAGCCAGATAGATAGCAATCGGCTATTTAACACTTGTTGAATCTCTTATAGACATTCTAACAGGTTAACAGCATTTTCCTAAATGAGGAACTCAAGTCGATGTGCTGTTATGCTGTCAGCTGGAGAGCTGGGACTTGAACTTGGGTCTGTTGGATTGCAGCCCTGCTCTGCCCCATGATTAGCCCCTTCCCATGCCCATGGGCCAGAGGCCAGTAGCAGCAGATGGAAGCTCTTCAGCTCAGTCTTCAATTACTCTATAGGCAGAGAGTCTAGCTCCTCTAGCCACCAGTAGCTTCTGCTACTTTACTCAGAAAATACATCTCTCCATAATTCCTGATGATTCAGGGAGCTGACCTAGGTCTTTGAGCATCCTTAGGACACAGAGTGACAATCACTTCTATCTTAGTGATTTCAAAGTCCATCCGCTATCTAGCACATATTAACAGAATCAGGAGGATGCTAATATAAGACAGTATTAGCTGATGTCTGACAGGCTAAACCCTCCCTGTGTACAACCAAGACTGTCTGAAAAACACTCTGTTTAGACATACCGGGTGGGGGAGAATAAAGCAATCATCTAACGCATCCTTCTCCCACATGTGGCCACAAATGGAACAACACATTGAGGGGGTCACCGGAGATCAGGAGATTTATGGAATGGGGCACAGTACGGCTTTGTGGTCCTCTTTATTTTCTCCTGACAATGTAAAATACAGATCAAGATGAGCCCCAATCCCTCATATTTGGTTTTATGGCTGAAATTCATAAATCTCCACCTTCATTAGAAAGTGATGGACTATCTGCACCCACTTGAAAAGACAGCATCCCCAGAGACAGATACAGGAATATTAAAAAAAATTCTGATCAAAGAAATATAACTTCTTTCCTCCTTTCATTGAGCAGATGTGCTGTGTGCTGGAGAAAGAAATCGAAAGGTTCATGAGTGATTTATTGGATGAAACTAGTTTTAACTGAGGTTATTGCCAGGCAGATAGCTCGGTGGGGGTTATTAGTTCCTAGCTGGAAATGACCAGGAGGGTCGCGCTCACTTCATCAATATGGTGCTTTTATAGGTTGTCAGGAGGGTGACTTCGGACGGCCCCCACACTTTGTTTTGGACCTGTTTCTCTATTAGATGGCTGCTTGTCTTTATCTGGTCGACTTCTGGCCAGGAAAGACCCAGACCAAGGGAGATCTGTCTGTTCCACTCCAGCATCGGACATTGAAAGCAGATGCACCACTTGGATAAGTGAGTCTTTTACTTAAGCAGACGTTGTACAAACCCTGTTTGCAGCAAGAAAATGAAAACAGGACCCTCCCTCTTTTCGCTTCACACAATATGCATGCGCTTTTCGGGGACTGAAAGCCGACTTCTGCATTTGCTGAAAAGGATTCCATGCCGTGTGTCAAACAGCGGGTTCTGAATGCTGTGCTGCAATAAAATATTTTTCAAAATTGAAGAGTGGGTCTCTGTATAGGATTGCTACATGAATGGACTTTCCCATGCATGATATCAGTAGTCAATAAAGAAAGGACATTTTTAACGCACCCATGACCCTTAGAAGGAACAGCAAAAAATATATAGAATCTCAGAAAAGCTAAAGCATCATTTCAAGAAGGAAGGCAGGTGGGTAGACTAAGAAGTCGCTGCTGCTCATTGGCTCCGGGAAGCAGATGGCTATTGGGGAAACCTGGGAAACTCTGTGGAGAACAAGATTGAGGCTACGGATGGATGCTTCTTGTTCTGAAGGCTTTCTGTAATCCCACGTGCTTTCCTCGGTTGTGACAGCATGGACAGCTATTCATGAGGAGATGGTCTATTTATGGCATATCTAACTGAACGCCGGTTCCCCCCCGTGTGAGTGGCAGGTGGGTGTCTTTCACCCTCATAGCAAGTAGTGATGGCCACTTTATGAGCGGGCAGCATTCAGGGCCAGAGAAGTCTCACACGTGTCTGAACTGGCAGGGCATAGATCCCACTTCCAGCCCCTCAGAGTCAGAAGTCAACGCATCCCCCCCCCCCGTGCACCCACCTCTGCGCTTTACCTCTCAGTTCACTGTGTCCTATTGATCTGCTTGTGGGTCTATTGTCCTGCACATAGTCAGTGTCTTTTTTCTAACTTCCAAATTCTCAACACTCATTCCGATCACTGGCAGATGCTTAATGAATGCTTCTTTCATGACAAATGAAAATATACAACTTATGAGTTTAGGAAAGTTTACAGGCAAGTATAACCATCCACTGTGATCTTACATGTAAGGAGCTTAAAACCCTGCCTGACATAATCCAGGGAGCTGTCGACACCTGTGAGTGCCTTCTTCAGGACCGAGAGAATCTGCTCATCTTTGCATATGCTCTCTGCCCTTGCTCTGCCCAGAGTTGTTCTGGCAGCTCTGCAGAGGAATTTTCCAGCAAAGTATCTGTTACAGGAGGATTTGGTAAAAAAAAAAAAAAAGAAAAGAAAAAGAAACCAGAAATGACAGACTAATGCATATCACTTTATTTTGCCATATGCTGTCATTTTAACGTAGGATTATATAATGTCATGTACAATCCTTGTTACATGTGTGATACTGATTTTGTAGTGAGATCCTATTCTATGTATTGTACATAATATCGCTCCTTGTCTTGTGGGTGTGAACTTTGCATCTTTGGGCTCGGACATGAGTGATCCTCAGGCCTTCTTGTGGGAAAGATTTTTGAGACAAATCTTGTTTTCTTGGGCCCCCAAGTAAAGCAATTCTCGGGGTCTGAGAATCGGGGTTCCCTCCAGTGTGTAAAATTGAAAGTAAAAACTCTTATTTAAGAAAGAAAGGTAAAGCTGGTATTTGGACAGAGCTCTCTGGCCACCTCTGTGGATGCTTTGAGCACACAGCCCGAAGCTCCAGCTTAGAAATTCACCTTCCATTCACTTCTAAGTGGGAATTGCAAGTCAGACAGTGTTACCACCACGAGGGGCATCTGTTATTCTCCCAGACCCTGGTTGGACATTTCCAAGACGGCGATGAGAAGCCTACGACAAGAAGATGTGCTGGTTGCTGATTTCAGCATCCTGAAATGCAAGGATCCAGGGACAGCTGGTCCCAAGGTCCCCTGAGGCATGAATGGAGGAGGTCAGGTCCTGGCAGTATTCGCTTTCAGCTAACTCAAGCCCCTCCATTCACCTGCCTCCCTGGGTGGGCGTTTCTCAGAGCCAAGCAGCTGTTGAAATGATTTCCAACTCTCTCAGCAGCAGGATCAGGGGACAGGAGGCTGGATGCTTTTTAGCCCTTTGGTTGGGAGGAAGCGCTGAATGACCCAGTTACACTTACACAAACATGACTTACAAATGCATTCAGTCTACAGGTTACGCTATGGATAAAGCTTTCATATCATTTGCCCCACGAAATAAACGAAGATCCCTCAAACTGAAAACAACAAGAGGAGAAATCTTGGGATGAACAAATTTACACTAATTCACCTTCATCCTTGCCCCCCGCTAGGGACAGGCTAATTGGTATCTGACCCATGATCCCCTACTCTGCCCTGGTCACTGCAAGGGGTGTTGGCTAGTCTCGGGTTGAGCAACAAGAAGGCCAGCTCCCAGTTTGGCTTGGAGGAAAAGAAATCTAAGGGACTAAAAATAACAAGTAGATAAATACTGCTTGTAATGTCTTTTAGACAATGTCTATATTCTTGCAAAAAATAATTTCATAGACCACATATTAAGAAAAAGTATGGGCCAATTAATAGTAGCTTTTTAGTTGGTAGTACCTAAAATGGATGTTTTCCCTAGATGAATAGGAAAGAGCATATTTTAAAAATATTTATGTATGTAGTGTAGTTTACTGGCCCAGAGTATCATTTTTTTTTTTGCATAGCTATAGATTGTTACTGCAGAACTATGGGTCAAGACTGTATCTTTTGCACCCTCTTTATGTACAAAGAATGCAAGAAAAGGTAAAAGCTTTGTTTCAGTGGGTTTTTTCATTTTTTTTTTTTTTGTTTGTTTTCTGAGACAGAATTTCATGTAGTCCTGGCTGCCTCAACTTAAGAAGTTGAAACTGTCACTGCCCTGGTGGTCCTTGGCCCCCACCCCTCAATACTGATGTTCAGTGTGCGCCACTGTGCTGGGTTTAGGAGAAAAACTTTTTTTGGTCTCTGTTCAATCCTGAGCAGCGTCACAGACACGGAATGCACTTCAGAAGAGGAGAACATGACTTTTTCACATTTTTTTTTACCCTCCTTGAGCAAGAGCACTGGGAAGGGCACCAAGAGCAAAGCGGGAAGTTTGCTTTGTTTTCTTTTTTTTTAAACATTTTTTATTATCTCCACTCATACAAACTTAATAGGTACACCGGTTCCCTCCCTCCCTCCTCCCCCACCCCCACCCCTCTGCTCACCCTCCCCTCCCTCTCCCTCCCCCAGTGCCTCCTCTCCCCCAATCCCCGGAGAATCCTTTAATGTGCATGCCAAACTCTCCTCTGGGTCCTCCTCTCCGATGACGTACAAGGACCCAGCGGCATTTCCCTGAACCCTTTCCTTTGTTCCCCTTAAGCATAGGAACACTATTTTGGCCAGATAGATTCTTTGCAACTTAGACACGGATGTCACCTTGTCAATGGAAGGTTGATCTCGGGGCACATCTGTGAAGAGCTGGGGGTTCAGGCAAGTCCTGAGCAGGTCTGCAGGAGGATCTAAGGGGTTCCTTGGGCAGGGGGATAAGACAGAGTGAGCTGGTTCGGTACACTGGCACACTTTGACACACTTTGGTAGATTGTAGTCTGACAAGTGAGGTTTGTTCCTCTCGTAGCAGTTGCTGTGAATGTGGTGTGCCCAGTTCCCTCAGCTCCTGGGATTAATATGAGCTCCGCTGCTAAGCTGAACTATGAATCTTAAGCAAGAATAAACCCCCTTTGCTCCCCCTATGCTGTTCTGTCACGAATTTGGCAGCCACAAGAAGGTAGACTGCAACGGATTCTCCCAAAAGACCTGATGGTGGACAAGCTCTGACTTTTTGTAACAAACAAAAATATAAATCATATGAAAACCAACAAAACAACTGCTTTCTAGTAGATCAGGTCCTGAGAGTTATTATTATTATTTTAAACCTTCGTTCAAAATGGCCTTCCTTCCTTTCCTCTCCTCCATCTCCTCCCTCTGTTATTTTTTTCTCTCCCTGTATCACTTTCAGTTTGTTTTATGCTTTTTTTAAAAATTCTGTGCACTTGTGAATGCTAATGAATCTGCGCGCTTAGATGACCTTGAACTTTTCCATTAAAGCACGTGTGCAAGTCCTTGTCATCGCTAACTGTCCGCGCGTGGCCCGTGACCCCTGCATCGCCCAGCCTATTTACTTGCCATCGTCATGGGTGAGCCACAGAAGCTCAGCTCAGAGGGAGAGAACCTACCAGATGTGCTCAGAAAGGCTGATCTCCCTCGGCGAGTCGCTGCCGTCAACCCATTCGGCTCCTGACACAGTACTTCTTCACGTGGGCTGAGAGGAAAGGCTGCACATCTGAGTTAATATCACTGTCCTTAAACCTGCCCTTGGCCCTAGAGCCTGAAACTCTTGTGTCTGCTTCTAATCCTGTCCAGGAAGTCACAGAACGCATGTCCAAAACTCCTGTCGGCTGGTCATTTCAGCTCGGGGCTGTGAACTAAGCCAATTATGTCATCACACACGATCCCACAATCCAAGATCAGAAATATCTCCTAAATAGAGGGTGATTCCATTAATGAATTCACCTACACTATTTTTTTCAAATATAAGGAACATGCCTGATTTTAGAAGAAATCATACATTTTTTAATACATGTAAGAATGGAAGCTCCGGGGCAGTATTAGCGTTTACCACTGGGTGAAGAAAGAATTCTTTTCATTCAATCTAAACACTTTGCTGTATTTCTTAAATTTCACATGGCAAATCACCAATTTCTTAGATAATTAAAAACCCCAGACCAGTAGGTGCTATTTTTAAAAAAAGAAGTCAACGGTGCCAGTGGGTGTCTCAAGCCGCTGTGATCTGTATTTATTGGAACGGTGGCCGCCGATGGTCAAGAGCGCCAAGAGAGCAGATGTGTCCCAGGAGCGGAGGTTCCAGAGCCTGTTTGCAGTTGTCAGAGGAAAGGTCTAGAACATGCCGTTACGGCTCCCGGGCCTCCATCAATCCCGCATGCGTTCTCGTAAGGCTGACTTATCAAGTGACAGACAGTAATTGTCTCTAGACATTTATTTCCTCATGCCCACGGCTCTGTTTCACTTCCATTTGTCATGACCGTGCTGTAAGAATCATCTCAGAGGGTAGCGTCGTCTCTCCTACCTTGTTTTTAAGGCCGGCTGACCTAAATGGCCCCGGTAAGAAATTAAATAGAATTACCTATGGACTCGCCCCGGCTCCCGAAGCGGAACAAAGTGTTTGGAGGCCCCGGCGTCCTGGTCTTTCCCCGGACTTAATTTCCTTCCCCCTAGAGAACGCTCACATGCAACCTCACAATGACTTGTTTAGCTGCTGGGGGGAAATTATGTCATTTGCAAGCAAGCTTTTCAGCCGTGCCATTTTATAATTGTTAAGATGAAAGCCCAGCAATCCGCTCCCCGTTCACGGAAACTGCAATCCATCTTTAAACCTGTGATAATTCCTAAAACCTGCCGCTTAATAAACTCGCCAACCCCGGGCCTATGTGATTTTTTACCGGGAGTCAATCTTTGATCAGCCAAGCTGAAATGGGTCTGATAAGGGGCCACCCTTCTCCTCAGAGTCGCCACTTGAGTGGGTGATGGCTGTCTCCTCCCCTTCCCCCCAGTGCCAAATAAGCAGAAGTCTTCCTCCAGCTTCTTATCTCTTCCACTTTCTTCTGGAGATCTCTGTCGCTTTAATCCGGCATGTCTGCTGCTGGTTAACAAGGAAATCCTATGTCAATTATCGCCAACAACTTCCTGCTGCGAAGCAGCGGGGAATCAAAGCGTTGGAGAGCCTTTTCACACCAGAGAGTGGTGCAGAGCCTAATTAAATGGCCCTCACATCCCGCAGCCTGGTGGAGGCCGCGTGATAGATAGCTAATGAAAGATAGCCTCATTTGGCTAAGAACGTCCAAAGCGTTGCAGGTGCGCCCCGAAGTGGGGGCCGAGTGGGGCTTCTCGTTTCCCTTGAATACAGAGGGGCTGTTGTCAGCACTGGACAGCAAGATGGGAAATGTGCTCCGTGACTCCAGCCCAGTGGGAGCGGGACCTCGACCAGGAGCAAACAGGCTTCGAGGGAGGCCACTTCCCCACCCCGTGGAAGCACCCAGCTCCACCCCGTGGAAGCACCCAGCTCTTTCGAGCTGCAAGGATTCCCCTACCGCTTGGGACCCCTTGGCTGGCCCCAGCCTGTTTC
This sequence comes from Typhlomys cinereus, assembly GCA_023101885.1. NCBI lineage: Eukaryota > Metazoa > Chordata > Mammalia > Rodentia > Platacanthomyidae > Typhlomys > Typhlomys cinereus. The sequence continues at coordinate 36,918 of JALPQD010000021.1, forward strand.
TGAAGATGTCTGTGTGGGGGCTGAGGGTGTACCTCAGTTGGTGGAGCGTTTGCCCAGCTTGCATGACTTCCTGGGTTCTGTCCCCAGCACTTCACAGACAGGGCGCGGTGACGCGTGCCTGGGACCCCAGCACTTGGGAGCATCAGAAGTACAAGGACATTCTCTTCTCCTAACCGTGCAGAACGCACAAGGGCTCCCTGGTTACACGAGCAGTGGGCCTTGTTGGAGAGGACACTGTGGAGCTGCCTGCGAGCTGTGCAGGGGACTTCTGGGCTGCCACTTCTGTGGTCATCACCCATTCTGGGCTGGACTCTGGCGATGCAGCTGTGCAGAGGGCACCCCTGATTCTGTAGGTAATCTCCCCATACTCACTGGCTCACCAGGCTAGGCTTGAGTGAAGTCATTTCTTTTTTCTTTTTTTTTCTATCGTGTGTGTGTGTGTGTGTGTGTGTGTGTGTGTGTGTGTGTGTGTACAAGAGGGCATTTGAGTGTGCGTGTGCCTGTGGAGACTCAAGGGTGACATCAGGAGACATCCTGAATTGCACTATCTCCTTACTACATTACTCGGGGTTTCCCGGGCTCTACTTTCCGGGGCTGGAAGTGCAGGCTGCTGCCATTTCTGTCTGGCATTTTTACATGGGATCTGGGGATCTGAACTCAGGTCCTTTTGCTTGTGAATCAAAAGCTTTAATCCCCAGTCGTCTCTCCAACCCCTGGAGTCACTTCTGTAATCGGCTATCCCGTGCCCTGTCTGGGATGTTTGTTCCCATCTCCGTAGGAAATGTTGCACAACCAAGATGAGCGTGAGTTTCCATTGAGTCTGCAGACTCCTTCCCCCAGTTTCCCACATCATTTTGAGCTTCCTGGCACGCCAGCCTTCCCTCTGCTCTTACTAAATCTGTGGTCTTGCTCAGATTGCTAAACCTTTTGTATTAGCGCCAGTATTGGATCTATACATCATATAAAAGTAGCCACCTAATTTGAACAGTGACGTAAACATGAACTGAAGTATTGTTTAGCAGAAAACTGGAAGGCGCCGTGCAAGCTGAGCGAGCATTCTAAAAGAACTTTTATTTCGTTAGTATCTGTGTGTGTGTGCATATGGACCACAGAGCACATACAGGGCTTGGAAGATAGCCTTCCCACCTTGTTAGAGCCCCGGTCTATCCTCTGCTTCTGTGTCAGGCCCACAAGCCTCTAGTGATTCCCAGGTCTCACCTCCCATTTTCTATAGGCGCGCTGGAATTACACGTTCTTATGCCACCGCGTCCAGCTTTTTACTTGGGATCCAGGGATTCAAACCCTGATCCTTGAGCTTTTCACAGCAAGCACTTTTACCCACTAAGCCATCTCCCCAGGCCTCTGGAAGTATTTTATTCTATAGCAAGCCATTCTCTTGGCTATGTGGGACGTGGAGATTTCATTTCATTTAACTTTGTCAAGAAGCAGAGGCTGTTAGAAGTCGAGAGGTTTCCTGAAAGACTCTCTGGGTTAGGATAAGCTGCCCCAGGCCCAGCAGCCCTGGATTCTTGCATAGGGGCCTTTGCAAGGGGCCTTCAATCTTCCTGGGGCAAATCATCGGTGAATGCAGACAGTAGATTGGCCAGCCATGCCACCCTCTGGTGCCTTCGTCCTCGATGGAGTGCTCGGGATGGTAGGTCCTGGTGTCCGTGTGGTCAGCCTCTCGTGTGAGCCCATGGCAGGCAGAACTGACCACCCACATTCAGTGCTGACCCTCATGTAGCCTCAGCAAGTGGCTCCAGGAAGTCGCAAGCAGCTGGCCGTGTTGGGTCTGCAGACTCTTTGCTGGCACTTTCCCTCTGGTGGTTTCAATCACTACGGCCCCGGGCGTGAGCCTCCATCCACAAGGGCCTGGTTGGTTGAGCCTGACGTTGGGTAAGATGAGGTAGGACAGCTCCCCAAAAGAATATCAGGAATTGAGCCTATGACCCCCAGATGGCTGAAAGTGTCCCAAGCACAAACATCTGGGGGAGGCTTGAAATTGCTACAGCACAGGTTGTATTTGCCGATCAGCCCAAATCCTTCATTGGGCTTTTAAACCTCCAGGGCAGTTTTTAATTAACAGTAATTATAATTTTGGATTTCTAATTATATCAAATAAGGGGGGAAAAGACTGGTACTCAATAGCGGCTTTTATGTTCTCCAACCCTGGAAGATCTGCTAATGCTTCCCAGTTTGCTTCGAGAATAATGCATAGCACTCACACACATCACTGCCCTGAAGGCAGAACACCGAGCCCCTTCAGAGTGGGAAGCAAATCACAGCTCCCCGTCTTGAAGCCAGAGATGACTCTCAAGGAATATTTTCTCTCTCTGAGGCCAAGAAGGCAAGAGAGCGAATGGCAGCTGCAGGAGGTACGCTCAGGATTTGCAGTAGTTCAAGATCCTAGGGAGAGCTTTGAAAACACAAACAAAACAAAGCAGGTGCACCTGTGTGGAGGGCAGGCGCAGGGGATTGTTGGATGGAGTTTTGGAGCAGGCTGCACACCCAGAGCATCCTCATGGGGTTGTTGAAGGATAAACCAGGGCCCCATCGGCCCCGGGGCCAGACATCCACTCAGTGTTTGAGGGAATAGTCGTTCCTCTCATTTAGTGCCCCCTTGCTCTCCATCAGCTGTCTGTATCAGTCCATCACTGTCCCAATTAAGGTTATTCTAAGAGTCCTTTGCCCATTTTTTTAGTGCTTCCTACGCTAGCGCTCGGCCTACTTTATTTCTTCCAAGGTTACTTCCGCGGAGACTACCCTTATCACCCCACCCTGACGACGTCTCCAAAAGGCACCTGTCTTTGGTCAGTCTTGTATTTCATCCTTTACGTGGATGAACTCGTCTACAAACCGGCACCGTTGTCATGTGGGCTTGAAAATAAGGAAACAGGAGCACAGCAGATAAATGGCTCAGCTAGTGAGTGAGCGAACTTGGGATGCCAGATAGCCATTGGCTACAAAAGGATAGATTGCAATGCTTCTGGTTATCACATCTTCATTCCAGAAAGGAAGACAGAAGGAGAATGGAAAAAAAGCCTCACGAATAATTTGTGACTTCCCTTCACTGGTAGGATTTAGCCCCATGGCCATACCTGGTTCCAGGGGAGGCTGGGAAATGTAGTTCTATTAGCTTACAAAGGATAAAGGCAAGTATAGGGCAAGCCACCGTTCTCTTTCACGCTGGGTAGAATCTTCCCTGACCACACGTGGCTGGGAGAGTTCCTGTCTTTCTTGCTGACATATTCCCAGTTCCTTCTCTAGGACCTGCAGTTAAGTGATAAGTTAAGGGGAGGTTGAGCAATTCCCACTTCTTAAGATGGAGAATAACATAAAATGGTCAAAAACATGGTCACATGACTCAATGTTCAAAAGAGATGAACGCCTGTATAAAATTGTTATTTCGCCTATGATTCTATAGTATAGGAGAGCATACTATAGATTCTACAGTGTAGAGAGCAGAAGACCTTAAATTCCTGGGTTAGTATAGGAAAAGACATGGTGTCAAACTGGTAAGGACACGTGGGACTTGGCAGGAGGAAATCAGATGGGGTACAGAGGCAGTCAGCCCGGGTTAGGATATGGCTTCCAGTTACAGGGCCAACACAGTCTCATTTCAGAATTTCTCCTCGCTAAGATTACTTCAGAAAAATTCTTTTTCTGGTCTCACAGATTCCAAGGAACCAGAGGTAGAAACGCTTTGGGGATCACCTGTTGTATTAGTTAGGGTTCTCTAGAATCACAGAATTCACAGAACGAATATATATATATATATATATATATATATATATATATATATATGAAATTTATTGAGTTGGCTTACAGATATGGCCGAGGTAGTCCAGCGAAGGCTGTCAGTAGCCGAGGTAGTTCCAACGATGGCTGCCAACAGCTAGTTGCTCAGTTCGGTAGTCAAGTAGGTGCTGGCTGAAGGCTGGAGAACTCCTGGAGTCTTGGAAGGTCGAAGGAACCGGGCAGCCGGAAGGAAGAACGATTCCTAGCACAGCTGCAAGAAGGGGTCTGTTCTCCTTGGTGGCTCCTTTTTATATGATGCAGTATTGGGAAGATCCTTTGAGAGCTTTGGAGTTCTGATAGGATCTAGGGTGTGTACTATCCTTTCAAGTAGTCTCAATTGATCCTTTTCCAGAGGTGGTCTCAGCCCAGCTTAGTTAATACCCTGTGTGTCAAGTTGACACCCAGGCTTAACTATCACACCTGTCTAATTAAAAGTGTCTAACTGTGATGTAGAGATTAGTCTACTCCATGTGGTCAGGCTGGGCATACCTTCTGAGTGAATGGGAAAAATTTTCTACAGAAAGAAAGAAACAACATTACCAATGATAAGCTCCAAGTAAACCTAGTCATGGTAGATATTCCGAGTGAGGGAGCAGGTTTTGAAAAAAAATTATGAGGGAAACTATATAGCCATGTATTAAAGACACACGGCCTGCAGAACTGATGACACCCAATGCCAAAGGGTGGTGGGCTGGCATGGGGGGGTGAAAGCTGCTTCCACTGCTTCTGCCCGGTGGTGTCTGTCATTTGTGGATAGACAAGAGACCACTGTTGTCCAGGATGCAGGGGACGACGTCTCTTGGGAACGGTCAGCGGGTTCTACTTGATCCCTGATGGAAGAGATGACAATGAGAATAATCCTAGCTAACGCTGGGGGCTACTGTGCATGTGACATCGATCTGTGTCATCTTTGAGATGCCACCGTATCCGATTCTTTTCTTTTCCCTGTTGTTTCCTGTTCCTGGGAATCAAACTCTGCCGTGCATGTTCTCTGCGTGTTCTCTACTGCTGATCTGCCTGCCTGTCGCCACCAGAATCATCACAATCTTCTCTGGATGATGGCTTTGAGGTCTGAAGCATGAAGTGCCTCGTGAGCAGGCTGGATGGGAAGCCTGCGTGGCCCCAGCGGGGAACGGGGTTCACCTGGGACATGAAGCGCACCATCTCAGCCGATGGAGTTTTCCAGGGATCAGTGGAGCCTCCTGGAGTATCTCAGCAGGGCTTGGCTGACCACCTACCTGGGCAGGGAGCCCTCTCCCACCACCCAGGCAGTGAGGACCACACTGTCTCCAGACTCAGGGCTTCACCTCAACTACAGTTCATTTCTTGTTTTGACGGCCAGCGTCCCTCTCCCACGCTGCTGGTCTTAAGTCAGTATTTATTCAGCAGTCAAATATGATGCCCCTTTGACTTGGATTCGGTCTCCATACATTACTTTGTTCTGGACTTGTTTGCTATTGATATTTCATATTGATCGTTCATGCCCCTGTCAATGACATATTGTTAGGGATTCTGGGGATAGTTTAAGTGTTATTTATATGTGCATGTATGTCAGTAGGTATGTCTGCCTAGATGAACACATACAATATATGGCATATAACATAATAATATGTAGCAAAGTTTCATAATTTTGGAGGAGACCTCACAAATATTTTCCTCCTGCAAACTTTTTATTCTCACTTATTGCTCTATAAAAATTTTTAAACAGTTTCATATACTCCCACCCTTCAAAAAGAGCTTTGGTATGCTGAACTGAATTGTGTTTCATTTCTAAGTTGATTTGAAGGCTATTTTTTAACGTTGTGACGTTTTCCTATATCTGAATCATAATATGTCACTCAACTTTTTTCAGGTTACATTTTAAGATCTTCAATAAGTTTTTATAGCTTTCTTCATATAGGCTTTTTGCCTTTATTGTTAGATGTTTTCCTGGTTAATATGGCAAGTACTCTGACTTTTATTCATCTCTCGTGTAGAGCCAGATTTTAGTTTAGCTTGGTTTTTAAGTCCAGAGGGTCTCAAGGCCCAGGGTGGTCTTGAACTCAATGTCCTCCTGCCTCAGCTGCCCGGGTATTGGAATTACAGGTGCGCATCTCAACGCCCGCTCTTGTTACTGGGCTTTGTTGATGTGACAGACTCTGTTGTGCAGGGGGGCTGCGTCCCTGAGACCCCCGTGATTAGTGTTCCCAATGTTGCCCTCATCACATAGCCACAAACTGAAGGTTCCTTTATAGAGCAATGGCAGATGGAGCACAAACTCTAGCCACCTCACTTCACCTGAGTTCATCCGTGTGGTCCCAGGCGAAGACCCCCAGGACTGGCTGATGGAGAGGAGCAGCCTAGCTATGACTTAGCTCAACAGATCGTGCTGGAAAAGAACGTTGGCTGCAGGCTGTACCCCCGCTAGGGAGGACTCTGAAAAGGACGAGAGGGGAACGCCTTCCAGCAGCAGACACTCGCCTGGAAGGAGGAGCACGCACGCCGGCTGGGAGCTCCAGAGCACGCGCAGGCCGCTGAGCACCAGCGTTCGCCTCCCCGCGTCCTGACAGCAGAGCCAATTCGAGCGCCGACTCACGCCGCCACCGTGCCTTTCTCTCGACGGCAGACCGTTTCTGCTCAGGCTGGGAGCTCACGGGCACGGCTAGTGTCGCTAGCCGGCTGGCTTTGGGAGTCCCAGTCTTGCTTTCCAGGCTAGATTGTAGGTAGACCGTCATCCACCCAGGCGTTCCTGTGGGATGCGAGGATCTGAATCCAGTCCTTCTGTTTGTGGAGTGAGCGCTACAGCCCCGCGCCGTCTCTCAGCCCCGAGCCTTCTCTTTGTAAACCCTAAAACATCAGCTGCCATCGTCCTTCTCCTCATGTTCCTTTCGGGTCCAGTCCCATCCGGGGGCCACCGTGCGGGTCGCCCATGCTGTTCCTTGCAGTCCTCTACAGTTCTTCCTTCTCATGCCATGACTTTGGCACTTGTGAAAACCACAGGGCAATTATTTCATCAAGTATCCTTCCGTTTGGTTTTGACTGAAGCCATCTCGTGACTGGGTGGAGACTGTGGATTTAGGGAAGAAATATAAGAAAAATGACGATGTGAGTCATTCTCTCATTCGCATCCCCCATATGAAGGGGTTTATGATTCTTACTACTTGGGATTTTTACCTTGATTCATCTGATTAAAATGATTGACACCACATTTCTCTATTGGAAGTTTGCTATCCGTGTGCTTTTTTTTTCTTGCCATCCACCAATATCTTGGTTAAAATATGCTAAACAGCTAGCTTTTCTTTCTCCTGGAGAGTTTGCTGCCAAGATTTGAAGTTATTGAATTTTAATGGCAAATCTTGTATCTGGTCACACTACTAACCTCTATGAATTTAGAAAGGTTTTGTAGAATCTTTGTGCACACAACATACATAGTCATCAAATAGGCATGGACAAAGCTTTAGCTTTTCATTTACATCACTAGTCCTTTTGTCTTCTTGGTGTGTGTGTGTTCTATGGGTGCATATGCATATATATGCATATACTGTCTGCACAGATACATATGTGTGTTATGTACATATATGTGTGTGCAGATGCACGTATGTGTGTTATGTATGTAGTGTATGCCCGTGCATACGTGTATGTATAGGTCCACATATGTGTGGTTTGTGTTGCAAGTAGATTCACATATGCTATATGTATAGGTGTACATGCATGTGCATTATGCATTATGTATGCATTGTGTGTGCATGTGTTACATGAACATGTGTGTGAAGGTGCACATATGTGTTGTATGTGTGTGAGGGTGCATGTATGTGTGTGGTATACATATACATGTAAGTGCAATTTGTTGTATGTACATGCGTGTAGGTGCATGTTCATGTATGTAGTTGTATGTGCATGCATGTATATACAGTGCATGTATGTATGCCTGTGTGTGCGTGTGCAATTGTATATATGCATGCATTTAATGGGTCATAGGCATACGTGGCCACTCCTGGGTTTTTACATGGGTTCTGGGGATTCAAACTCAGGCCCTCGTGCTGGCTCAGCAAGTGATCTTACTCACTGAGCCATTTTCCAACCGCCAGTTTCCTGTCTTAACCACGATAGCCAAGCTTCAGAGAGCGATTGAAACAGCATGAGAGAAATGGATGCCCTGCTGCAGATCATGTGAGCCACGGCAGTATTTTGCCATTTGATATAAAAGTCTCTGCCCGTCGGGGGTCAATGGAATTTCTATATTTAAATCATTTCCTTCTACTTTCCTTTTGCTTTTTTTTTTAAATCCAGAATGGCTATTAAATTCTATCAAATGATAATGTAATAGTCTTTTTCTCCCTTTAATTTGTTGATGGGCTGAGCTCCGCTGTCAGCTTTCTTCACATCAGATCATCTTTCTCTGGAGAGAATCCCGCGAGCAGAGACTTGCTCGTATGAAGTGCAGACACTGGATTCAATTTGCGTCTGTAACACATGGGAACTTGGTCTGCAGCTTTCTCTGTTAGGACTGTTTTTTAACATTTGGGGTTAGTTTTTTCTAATGTCATAAACTAAATCGCAGTGGTCTTTTTTTCTATGGTTTGGCTGCATTGTGATCTTCATTCAAATAGCTCCATTTCTGATATACTCTTCCGTATTTGGTTTTCAGATCCAAACATCTTTATGAATAGTAAAAAAACCTTGAAGAGGCGATATTGCTTAAGGTGACAGTACTCAGGAATTCAATCTTTCTGTGATCCCAAAACTTTTTTTCAAAAAGTAAAGCCTATTAAAAAAATTGCTCCATTAGCTCGAAAGCATCTATAGACTTATCTATATGACACTGAAAAGATCTTATTTCAAAATATGTATTTGTCTAAGCTGGATAAGATCACCATAATAGAATAAATGGAAATAGAGGAAATAATAGATTCTAATATATCCTAATAGATCATGAATAGAAAGAAGAAAAAGCATAATGTTAATAGTGAGGTGAGGAAAGCTAAGCTTTTACTTCAAGTACTAGATGAATGATATGCAAATTATATGGAAGACAGCACCCCATTAGTTAGAGTCAATGACTCAAGCAAAAAATTTGTACTTGTGTGTGTGTGTGAGGGAGGGGGCACTGTGGAGACCCAAGGGTGACTTTGGGAATCATCCCAAATTGCTCTACCTCCTTTTTGCTTTGTTCTATCTTTCAGGGTCAGGAATGGAGGCTGCTGTCATTTCCCACCTGGCGTTTCTTAAGTGGGGTCGGTGTCCTTTCTCAGGTTCTTTTGCTTTGGAAGCAAAGGCTTTTAACCCCTGAGCCATCTCTCCAGCCTCTGCATCAACTTGACAGCTGAGAACTGAGTCTTACACTCCCACGAAGAATGATTTAGCTAAGGCAAATCTCTGAGCAGGCCTGCAGGAGATTATCTAATTGAAGCAGAAAGATGCAGCCCGTAGTGGGTAGGACCACTCCCTGGACAGACAGATAAAGTAGAGATCTGGTTGGAATTTGACTGTCTGGCAGACTGGCAAGCTGGAAGGGAAAGGCTTTGCCCCTTAACCCTCTCTCTTCCTATGACATGACATGGCCAGTGTTCTTGATTCCTGATGGTGATATAATTCTGACATGACGGGCTGTTTCCTGAAAGTGTGAGCAAGAAAAGCATCTCCTTGTTTTTCTAGATTGTTTGGTCCCATATTTACCATAGCAACTGAATGTGAATTTAGATCATTGGTTGCTACACTGCTTTGTTCACTGCCTTCTTTCCAGTGTTTTCCAAAGTGTCATATGCATGGAGGGATAGAGAGGTGCTTGATGAATGAATGAATGCGTGAACGCCAATTGGAGTTAATATTCAAGGTAATAATCAAGCAATAAGTCAATTTAATAATTCAAGTTAATAAACATTTTTATTGAAAATAGATGTGTATTTTGACAGAATTTATAGTTCATTCAAGCATAAGATTAAATTATAAGAAATGGCCATTTTTCAAATCGAATCCATCCAATGTTAGTATAGTTACATGTTGATATATAATTAATACATAGTTGAGAAATTTAAGCTGACATAGTATTTCAGGTCTGAGACTTGATAGAATGTTGTTATAATTACTTTTCTTTTCTTTTTTTCTTTGAGACAGTAACTTAGACTCAAGCATCTTCAGGGAGAAAGGGACATTTATCTGGCTTATGGTTCCCGAGGGAATATATAGTCCATTATGGCACGAATCACAGAAGGCTGCTCTAGGTCATCACAGAGAGAGGGAGGGAAGGAGGGAGGGAGGGAGAACAAACTAGAAGGAAGCAAGGTCAGGCTACCAAGCCTCAAGTCCCTCCCCCCCCATGCTCTCCTCCAGCAAGACTCCGCCTACTAAAGGTGCCAAAACCTTCCCAAACATTAGCACCAGCTAAGGATTCAAACCCATGAGCCTGGCGGGGGACAGCTTTCATTCAAACCATGACAAATGTTCTTCAATCGACATCTGTTCCCCAGCCAGATACTTTTTGATGCTGGAATCCAGGGCCCAGCTGTGGAGAATGGATCCATGTGCCAAGCTTGGCTTTGCTGTCTGTTAGCTGTGTGACATTGGGTGGATAAACATCTGTCTGAGCTGAACTCTCCTAGGTTTTTCAAACGGGGGGGGGCCTTCCTTTCCTGCACCACCGACATGAACCTAAATTGTGACGTTAAAATAAACATTTAGCACTGAGCCAATGAGTGAAATAGAGGCTAATTTAGTCTAGTGACAATTCTGGTTACATAGTCTTATTGGTGGCGCACAGTATCAAACCCATCCATATGCATCAGTGCTCAGAACATTCATTTTATTATCTTTATTTGTGTGCCTGTGTGAGAGAGAGAGACTGTGAGTACGGTGTATATGTGCGGTGCGTGCACATGCACGTGTGTGGATGCACATGTCCACGTGGGGTGTCCATGGGACAAAGAGCAAGCCATCATCTCAGGAAGGGAGGAAGGTAGCTATGGCAGAGTCTCTTACTGATCCAGCCAGTCACAAGTCCCAGAATCCTCCTGTCTCTTCTCTCTACCCCGCCCCACTGCCAGCACTGGGGCTATAGGCACACGTGACCACACGTGGATTTTTTACATGGATTCTAGGGATTTGAACTCAGGTCCTCGTGCTTGTACAATAGTCACTCTGGCCTGCTGAGCCGTCATCTTGTGTAAATTCTCCTTACAGAGTCAGGGGGGCCCTTTCATCACACGCTCTGCAGAGCTGTGTCACCAGGAGAAATGTCCACATCCTCCATCAGCTGCACACGCATGGGGGAATCAGCCTGAATTGTTCTGTGGAAGTCAGAGGGACAATGCTCGTCCCCAGTGAACACGCCAGGGTCGGGGAAGGAAACGGAGCTGTGATTGAATGCACCACCGTTAGTTTAGTCCTTATGGCCGTCACATGGCTATGACCAGGGTTTGAACTTTCCAGAACCTTCTCTAGCCTCATGGAACAGAGTAGAAGATGGTGCTTAATCAGGGCTCTTCCTCCCTCCTTTGCCTGTCAAAAGCAGCGCCGACGGAGGGTGGATGATCAATCGCCCCTAACTGTTCCTAGACCTGCCCCTTCCTCAGAAGAAAGGGAATATTTGTTTCCATTCACACCATACCCCGCTTTATGAATGTGAGTTCCGTCATGGTTCCCTGTGTGCCCGTGTAAAAGGAAAGGGTGGAAATCAAGAACAAAACCAATAAAGAGCCAAACCAAAAGCACATGTCTCTCAGGGGTGTACGCTGCACCCGCGAGGGCTGCAGAACAGATGAAGGCGCTGAAATGTGAAGCGCCGGGCGAGGCTGGGGCAGCTTTGAAATGCTACACTTTCCCGGCTCTGCCTGGTCATCATCTGAGGGGCTTTGCGCTCTGCAGAGGGGCCCCGATCTCGCTCGCCACACTCCCAACAACTGCAAGTGCATGCAGCCCAGCGGCAGAGTGATGGACGGGACAGAAAGCAGCCAGGAATCTCCCAGAAGGCCAGGGATGAGGTCGCTCTTTCTGCCCACCTCTCCTGACTCTGACGCGTGTGTCGCATGGACGGAATCCAGGCTTCTCTTGGCGCTCGTTGCAAAATGAGTCATCCAGCTACAACCATGTCAGTGATGAATACCACCGGGTAATGGCGGGATGGAAGGAGGAGAGCAAAGGGCGGGCACAGAAACACTGAAACATTGTATCAGGAAATCCATCTACTTAAACAGTAGTTTTGAAGGCAAAGAAACCGCAAACAGTGCTCCATTTGAAAACTACGTGTGAAGCTGGCGAGTGGGCTCCGTGGCTAGAGGTGCTTGCTGCCAAGCTCAATGAACGGAGTTGGATCCCCGGAACCACGCGGTAGAAGGAGAGAACCGCCTTCCACATGTTGTTCCCTGAACACACACACAGGCACACACACACACAAACACACACACACACGCACACACACACACGCACACACACACACGCACACACACACACACGGACATGCCATTCTACGTCACATACACACACCACTTATAAATACTGGTTGGAAATATTTTTAAAACTGTGCAGCAAATGCTTCTTCTGTACCCTCAGTCTCAGTGGTACTGACTGGACAGTGCCAGTCTAGACACCCAGAATTAAGGAAAAAAACTGCATTCTAGGAAACCATGATAACCACAAGAAGAGAAGCTCATATGTCACAAACACACTGCAGAAACGAGTGTGAGGTATGCCGATCTCTGATGTGAACCAAGCAAGGGGACAGGAAGTCAGGCAAGGCATCCTGGGTAGTTGGGCGCCTCCGAGGCACACCTTCCCACACACCAAGTGAAGCATCTCTATACACGTGGCGTAGACCGCTGTCTTTGGGGTAATGAGGTGCCCATTCTTAGAGTGCTTCACGCAGCGGACGGTGGGTTACAGTCTGGACACGAAGGGCTGGCCGAGGGGGCTTTTAAACTCTGCCACACGTTACAGTCACCCAGCTAGCTCCTGGCTGCACTGGTCTGGGCTGGGTTCACACCTCCTTGGGGGTCACAGTGGAGCAGATTCATGTGTGGGAGCCCCGGGACCTCGACATGTTTGGCGTCTCCAGGACACTCCTGTGCACACCCAGCTCTAGGGTTCGTTGCTTCATGGGGTGGGGGTGGAAGGTGAGATCTGCATTTATACCGAGATCCAAGGCAAGGCCTGTGTTACCAGCCCCAAGAACCACACTTCGAATAGGGCGGCTTGGCAGGGCTTCGAGACCTCTTCAATAGGGGGTTTCTGTGGTCAAAGAAGAAGCCCGTCGTCTCCTGGCCCCGTTCGCCATCACGGGCTGCGGGCGGAAGGTACCTCGGCTTCCCTTCTTGAGCCCCACTGTCTCCGACCGAACCAAGATAGAATGCATGAGGTTCAGTATGGCTCTTTTGCGTCCTCTCTAATGCTGCAAAGCTGCTGGAGACAGCCCATAATTTCTCTAATCCCCAAAGACAGTTGGTGGGAAGGCAGATGTGCATCGAGGTCTCAACTTAAGACCCGTGTCCCTGTCACCTATGTTTGGTCTTATAACGTTCATCAGAGATGGGTCTGCAAAGGGAACGGGGCTGCTTTAGGGAAAGGGCAGCCGTGCCTTCGTTGGCATTGTTACCCATCTAGAACTCAGGAAAACACCGTCTGGGCATCATCAGGAGCTTCTGGTCTGGGAGGTGTGACGCAGGCGAGCAGGGGGGAGTTAGTCTCCCAGAATGGCACAGGTCAGGAAGGAGGTGACTGAGCCGTGAGGCTTATACGCAGCACAGGGGACAGTGGAGCCTGGCAGGGCTCAGCTGGACTCACAGCAGCATCCTGAGGCTTGAGAAAGAGAATGGAGTAGAAGACACCAGATAGGAAGAGGATGGGTTGCATGGAGGGGTGGTGGGGGGCAAAGTAGGAAAAGTCCTTCCAGATCTTTCTTGGCATCTGCGGAGTACTCATTTCCATGGGAGGTGGCAAGCAAAGGAGGGAGGTGAGCCCTGGGGCTCTGGTCCTGCGTGCCAGCAACGCACTGTCCGGGCTGTTCAGAGCTCGCCCCCATTGCAGAAGTGCAGAGGCAGGTGGGCTCGCCTCTAGCGCCCGCCGGCCTGAAGCATTATCATGGGCTCTCTCAGCCCTAGCAGCTGCTGTGGGTTCCCACAGGCAGACAAAGGGGAACCTGGGCTCCTTCCCTTTTCTTAGAGCTGACGAGTCCCCAGAAGGTGAGACTCTCAGGCCAACGCTGGGAAAGTCCTGTGCAAACCCTGCTCCGCCACACCAGGCTTCGGCTGCAGCTGTGCCCACCCAAGCCTGTGCATGTCACTAGGTTCTTCCGGGGGTTCTCCTGCATCTGTCTTTTCTACAGTGAGTCTTTCTTCAAAGTCCCAGGACCCAAGCTTGCAAAGACTGCTTGGCGAAGATGGAGAAGTCAAGGCTCCAATGGAGAGTGAGCTGCCTTCTGTGGATGGACCAATCACCAGCCTTGCCTTTGGAGCCTTTTCTTTCTGTCTTTTCTTCTTTTCTTTTTTGGAGACCAGGTCTCATATGTCCCAAGTGGCCAGTGGCCTTGAACTCTTGATTCTCCTGCCTCTACTTGCTGAATGCTGCGGTAACACAATGCTCCGCCACCGCTGGTTTACACGGGGCGGGGGCTCGAATCCAGGGCTTGCTGGATGCTAAGCAAACACTCTACCCACTGAGCCACACCTCTGGCTCCCAGGGAGAGAATTCTGAGACATAGTCTACATGACTTCTCTAAGCATCTGGGTGGGATGCGCCCCAGTCCCCTCCAGTAGGCAAGATTGATGTCCCAGGAAGAAGCTAGGGAAACATGCTGGTCACCTACTGATTGGTTCCTATGGATGCTGTTAGCACTTCCAACTCATCAGCATGGGTGGAGGGGAGGGCTCAGAGTATAGCTGCTCCTATCACTCCCCCCACACCACAGTATGGCATCGTTTAAAATTCTGCCACTGTCGTCGGCAAACCCCTCTGAGCAGAAACAGTGCTATCATCCTCTCCTCACTTTGCAGAGGTGTTTAAGATATCTAAATATTTCAAAGGTATCTACGAGGATTGGATTCTTTCTGAGTGATGGCTTGATGAATAAATGATGGCCTAATTTCAGTTTAATTATTGTCTAATGCTCTCTAATTCATTTCAGATTGGTGTTGAACTTTTTTCCAACTTAACAACCTTTCAGACAAGAAAGCCAGGCTCTTTCTCAGCAAGAATGGATTAGTTTTCTCTAGATTTTCTTGACAGGAAAAGAGCTCTTCAAATCCCTAATATTTCTGTCACTGTAAATTTAGATGCATCCCAAAACACTTTTTCTTAAAAAAAAAAACATATTTGAGAGTCAGTGAGGGATTCTGAATTCTGAATCCAAGACTTTATTCTGTCAAGTTTTAACATAAAAAAGATTTTTATGGTTGAATCAGACACCCCTGAAACAGGGTTATTATGGAAGTGTGGGTACAACACGAGCCCCCACAGCATGCATGGCTTTATCATAATGCTCCCATCTGTTGCTTTGTGTGGATTAGATGCACAAGACACCTGCCTTGGCCCCTTGATGTGAGACATCAATGCCAGTTAGGAGCCTATTTAGAGAGACACTCTGAGGTTGGTATTTTTCTTCTGTCTTGTAATCTTCCAGTTGCTTGAGAGACCTCTGCCCCCAGCTCAGGAACAAGTCTGTCATGTATAGTAGAATCAATACTTGGTTGGCAGAGACATGCTGTGGTAGAAAGAGAGACATGTGCGTCTTGGGGGATACCATGTTGACCACAGCTGCGTGTGTGACAATCTCACAGGCAGTGTCCAGGCAGACAGTGGGCAGGTAGATAGGTATCCATTCTCCAAGTTCACACATCTGGAGCTCAGGCTGATGTGAACAGGAGAAACCTCGGCCCCGGGTCTCTTATTGCTCTGTATTCTGGCATCTGAAGGTGGCTTTTCCCCTTCTTTTTTTTTTTTAACTAAGACTATGTTTATTTTATGGTACTATTTTTTTTTTTAACTACAAAAGGAATTCTACAGCACAGTGCTCTTGCAATCTTCATAACAAACTTCAAATCATCCTCAGCTGCGGAGTAGAGATGTCTGTTGTGATTGGCCACAGAAGGCAGCCCCGCGGTGGGCGCCTGCTCGTAGCGGCTCGGCAGAGCTCTGGAGACGCCTGCTGAATTCAGCCTGACACAGGAATGTTTGACATTTGCCAATTCAATATAGTCTACTATCAGTGAGCCAGAAACCTACTAACTAGAACACTCAATTAATTAGGTTCTGGTTTCCTGCTTTCTCGCCCCTCCCAAGCCTCGCTTCAGAGTGGCAAAGAGCATAGAATGCTTGGCTTCTTTGGAGTGCCAAGCACATGCATAAGCACTTTCTATAAATGTATAAGGTTTTGCTGTCTTCTGCCCCTGCAGGTTGTTGCTATCAATGTCCCCAATGGGGTCCCTGGGGCACTGACACCTGAGGGGCAAGAGTGTTAGGGGCGGCAGCTGTGCTGGGCCACTGCTTCAGTTTCTATCCCTGCTCTGTGCAGAACAGCTGGCTGACCTCAAGCAGGTTAGCCAGGCTGTTCATGGCCTTAGTTGCTCCTGACATACTCTTAGGATTTGTCTGATTCAGACAAATTGGGACACTTGAGATGAAGTCTCTCTAATGATGTGGGAGAATTCTGCATTCGGAGCGTCAAAGGCACTTTGGTCCTTTCCAGAGTTTTGGCTGTTCACTCTCTCTTGGAAGCATCATGTCATCTTCTAAAAGCCCCGTGGGGAACCTGTATATGTGTCCATGATAGAAGGACACAGGATAGAAGGAGTGGGGTGGGGTAGGGGACCCAGGAGCAAGCAATGTAAGCCTGAAGCAGTCTGTAACAGCAATGTGTAGGAAAGCAGGTGAGATAGGACAGGGGTGAATAATGAGCCCCACGGGTATCATGGCGACATATCACTCCAGCTCTGATTGGAGCAGAGCTGAACCTGGGGGCTTCGCAGTGCCACCACGACCCATCAGCTCTTCTCTTTGGCTCTGCTAGTTTGAAAAGTACCTGGGACACAGAATCATAAAACAGAATTCCAAAGCAATGTCCTCTTGTTTCAACTGTTATTCCATAATTTAAAACAAAAATGGAAGGGGCTGGAGAGGTGGCTCAGGGGTTAAGCCTCTGCCTTGCAGGCGGAAGGTCCTGAGTTCAGATCCTAGACCCCACGTATAGACGCCAGGCGGAAGCAGGGGTGGCCTGCATTTCTAATCCTGGTAGGGCGGAGCCTGTGAATCTCGGGGCAGAGTAAACAAAGAGGAGGCGGTCCATGGTGGTTCCTGAGTTCGTCCGTGGTTCTACACACATATATATGCATACACGCACACACACACATACACGCACACACACACATACACGCACACACACATATACACGTGCACAATTGAATAAATAATAAAAAAATTAAAAAAACAAAAATGGAGAAATAACATGGTGTCCGATCACCTATCCTTCCATCTACCCATCCATCTACCCATCCTTCCACCCGTCCTTCCATTCATCTACCTATCCTTCCACCCATTCCTACTTCCATTTGTCTACCCACAAATCCACTCATCTCCATCTATTCTCTCTTCCATCATTCATCTATCCACCTACAAATCCACTCTTCCTTCTTTCCTTCCTTCCTTCCTTCCTTCCTTCCTTCCTTCCTTCCTTCCTTCCTTCCTCCTATCTTTCTATCCTCCCATCTATTCCTTCTGCTCATTCACCCATCCATCCACCTACTTTCCCATCCACCAGTCCATCTTTTCATCCATCCATCCATCCATCCATCCATCCTGGTTACTCTTTTCTGTTTCTATTAGACAAGACTCAAACTCAAGTAATTTAGAGGAGGAAAGGACAATTTATTCAGTTTATGATTCCAAAGGAGAGATACAGTCCTTTATGTCAGGAAAGACTTGGCTGGCTGGCAGAAGTGGAGGAAGGCTAGGTCATTGCAGACATCATGGAAGCCAAGAGCTGCTGCTAGCTCAAGAGCAGACTCACTAACTCAAGCAGGTGGGGCTACCCAACCTCAAAGTCCACCCCCTGTGACTGCCTTCCTCCAGCAAGACTTCACCTTTCCAAACAACTAATGACTCAAACACCTGTGGGGGATGACTCACATTTCAAACCATGATACCATCCATTCATGCATTCATCTATCCATTCATGTATTTATTTATCCTTCCATTTATCTGCCTATCTGCCCCCAAATCCATCCATCCATCTATCCATCATCCATCATCCATCCATCCATCCATCCATCCATCCATCCATCCTCCATCCATCCATCCATCCATCCATCCATCCATCCATCATCCATCATCCATCCATCATCCATCATCCATCCATCCATCCATCATCCATCCATCCATCATCCATCCATCCATCCATCCATCCATCCATCCATCCATCCATCCATCCATCCATCCATCTATCCTACACCGAGCACTCATTTTGTGTCAGATGCAAAAAGAACCTGGATAATTGAGGCATACATCCTTTTCCCCCTCCCCTTTGGAGCTGCAGGTGTGTTAACAGAACTGCATCCTCAAAGAAGTAGCTGCTGTTATTGGGAAGAGGAATTTGAGGAGTGGTCCTACCGATGGAATGATGGGCCTTTAGGGAAAGTTTCTTCCTCTTTTATGTATTTATTTTTGCTTATGTGTATACACACAAATATTCATATATTTGTATGTGTGGGGGCACACGTGTGTAGGCACAGGTGCACATAGGTATGAAGTTGACTTTGATATCTTCTTCCATCTCTCGCCACTTCAATTATCCAGGCAGGATCTCTCGGTGCAGCAGAGCTCGCTGGCCAGCTAGTCTGGCTAGGCAGTGTTTTCAGAGGATTCCCTGGCTTTGCCTCCCAGGGCTGGGATTATGGTACTGCCTCACCTGCCTGGTTTTCACATGGGTTCTGAGGATCTGAACTCTAGTCTCAAACTTGAGCCATCTCCCCAGCCTTGGAGGAAGTCTCTGAAACATCTCCATGTATCAACCGTATGTGTCTTAGAATCATGTCCACATTATACTTTACATTTTGACAGAGTTGTCTCCATTGTGTTGAATGGAATGAAACAGCATACTTGTCTTTGTTTCTTTTTTCTTTTTATTAATAAATTTGTGTTTGAAAATTTCACACATGCATATAATGCTTTCTGATTACTCTCTTAACCCTTTCTTATCTCTCACCCATTCTTACTAATACCTCTTCTGCAAATCTCCACAAATCTCCCTACCAGATTTATGTCTTTTTCTCTTGTGTCCCACTGGATTTTACCAGGTTCTCTTGTGTGACCATGGGCTTCAAGCGAGTTTACAGTGGGCATAGAGCTGGAAATTTCCCCCGTTTTTGGAATTTGTGAGTTGCCTGTTATTCATTGGCAACTGGCAGGATCCCGTAGGTTTCTTCCCCATCCATAGCTAACTTGCCCCTAGCCAGGCTGGTCCTGTGTAAGCTGGGAGTCAGTAGCCATAGCTCTTGTGAGTCCATGATTGCCATGGCCAATTTGAATTTTGAAGGTGGCATTTCATCACCTTTTTTTGGTAACTTATTCTTTTTTTTTTCTACTTTTACAAACATTGAGAATTCATCCCAGCTTCTGTCCCTCCCCCCTCCTTCCCATTCTCTCCCTTCCCTTCACTATTCCCTTCCATTCCCTCCCTTCCTTCTGCCTGTATGCTTCTATGAACCCCAGAGTTCACTCTGGCTTGTCTACTCCTGTGGGGGCAAAGGCCTCCGTGGTGATATATCAAGTGACCTCTCTTCACGCCACCCCACTGATATGTGCATTTCCCTTCACTCATCCAGCCTTAGACCCAAAGGTTTCCACTGTGAGTTCCCATTCTATGGGTATAACAACAGCTGTCTACAGAGCAGTTTGATGTACTGTCTTCCTACCTATAGGTTTATTGGCTGTCTTCTCGGCTGATCTATTTCCTTCCCTTTTTTTTTAGGTTTTTGTTGTAGTTTACAGTAACAGGGATGGGTACCATTCTGACAAGCATGTCTTGAGTCCAGTCAAAAAGCTGTTGGTTGTCTCCTTGATATTCATGCCACTGTTACACCGGTGGTCACCTGTTTCCATGGTGATCTATGCTGCAACTGACCGATCTCATGCCATTGCTGGGGCTTCTGAATATTTCTCTCCCCAGCAGCTTCCACAGTGTTCCTGGTGCTGTGTGAGCATCCAGCAAGGAGAAAGTCCTCAGATCAGTTCCAGTTGATATATTTTGCTCATGTTCTGTGATCCATTTGTGCTGCATCTTCAGCAATAGGGTTTTACTGACAGTTTTTGGAGAGCAACTCAAGAGCAATGGCAAAAGCCTACAATGTTTGGGGACCTTTAAGACCTTTCTGGCCAATGTTTTATAAGGAAGTACCATGTTCCTGCTACTTCTAGTATGCTTTTATCCCTGGGTTCTAAGTGTACCAGCTCAAGTCTTTTGCTCTTCAGCATAGAGACTGCCCATTCTTGTTCCTTTCTTTAAAAAGGCATTTTTGACATATTATTGGCATAGGATGTTCTTTTGGGGTTACTTCCTGCAATTTTAGGGTTTTTCTATAAGTGCCTCTGTCTCTCCTATTTCCCATGTCCCTTCTGTCTCTCATCCTCTCTTCCCCGCTATGTATTTTCCCCCAATTATTCCCTCCTCATCCTTATCCTGGGATCTTAAATCTCCCCTTTAAAAGGTTTCACCCTAACCATCCTTTCCCATCTTCTCACTTGTAGATCTTTTTCAAATTTTCTGTCTCTTACAATGCTTCCATTCCAAATTGACAAGGATATCAGTTCAGTCATTCGTCTATAAGAGAGAACGTGTGGTGCTTAACTTTCTGTGTCTGAGCTACCTCATTCAATATTAAAGTTCACAGTTCCATCCATTTACTAGAAAATTCCATCATCTCATCCTTTCTGATGGCTGAGTAATATTCCATTGTGTATATGCACTACATTTTCATTATCCATTTGTCGGCTGATAGGCATGTTGGCTGATTCCATTTTTTCACTATTGTGAGTAGAACGAAGCTGCACACTTTTGAGTGAGAGATTTCTCAAGCATCAGATTTTCTCTGAGTACACACAGCTTCTGAGCTCTCACCAAAGACTCCTGCCCAAGTCTGGGAGAAGCATCAAGTGCGCTCAGTATGGCAGCAGCTTGGAACCCACCTGTGGCATATGCCACAAAAACATGGCTTTGGGTCCTGTGCAATGGAAGCTTTCTAGAAAATTCCTTTCAGAAACTTTTCAAGCCCTCACAGTGAGCAGCCTCTAAACATAGGTAGCAAGGACTGGTGAGATGGCTCATCTGGGAAAGGCGCTTGCTGTGCTGGCTCAAAGACTCAAGTTCAAAGGCTGGAACATACTTAAAAATGGAAGGTGAGACCAATTCTACAAAGTTGTCTTCTGGCTTCTTCATGTGTCACAGCGTGTGCGCACACACACACACACAAATATAATCATAATGATAAAAGGCCATCATCTAAGGTTGTCCTTTAAAATCTGCACTTTAAAGTCCAAAGGAGAGACTGGCCTGTCCAGCTGGTACATTATTTTTCAGCTGCTCACTTTCTCTCTGCCAAGGCTGCCTGACTCCTATCACAGAAATAACTGAAAATAATCAGCATTTATTATGCCTGCGTTTTGGTTTCCGTTTGAAATGACTGTGGCCTATTTATGTATTTCTTGAAGAAATGAACCCCCGCCCCGTGAACTGTCTGGTGACAGATCTGATTTCGAAATCGCAGGGAGCACAAGAGCCTCTCAAAGGGATGTCATATCAGAATCTTTTGTGCGACGCGTGCAAAAGGTTCAAAGTAACAACGAATGTGAAAGAACTGAAACTGTACCCCAAAGAGAGACGTGGCGCTAAAAATCTTTGCTTGATGCCCAGATAACAGGGGCAGCTTGCAAGCTTTTGTGGTTTAGTGTTCTGTGTTGTAAATAATATTAGAAGCACCCCAAAGGCGTAAGTTACTTATAAAACGGATCAAAACTCAAATGACTTTTAAAAAAACAAACAAACCAACTTACACATTTTAGCCGTACACCATGAGTCAGTATCACTTTTCCCCGGGATTGCCGTCTTTCAACAAATTCTTTTTCATAGCAGCATCAGAATACGGTGTCGTCAGCCACAGGAGAGTGGATGGGGCTTTTGTTTAGGTTGGGATCAAAGACGAGCAGCCCATCAGTCTCTCTGTAGAGGGAGGCGGAACACACAACTAGCTATATAGCTCAGTGGCTAACGTGTTTGCTGCGCAAGCAAAAGGATCTTAGTTCACATCCCTAGACTCCACGTAAGATGCAAGTGAGGGTAGCTGACTTCCTATGGCAAGCTTTGGGTTTAATTAGACCCAGCCTCAAAAATGATAAGGCAGAAGAACAACTAAGGATGATTCTTGAAATCACTCTCAGACGTGCTCTCTCTCTCTCTCTCTCTCTCTCTCTCTCTCACACACACACACACACACACACACACGTACCCATCCACATACAGACAGCATATACTTACCCCATGTACTCATATGCATGAAAGATATTTGTGAATGGAGAGTCACCTCCCAGCGTCGGTCAACATGTGTAGATGGAACTTGCCGTTGTCACAAACCCCCACATGAAGCAAATTCCCCCACCCCCGGCTGGTCCTTGATTTGGAAGAGGCGGGGCCAGCATGCACGTGTGGGCTCACCCTATCCAGCTGTGGTCAGTTCTGTGCCAACTAGTCCACCTGTTGTGGTGAGGGACTGCCGCACAAGGAAAGGGTTTGAGTCCTCAGAGGATGTGGGACAGGATGACATAGTGTCTGTCCTGCGAAGGCACGGAAAAGTTTTTATGTAAGTAATTCATTTGCTTAAAGCCAAAGGCCAATATGCTTGGACCCAGGCTGTTGGGAACTACGAGGCCATCGTTGTTCAAGAAGTTCCAGACTCCTTCCATACTCAGGACCTTTCCATGTTTGCTCGCTCTGTCACCTTTTCCCTGACCTGTCAGCCCTTCAGAGCTACTTATCCCACAGGAAGTCAGGTCTGCCCGGCTAGTTTCCCTCCTGGGTTCACAGTTGTCAATCAGGATTAGCTGCTTATCTGTTTTTAATCTCTGTCTCTCTCCCAACACTGTAAGCTCCCTGAAGCCAGGGCGAGAGCCGTGTATGTAGGCGATTAGCCTTAGCATCATGGACTGTGGTTCGACTTGACTGGGACAGAGTGACAGAAGGAACGAATGAATGGATGGACAGTTTGCAGATCAATGCTGGGCCACTAGAGGGCAAATTGACTCATGGCATGGGCAGGGTACCTTCAGAGTGGCACATATGGTCGGGATACCTGGGCACACGCATCCCAGAGCATGCAAAGCATCCCAGAGCATCCCAGAGCATCGAAATCATCCCAGAGCATCCCAGAGCATCCAAAGCATCCCAGAGCATCCCAAGGCATCCAAAGCATCCAAAGCATCCCAGAGCATCCCAGAACATCCCAAAGCATCCCAGAGCATCCCAGAGCATCCAAAACATCTCAGGCATCCCAGAGCATCCCAAGGCATCCAAAGCATCCCAGAGCATCCCAGAGCATCCAAAGGATCCCAGAGCATCCAAAGCATCCCAGAGCATCCCAAAGCATCCCAGAGCATCCCAAGGCATCCAAAGCATCCAAAGCATCCCAGAGCATCCCAAAGCATCCAAAGCATCCAAAGCATCCCAGAGCATCCCAGAGCATCCAAAGCATCCAAAGCATCCCAGAGCATCCCAGAGCATCCAAAGCATCCAAAGCATCCCAGAGCATCCCAGAGCATCCAAAGCATCCAAAGCATCCCAGAGCATCCCAGAGCATCCCAGAGCATCCAAAGCATCCCAGAGCATCCCAAGGCATCCAAAGCATCCCAGAGCATCCCAGAGCATCCCAGAGCATCCAAAGCATCCCAGAGCATCCAGAGCATCCCAAAGCATCCAAAGCATCCCAGGAGCATCCCAGAGGCATCCCAAACATCCAAAGCATCCCAGAGTATCCCAGAGCATCCCAGGAGCATCCCAGAGCATCCCAGAGCACCCCAACGATCCTCGGAAGCATCCCAGAGTATCCCAGAGCATCTACAGAGCATCCAAAGCATCCAGAGCATCGAAAGGCATCTCAGAGCATCCCAGAGCATCCAAAGTCATCCCAGAGCATCCCAGAGCATCCCAGAGCATCCCAAGCATCCCAAGAGCATCCCAGAGCATTCAAAGCATCTCAGAGCATCCCAGAGCATCCCCAAGCCATCCAAAGCTCCCCAGAGCATCCCATGAGCATCCAAAGCATCCCAGAGCATCCCAGAGCATCCAAAAGGCATCCCAGAGAGAATCCAAAGTATCCCAGAGCATCCCAGAGCATCCCAGGCATCAAAGCATCCCAGAGAGCATCCCAAGGCATCCAAAGCATCCAAAGCATCCCAGAGCTCCCAAAGCATCCCAGAGCATCCCAAAGCATCCCAGAGCATCCAAAGCATCCAAAGCATCCCAGAGCATCCCAGAGCATCCCAGAGCATCCAAAGCATCCCAGAGCATCCCAGAGCATCCCAAAGCATCCCAGAGCATCCCAGAGCATCCCAGAGCATCCCAGAGCATCCAAAGCATCCCAGAGCATCCCAGAGCATCCAAAGCATCCAAAGCATCCCAGAGCATCCCAGAGCATCCCAGAGCATCCAAAGCATCCCAGAGCATCCCAAGGCATCCAAAGCATCCAAAGCATCCCAGAGCATCCCAGAGCATCCGAAGTATCCCGGAGCATCCCAAAGCATCCCAGGCATCCCAGAGCATCCAAAGCATCCCAGAGCATCCCAAGGCATCCAAAGCATCCAAAACATCCCAGAGCATCCCAAAGCTCCAAAGCATCCAAGGCATCCAAAAGCATCCCAGAGCATCCCAGAGCATCCAAAGCATCCAAAGCATCCCAGAGCATCCCAGAGCATCCAAAGCATCCCAGAGCATCCCAGAGCATCCAAAGCATCCAAAGCATCCCAGAGCATCCCAAAGAATCCAAAGCATCCAAAGCATCCAAAGCATCCCAGAGCATCCAAAGCATCCCAGAGCATCCCAGAGCATGCAAAGCATCCCAGAGCATCCCAAGGCATCCAAAGCATCCCAAAGCATCCAAAGCATCCAAAGCATCCAAAGCATTCCAGAGCATCCCAAGGCATCCAAAGCATGCAAAGCATCCCAGAGCATCCCAAAGCATCCCAAAGCATCCCAGAGCATCCCAGAGCATCCAAAGCATCCAAAGCATCCCAGAGCATCCCAGAGGATCCCAGAGCATCCAAGCATCCCAGAGCATCCAAGGCATCCAAGCATCCCAGAGCATCCCAAGGCATCCAAAGCATCCCAAAGCTCCAAAGCATCCAAAGCATCCAAAGCATTCCAGAGCATCCCAAGGCATCCAAAGCATGCAAAGCATCCCAAAGCATCCCAAAGCATCCCAAAGCATCCCAGAGCATCCCAGAGCATCCAAGCATCCAAAGCATCCCAGAGCATCCCAGAGCATCCCAGAGCATCCAAGCATCCCAGAGCATCCCAAGGCATCCAAAGCATCCCAGAGCATCCCAGAGCATCCAAAAACATCCCAGAGCATCCCAAGGCATCCAAGCATCCCAGAGATCCCAGAGCATCCAAAGCATCCAAAGCATCCCAGAGCATCCCAGAGCATCCAAGCATCCAAAGCATCCCAGCGCATCCCAGAGCATCCAGAGCATCCAAAGCATCCCAGAGCATCCCAAGGCATCCAAAGCATACAAAGCATCCCAGAGCATCCCAAAGCATCCCAAAGCATCCAAGGCATCCAAAGCATCCCAGAGCATCCCAGAGCATCCCAGAGCATCCAAAGCATCCAAAGCATCCCAAAGCATCCCAGAGCATCCCAGAGCATCCAAAGCATCCCAGAGCATCCCAAGGCATCCAAAGCATCCAAAACATCCAGAGCATCCCAAAGCATCCAAAGCATACAAGGCATCCCAAAGCATCCCAGAGCATCCCAGAGCATCCAAAGCATCCAAAGCATCCCAGAGCATCCCAGAGCATCCAAAGCATCCAAAGCATCCCAGAGCATCCCAGAGCATCCAAAGCATCCAAAGCATCCCAGAGCATCCCAGAGCATCCCAGAGCATCCAAAGCATCCCAGAGCATCCCAAGGCATCCAAAGCATCCCAGAGTATCCCAGAGCATCCCAGAGCATCCAAAGCATCCCAGAGCATCCCAGAGCATCCAAAGCATCCAAAGCATCCCAGAGCATCCCAGAGCATCCAAAACATCCAAAGCATCCCAGAGTATCCCAGAGCATCCCAGAGCATCCCAGAGCATCCCAGAGCACCCAAAGCATCCCAGAGCATCCCAGAGTATCCCAGAGCATCCCAGAGCATCCAAAGCATCCCAGAGCATCGAAAGCATCTCAGAGCATCCCAGAGCATCCAAAGCATCCCAGAGCATCCCAGAGCATCCCAGAGCATCCCAGAGCATCCCAGAGCATCCAAAGCATCTCAGAGCATCCCAGAGCATCCCAAGCCATCCAAAGCATCCCAGAGCATCCCAGAGCATCCCAGAGCATCCAAAGCATCCCAGAGCATCCCAGAGCATCCAAAGCATCCCAGAGAATCCAAAGTATCCCAGAGCATCCCAGAGCATCCCAGAGCATCCAAAGCATCCCAGAGCATCCCAAGGCATCCAAAGCATCCAAAGCATCCCAGAGCATCCCAAAGCATCCCAGAGCATCCCAAAGCATCCCAGAGCATCCAAAGCATCCAAAGCATACCAGAGCATCCCAGAGCATCCCAGAGCATCCAAAGCATCCCAGAGCATCCCAGAGCATCCCAAAGCATCCCAGAGCATCCCAGAGCATCCCAGAGCATCCAAAGCATCCCAGAGCATCCCAGAGCATCCAAAGCATCCAAAGCATCCCAGAGCATCCCAGAGCATCCCAGAGCATCCAAAGCATCCCAGAGCATCCCAAGGCATCCAAAGCATCCAAAGCATCCCAGAGCATCCCAGAGCATCCGAAGTATCCCGGAGCATCCCAAAGCATCCCAGAGCATCCCAGAGCATCCAAAGCATCCCAGAGCATCCCAAGGCATCCAAAGCATCGAAAACATCCCAGAGCATCCCAAAGCATCCAAAGCATCCAAGGCATCCAAAGCATCCCAGAGCATCCCAGAGCATCCAAAGCATCCAAAGCATCCCAGAGCATCCCAAAGAATCCAAAGCATCCAAAGCATCCAAAGCATCCCAGAGCATCCAAAGCATCCCAGAGCATCCCAGAGCATGCAAAGCATCCCAGAGCATCCCAAGGCATCCAAAGCATCCCAAAGCATCCAAAGCATCCAAAGCATCCAAAGCATTCCAGAGCATCCCAAGGCATCCAAAGCATGCAAAGCATCCCAGAGCATCCCAAAGCATCCCAAAGCATCCCAGAGCATCCCAGAGCATCCAAAACATCCAAAGCATCCCAGAGCATCCCAGAGGATCCCAGAGCATCCAAAGCATCCCAGAGCATCCCAAGGCATCCAAAGCATCCCAGAGCATCCCAAGGCATCCAAAGCATCCCAAAGCATCCAAAGCATCCAAAGCATCCAAAGCATTCCAGAGCATCCCAAGGCATCCAAAGCATGCAAAGCATCCCAAAGCATCCCAAAGCATCCCAAAGCATCCCAGAGCATCCCAGAGCATCCAAAGCATCCAAAGCATCCCAGAGTATCCCAGAGCATCCCAGAGCATCCAAAGAATCCCAGAGCATCCCAAGGCATCCAAAGCATCCCAGAGCATCCCAGAGCATCCAAAGCATCCCAGAGCATCCCAAGGCATCCAAAGCATCCCAGAGCATCCCAGAGCATCCAAAGCATCCAAAGCATCCCAGAGCATCCCAGAGCATCCAAAGCATCCAAAGCATCCCAGCGCATCCCAGAGCATCCCAGAGCATCCAAAGCATCCCAGAGCATCCCAAGGCATCCAAAGCATACAAAGCATCCCAGAGCATCCCAAAGCATCCCAAAGCATCCAAGGCATCCAAAGCATCCCAGAGCATCCCAGAGCATCCCAGAGCATCCAAAGCATCCAAAGCATCCCAAAGCATCCCAGAGCATCCCAGAGCATCCAAAGCATCCCAGAGCATCCCAAGGCATCCAAAGCATCCAAAACATCCCAGAGCATCCCAAAGCATCCAAAGCATACAAGGCATCCAAAGCATCCCAGAGCATCCCAGAGCATCCAAAGCATCCAAAGCATCCAAAGCATCCCAAAGCATCCAAAGCATCCAAAGCATCCCAGAGCATCCAAAGCATCCAAAGCATCCCAGAGCATCCCAGAGCATCCAAAGCATCCCAGAGCATCCCAAGGCATCCAAAGCATCCCAAAGCATCCAAAGCATCCAAAGCATCCAAAGCATTCCAGAGCATCCCAAGGCATCCAAAGCATGCAAAGCATCCCAGAGCATCCCAGAGCATCCCAAAGCATCCCAGAGCATCCCAGAGCATCCCAGAGCATCCAAAGCATCCCAGAGCATCCCAAGGCATCCAAAGCATCCAAAGCATCCCAGAGCATCCCAAAGCATCCAAAGCATCCCAGAGCATCCTAGAGCATCCCAGAGCATCCCAAAGCATCCCAGAGCATCCCAGAGTATCCCAGAGCACCCTGGAGAATCCCAAAGCATCCAAAGCATCCCAGAGCATCCAAAGCATCCCAAAGCATCCCAGAGCATCCCAGAGCATCCAAAGCTTCCCAGAGCATCCCAGAACATCCCAGAGCATCCAAAGCACCCCAAAGCATCCCAGAGCATCCCAGAGCATCCAAAGCATCTCAGAGCATCCCAGAGCATCCCAAGGCATCCAAAGCATCCCAGAGCATCCCAAAGCATCCAAAGCATCCCAGAGCATCCTAGAGCATCCTAGGGCATCCCAAAGCATCCCAGAGCATCCTGGAGAATCCCAAAGCATCCAAAGCATCCCAGAGCATCCAAAGCTTCCCAGAGCATCCCAGAACATCCCAGAGCATCCAAAGCATCCCATGGCATCCCAGAGCATCCAAAGCATCCAAAGCATCCCAGAGCATCCCAGAGGATCCCAGAGCATCCAAAGCATCCCAGAGCATCCCAAGGCATCCAAAGCATCCCAGAGCATCCCAAGGCATCCAAAGCATCCCAAAGCATCCAAAGCATCCAAAGCATCCAAAGCATTCCAGAGCATCCCAAGGCATCCAAAGCATGCAAAGCATCCCAAAGCATCCCAAAGCATCCCAAAGCATCCCAGAGCATCCCAGAGCATCCAAAGCATCCAAAGCATCCCAGAGCATCCCAGAGCATCCCAGAGCATCCAAAGCATCCCAGAGCATCCCAAGGCATCCAAAGCATCCCAGAGCATCCCAGAGCATCCAAAGCATCCCAGAGCATCCCAAGGCATCCAAAGCATCCCAGAGCATCCCAGAGCATCCAAAGCATCCAAAGCATCCCAGAGCATCCCAGAGCATCCAAAGCATCCAAAGCATCCCAGCGCATCCCAGAGCATCCCAGAGCATCCAAAGCATCCCAGAGCATCCCAAGGCATCCAAAGCATACAAAGCATCCCAGAGCATCCCAAAGCATCCCAAAGCATCCAAGGCATCCAAAGCATCCCAGAGCATCCCAGAGCATCCCAGAGCATCCAAAGCATCCAAAGCATCCCAAAGCATCCCAGAGCATCCCAGAGCATCCAAAGCATCCCAGAGCATCCCAAGGCATCCAAAGCATCCAAAACATCCCAGAGCATCCCAAAGCATCCAAAGCATACAAGGCATCCAAAGCATCCCAGAGCATCCCAGAGCATCCAAAGCATCCAAAGCATCCAAAGCATCCCAAAGCATCCAAAGCATCCAAAGCATCCCAGAGCATCCAAAGCATCCAAAGCATCCCAGAGCATCCCAGAGCATCCAAAGCATCCCAGAGCATCCCAAGGCATCCAAAGCATCCCAAAGCATCCAAAGCATCCAAAGCATCCAAAGCATTCCAGAGCATCCCAAGGCATCCAAAGCATGCAAAGCATCCCAGAGCATCCCAAAGCATCCCAAAGCATCCCAGAGCATCCCAGAGCATCCCAGAGCATCCAAAGCATCCCAGAGCATCCCAAGGCATCCAAAGCATCCAAAGCATCCCAGAGCATCCCAAAGCATCCAAAGCATCCCAGAGCATCCTAGAGCATCCCAGAGCATCCCGAAGCATCCCAGAGTATCCCAGAGTATCCCAGAGCACCCTGGAGAATCCCAAAGCATCCAAAGCATCCCAGAGCATCCAAAGCATCCCAAAGCATCCCAGAGCATCCCAGAGCATCCAAAGCTTCCCAGAGCATCCCAGAACATCCCAGAGCATCCAAAGCACCCCAAAGCATCCCAGAGCATCCCAGAGCATCCAAAGCATCTCAGAGCATCCCAGAGCATCCCAAGGCATCCAAAGCATCCCAGAGCATCCCAAAGCATCCAAAGCATCCCAGAGCATCCTAGAGCATCCCAGGGCATCCCAAAGCATCCCAGAGCATCCCAGAGCATCCTGGAGAATCCCAAAGCATCCAAAGCATCCCAGAGCATCCAAAGCTTCCCAGAGCATCCCAGAACATCCCAGAGCATCCAAAGCATCCCATGGCATCCCAGAGCATCCAAAGCATCCAAAGCATCCCATAGCATCCCAAAACATCCCAAAGCATCCAAAGCATCCCAGAGCATCCAAAGCACCCCAAAGCATCCCAGAGCATCCCAGAGCATCCAAAGCATCCCAGAGCATCCCAAGGCATCCAAAGCATCCAAAACATCCCAGAGCATCCCAAAGCATCCAAAGCATCCAAGGCATCCAAAGCATCCCAGAGCATCCCAGAGCATCCAAAGCATCCAAAGCATCCCAGAGCATCCCAAAGCATCCAAAGCATCCAAAGCATCCAAAGCATCCCAGAGCATCCAAAGCATCCAAAGCATCCCAGAGCATCCCAGAGCATCCAAAGCATCCCAGAGCATCCCAAGGCATCCAAAGCATCCCAAAGCATCCAAAGCATCCAAAGCATCCAAAGCATTCCAGACCATCCCAAGGCATCCAAAGCATGCAAAGCATCCCAGAGCATCCCAAAGCATCCCAAAGCATCCCAGAGCATCCCAGAGCATCCCAGAGCATCCAAAGCATCCCAGAGCATCCCAAGGCATCCAAAGCATCCAAAGCATCTCAGAGCATCCCAAAGCATCCAAAGCATCCCAGAGCATCCTAGAGCATCCCAGAGCATCCCAAAGCATCCCAGAGCATCCCAGAGTATCCCTGAGCACCCTGGAGAATCCCAAAGCATCCAAAGCATCCCAGAGCATCCCAAGGCATCCAAAGCATCCCAGAGCATCCCAAAGCATCCAAAGCATCCCAGAGCATCCTAGAGCATCCCAGGGCATCCCAAAGCATCCCAGAGCATCCTGGAGAATCCCAAAGCATCCAAAGCATCCCAGAGCATCCAAAGCATCCCAGAGCATCCCAGAGCATCCAAAGCATCCCAGAGAATCCAAAGTATCCCAGAGCATCCCAGAGCATCCCAGAGCATCCAAAGCATCCCAGAGCATCCCAAGGCATCCAAAGCATCCAAAGCATCCCAGAGCATCCCAAAGCATCCCAGAGAATCCCAAAGCATCCCAGAGCATCCAAAGCATCCAAAGCATCCCAGAGCATCCCAGAGCATCCCAGAGCATCCAAAGCATCCCAGAGCATCCCAGAGCATCCCAAAGCATCCCAGAGCATCCCAGAGCATCCAAAGCATCCCAGAGCATCCCAAGGCATCCAAAGCATCCAAAGCATCCCAGAGCATCCCAGAGCATCCGAAGTATCCCGGAGCATCCCAAAGCATCCCAGAGCATCCCAGAGCATCCAAAGCATCCCAGAGCATCCCAAGGCATCCAAAGCATCCAAAACATCCCAGAGCATCCCAAAGCATCCAAAGCATCCAAGGCATCCAAAGCATCCCAGAGCATCCCAGAGCATCCAAAGCATCCAAAGCATCCCAGAGCATCCCAAAGAATCCAAAGCATCCAAAGCATCCAAAGCATCCCAAAGCATCCAAAGCATCCCAGACGCATCCCAGAGCATGCAAAGCATCCCAGAGCATCCCAAGGCATCCAAAGCATCCCAAGCATCCAAAGCATCCAAAGCATTCCAAAGCATTCCAGAGCATCCCAAGGCATCCAAAGCATGCAAAGCATCCCAGAGCATCCAAAGCATCCAAAGCATCCCAGAGCATCCCAGGGGATCCCAGAGCATCCAAAGCATCCCAGAGCATCCCAAGGCATCCAAAGCATCCCAGAGCATCCCAAGGCATCCAAAGCATCCCAAAGCATCTAAAGCATCCAAAGCATCCAAAGCATTCCAGAGCATCCCAAGGCATCCAAAGCATGCAAAGCATCCCAAAGCATCCCAAAGCATCCCAAAGCATCCCAGAGCATCCCAGAGCATCCAAAGCATCCAAAGCATCCCAAAGCATCCAAAGCATCCCAGAGCATCCCAGAGCATCCCAGAGCATCCAAAGAATCCCAGAGCATCCCAAGGCATCCAAAGCATCCCAGAGCATCCCAGAGCATCCAAAGCATTCCAGAGCATCCCAAGGCATCCAAAGCATCCCAGAGCATCCCAGAGCATCCAAAGCATCCAAAGCATCCCAGAGCATCCCAGAGCATCCAAAGCATCCAAAGCATCCCAGCGCATCCCAGAGCATCCCAGAGCATCCAAAGCATCCCAGAGCATCCCAAGGCATCCAAAGCATACAAAGCATCCCAGAGCATCCCAAAAGCATCCCAAAGCATCCAAGGCATCCAAAGCATCCCAGAGCATCCCAGAGCATCCCAGAGCATCCAAAGCATCCAAAGCATCCCAAAGCATCCCAGAGCATCCCAGAGCATCCAAAGCATCCCAGAGCATCCCAAGGCATCCAAAGCATCCAAAACATCCAGAGCATCCCAAAGCATCCAAAGCATACAAGGCATCCAAAGCATCCCAGAGCATCCCAGAGCATCCAAAGCATCCAAAGCATCCAAAGCATCCCAAGCATCCAAGCATCAAAGCATCCCAGAGCATCCAAAGCATCCAAGCATCCCAGAGCATCCCAGAGCATCCAAAGCATCCCAGAGCATCCCAAGGCATCCAAAGCATCGCCACAAAGCATCCAAAGCATCCAAAGCATCCAAAGCATTTCAGAGCATCCCAAGGCATCCAAAGCATGCAAAAGCATCCCAGAGCATCCCAGAGCATCCCAAAGCATCCCAGAGCATCCCAGAGCATCCCAGAGCATCCAAAGCATCCCAGAGCATGCCCAAGGCATCCAAAGCATACAAAGCATCCCAGAGCATCCCAAAGCATCCAAAGCATCCCAGAGCATCCTAGAGCATCCCAGAGCATCCCAAAGCATCCCAGAGCATCCCAGGAGTATCCCAGAGCACCCTGGAGAATCCCAAAGCATCCAAAGCATCCCAGAGCATCCAAAGCATCCCAAAGCATCCCAGAGCATCCCAGAGCATCCAAGCTTCCCAGAGCATACCAGAACATCCAGAGCATCCAAAGCACCCCAAAGCATCCCAGAGCATCCCAGAGCATCCAAAGCATCTCAGAGCATCCCAGAGCATCCCAAGGCATCCAAAGCATCCCAGAGCATCCCAAAGCATCCAAAGCATCCCAGAGCATCCTAGAGCATCCCAGGGCATCCCAAAGCATCCCAGAGCATCCTGGAGAATCCCAAAGCATCCAAAGCATCCCAGAGCATCCAAAGCTTCCCAGAGCATCCCAGAACATCCCAGAGCATCCAAAGCATCCCATGGCATCCCCAGAGCATCCAAAGCATCCAAAGCATCCCAGAGCATCCCAGAGGATCCCAGAGCATCCAAAGCATCCCAGAGCATCCCAAGGCATCCAAAGCATCCCAGAGCATCCCAAGGCATCCAAAGCATCCCAAAGCATCCAAAGCATCCAAAGCATCCAAAGCATTCCAGAGCATCCCAAGGCATCCAAAGCATGCAAAGCATCCAACGCATCCCAAGCATCCCAAGCATCCCAGAGCATCCCAGAGCATCCAAAGCATCCAAAGCATCCCAGAGCATCCCAGAGCATCCCAGAGCATCCAAAGCATCCCAGAGCATGCCAGAGCATCCAAAGCATCCCAGAACATTTCAGAGCATCCAAAGCATCCCAGAGCATCCCAAGGCATCCAAAGCATCCCAGAGCATCCCAGAGCATCCAAAGCATCCAAAGCATCCCAGAGCATCCCAGAGCATCCAAAGCATCCAAAGCATCCCAGCGCATCCCAGAGCATCCCAGAGCATCCAAAGCATCCCAGAGCATCCCAAGGCATCCAAAGCATACAAAGCATCCCAGAGCATCCCAAAGCATCCCAAAGCATCCAAGGCATCCAAGCATCCCAGAGCATCCCAGAGCATCCCCGAGCATCCAAAGCATCCAAAGCATCCCAAAGCATCCCAGAGCATCCCAGAGCATCCAAAGCATCCCAGAGCATCCCAAGGCATCCAAAAGCATCCAAAACATCCCAGAGCATCCCAAAGCATCCAAAGCATACAAGGCATCCAAAGCATCCCCAGAGCATCCCAGAGCATCCAAAGCATCCAAAGCATCCAAAGCATCCCAAAGCATCCAAAGCATCCAAAGCATCCAGAGCATCCAAAGCATCCAAAGCATCCCAGAGCATCCCAGAGCATCCAAAGCATCCCAGAGCATCCCAAGGCATCCAAAGCATCCCAAAGCATCCAAAGCATCCAAAGCATCCAAAGCATTCCAGGAGCATCCAAGGCATCCAAAGCATGCAAAGCATCCCAGAGCATCCCAAAAGCATCCCAAAGCATCCCAGAGCATCCCAGAGCATCCCAGAGCATCCAAAGCATCCCAGAGCATCCCAAGGCATCCAAAGCATCCAAAAGCATCCCAGAGCATCCCAAAGCATCCAAAGCATCCCAGAGCATCCTAGAGCATCCCAGAGCATCCCGAAGCATCCCAGAGTATCCCAGAGTATCCCAGAGCACCCTGGAGAATCCCAAAGCATCCAAAGCATCCCAGAGCATCCAAAGCTTCCCAGAGCATCCCAGAACATCCCAGAGCATCCAAAGCACCCCAAAGCATCCCAGAGCATCCCAGAGCATCCAAAGCATCTCAGAGCATCCCAGAGCATCCCAAGGCATCCAAAGCATCCCAGAGCATCCCAAGCATCCAAAGCATCCCCAGAGCATCCTAGAGCATCCCAGGGCATCCCCAAAGCATCCCAGAGCATCCCAGAGCATCCTGGGAGAATCCCAAGCATCCAAAGCATCCCAGAGCAATCCAAAGCTTCCCAGAGCATCCCAGAACATCCCAGAGCATCCAAAGCATCCCATGGCATCCCAGAGCATCCAAAGCATCCAAAGCATCCCATAGCATCCCAAAACATCCCAAAGCATCCAAAGCATCCCAGAGCATCCCAAGCACCCCAAAGCATCCCAGAGCATCCCAGAGCATCCAAAGCATCCCAGAGCATCCCAAGGCATCCAAAGCATCCAAAAATCCCAGAGCATCCCAAAGCATCCAAAGCATCCAAGGCATCCAAAGCATCCAGAGCATCCCAGAGCATCCAAAGCATCCAAAGCATCCCAGAGCATCCCAAAGCATCCAAAGCATCCAAAGCATCCCAGAGCATCCAAAGGCATCCAAATCCCAGAGCATCCCAGAGCATCCCCAAAGCATCCCAGAGCATCCCAAGGGCATCCAAAGCATCCAAAGCATCCAAAGCATCCAAAGCATCCAAAGCATTCCAGACCATCCCAAGGCATCCAAAGCATGCAAAGCATCCCAGAGCATCCCAAAGCATCCCAAGCATCCCAGAGCATCCAGCATCCCAGAGCATCCAAAGCATCCAGTCCCAGAGCATCCCAAGGCATCCAAAGCATCCAAAGCATCTCAGAGCATCCCAAAGCATCCAAAGCATCCCAGAGCATCCTAGAGCATCCCAGAGCATCCCAAAAGAGAGGAAGATGGAGGAAAGAGGAGGAGAAGAATAAGAAGAAAGAAAATGAAAGAAAGATGGAATATTAGAAAGTGGAGAAGAGAAAGAAGGAAAGCAAAAGAGATGATGAGGAAGGGAGGAGGGAGAAGGAAGGAGGGAAGGAAGGAGGAAATAGAATGGTAAGGAAGAAGGAAGACAGAGATTGAAGGAAGGATTAATTAAGTAGTCAGGAATTAGTGCATGATTTTCTGAGGTATGAAATTAAATTATTCACTTCCGGCTTGATTCACCACTGCATTCATTCAGTGGAGGGAGGAAATTAAACTCCCTTTCCCTGATCCAACAGAGAAGGATACATCAAATTCTTTTCTCCCCTTTTCCCTTCACATTCTCTTTTATTTGAGTCTCTTATGGTATGTTTCGTTCCTTCCCCCTTCCTTTCCCTTACCGTGCCCGTCCGAGTCTCGTCTGCTTTCTTTCGTGACCCCATCCTCTCCTTCTTACTCCATTTTTCTGTGTCTATAGGCCATTATTCATGCTATTATTCTAAATCAATGAAAACAATTGTCTTTTCACAATCACCTGCTCTAGAACTTTCTTTGTTATCCAGCCTTTAGATCCCACAGTGTCGTCCCTTGGAAAAAATATGGTGGTCCTCAGGCTGCAGTGAGGCCCAGGAGATAGAGAAACATAGGTTTGGACCAGAGACGGACGGCCCCAGATGGATGTGGCTGGGACTGGGGAGCAACATCTTGAACTATTTTTCAAACATTTCGGTTTCGGCAAAAACCAAAACATGTTTTGCCAATCACTTTCCCTTAATTTTAAAACCCACGGATTTCAAAGGAAATTTAATCTGAATGTTTCTACTGCATTTGCCCCATGTCTTCAAAACGTGCTCCTGAAAAAGTTGCCCTCAAAGTTTCAAAGACCTTCTACACTCCACTGGTTTCTTTTAAGCAACAAGCTACAGAGAGGTTCGATGATGGTGAGGGACGCGCTGGAGGGGTGGGGGGTTCAGAAAACCCTCAATCATGAAGCCAAACAGGGAAAAGCACACCCGTCAGTGGATGCGCGGATGAAGTAAGTGTGCAACAGGCCTCTCGGTTAAAAAAAAAAAGGAAGAAATGGCTAAAATTAAGTAGGGCAAACACAAGGTTTTAAAAAAAGTGTGTTGAACCCAAACTGCAGAGGTGGTTTTGATGTTGCTGCCTCCACACTCGAGACGACCACAGAGGTAATTACACATGAGTTCATGCGCTCATTTGGGCTCATTTGCAATGGAGTCTGAGTGCGTGTTGTCAATAACTCCGTCCTCAGAAGCGTACCGCTCTGGCTGCAGCAGACAGATTGTGACAGCGTCGCAGAGACGGCAAGTTGCAGAAGCGGAGGTAAACCACTCCCTCTAAACTCCTTATCATAGATCAATTATCCCTCTCCCCCTCCTATCCTCGTGCCCTGCTTTATACCATAACCAGATCCCTAGAGTCACGTGGGTGAGACCCGTCGCTAATCTCTCCTGGTGTGTCTCCATGGGGTGGACGTTCCCGACAGACCTTAGCTGAGATCCTTGTTCCACTGGATCCTTTCACTGTAAGTTACAAGCTGGGAACAGCTTGGGCCCCTGGGGCATGTGTCTAATTCCCAGGAGTCCCTAAGGGAAATTTAGTTCACAGTCAACACTCTGGCTCCCGATAGTTAATATCGTGTTTGACACCACTGTGGCCAACAGAAGAATTAGTCCATCTCTCCCAGACCACCCACACTACTGATGGCTAATAACTAACATATGCAGGACCATGGCTGATGATGTCCGTTGGTTCCGTGGCTCCTGGTGTTTTTATTGCCTCCCCCCTTTATTAGCATTATTCTTTCAGTGAATATCCCACAGAGCATCTACTGAAAGCCAGGTGCTGAGCTGGGCTTATTTGGAGATTGACACCAAGGTGGAGTAGGGTCCGTGTTCTCAGGGACCCCCACAAGCTCACAATGGAATATAGACACCTGCCTTCACATGGCCAAAGGGATACGACTCAAGGAAGATGAATGGTTTTCCCCAAAGAGTAAACTCTTCAAGCCTCCAGGAACTCATATGTTTGGACATATTCACATAGGGACCCCCAGGAGCAAATGTAGTGTATGGTTTCACCTGCGGGCAAAATCTGAAATACTGTGGGGGTGCTGGGGGCACAAAAGAGGCTGGTTACACATGAGGGCAAACTTGAGTCAGGGTTTTCCAAAAGGAAAAAATAGAAGCTTCCTTAAGAATGCCAGCAAGCCGACCTCCGCATGAGAAGGCATGAGAGAATGCCCCCATCCGCCATGCGCCTGTCTTCTGACCGGAAGTCAGAGCCCTCCACAAGCTTGCCAGGCCTGATCCCACCACCTTAACTTGCCTCCCAAACCAAGAGCCACACGTTTTTAATTATACAAAGTAAAGGTTGATGAATGATTCATACCACTAATCTAAACTTGGGCCAGGTTAAAATAATACTATGTAGTAACTCATATTTATATAGCTCATGAGAGCACTTTCCTCCAGCGCTCAAAGCGGCTTACAGATTCCACCGAGTCTTTCTGCAAAGAACATCCTCACGCAAGAGGCACAGTCCTCACCTTCCACAGACATGGCGACGAGGGGCCAGCACACTTCAGACCCGAGGCTAAGATCGAGCCAGGTGGTAGACATATCATGCCCGTGTCATAGCCAAGAGAGAAGTCAGCCCCACCAGTGGGGCGACCGGAGGATGGGAGGTGACAGCCGGAAGAGGGAAACGGCCACACTGGCGGTGGGGAGAGGTGAATAGAGACAAATCTGCTTCGGTTGCTCTAGAGCAGGCCAAGGTGTGTTTGAGGTGCTGAGCGCGTCAGAAATGCCAGCGCAGCCGCACCCACAGCCAACACTCCAGGATCCTCAGCGGGATGCGTGGGACAGTGTCCGACCACAGTGACCTCTGCAGACCTCGAGTTTCCTCCTTGGCTCCCTTGAGAAAACCTCTCATATGCCCCCCACCCCCCTGTGTGCTTGCAATGGGGTGTTCTCTCAAGCCCTGAGGAAAGGCGTCGCCCCACTTCTGATCAACTAGAAGTACCTACATGGACCCACATCCCCACGGGCCCGGCTCGAGTCAGCTGTGGGCGGAAAGCTTGGCAAGGAGGGTGTGAGGGCTCGCAGGGTCTTTCTGGTATTAGTCACCTAGTCACCCCCCCCCCCGCAGAAGGCACTAAAGGAAGGAGGGGCTTACCGTGGCTCTCAGTTTGGGGGTACAGTGGCAGGGAAGGCGTGGGGGCAGGAGGGCAGCCACAGGCAGGAAATGCTGATGGAGCCCAGCTCACCTTGTCCTTTTCATGCTGCCTGGGACCCCAGTCCACGGACTGGCCACGCACACGCAGGGTGGCTTCCTACCCGCATTAGCCTAACCTAGCCTATCTGTCCCGCGAACAGAGATTTTCTCCTAGACAGAGTCCATCTGTGTGACAACCAAGATCAACCGCCACACTCCCCCAGAGACCAAACCCCAGACCCTTACATTGCCCCTGACTGCATGCCACGCACATGAGCTGCCGCCCCCTAGCCTAGGCCTGTCTGGTTTCACGCTGCACCACCTGCCCAAATGTTTGTGTCCCAAGTTCTGCTTCACAGGGCTCCCGGTTACCTTCCACCGACGTCATCCTGGCATCCTGATGGCTTTCACGGTCACCAGTCATGCACCAAGTCATGACAAATAGGGGCGTTTGCCCTTCTGCCAGCGTCCCAGCCCTGGCATGGCATAGCACAGGTCTGCTGCCGGAGTGAAGCAAAAGGAATAAACACGGGCAAACAGAAGTGCGTCCTGCGGACGTTCTCAGCTCCTGCTGGTTTCTTTTTGACAAGGATCCCATCAGGAAGTGAGCAACCAAGGGACCTTTGAGTCCCTGTCTTGTTTCTAAAGTGGTTGAGACGAAGTTTTTATCCTACTTATATATAGCGCAGGTAAGGTGTGGGTACAATACTGTTTGAACTTATTCCCGATGGGCTGGCCGCACGCCTGCTATTGGGATGCTGCTGCTGGATAGCTCGGATACGTCTGGGAATTGGCTGCTGGATGCTGTGCGGATGCTCGGCGATCTGGTGCTTTGGATGCTCTGGGATGCTCTGGGATGCTTGGATGCTTTGGATGCCTGCTGCTTGGATGCTTTGGATGCTCTGGGATGCTCTGGGATGCTTTGAATGCCTTGGGATGCTCTGGGATGCTTTGAATGCCTTGGGATGCACTGGATGCTCTGGGATGCTCTGGGATGCCTTAGGATGCTCTGGGATGCTCTGGGATGCTTTGGATGTTCTGGGATGTTTTGGGATGTTCTGGGATGTTTTGGAGTGCTCTGGGATGCTCTGGGATGTTCTGGGATGCTCTGGGATGCTTTGGGGTGCTCTGGGATGCTCTGGGATGCTTTGAATGCCTTGGGATGCTTTGAATGCCGTGGGATGCTCTGGATGCTCTGGGATGCTTTGGGATGCTCTGGGATGCTCTGGGATGCTTTGGATGCTCTGGGATGCCCTGGGATGCTTTGGATGCTCTGGGATCCTCTGGGATGCTTTGGATGCCTTGGGATGCTCTGGGATGCTCTGAGATGCTTTGGCTAGTCTGGGCTGCTCTGGGATGCTTTGGGGTGCTTTGGATGCTCTGGGATGTTCTGGGATGCTCTGGAAGCTTTGGACTGCTCTGGGATGCTCTGGGATGCTTTGGGATGTTGGATGCTCTGGGATGTCTTTGGATGCTTTGGGATTCTCCAGGATGCTCTGGGATACTCTGGGATGCTCTGGGATGCTTTGGGATGCTCTGGGATGCTTAGGATGCTCTGGGATGCCTTTGGATGCTTTGGGATGCTCTGGGATGCTTTGGATGCCTTGGGATGCTCTGGGGATGATCTGGGATGTTCTGGGATGCTCGGGAAGCTTTGGGATGCTCTGGGATGCTCTGGATGCTTGGGACTGCTTTGGATGCTCTGGGATGCGGGCTTTGACTTTGGGATCTCCAGGTGCTCTGGGATATCTGGGGTGCTCGGGGATGCTTTGGGTATGCTGCTCTGGGATGCTCTCAGGATGCTCTGGGAGCTTTGGGATGCTTTGGATGTCTGGGATGCTTTGGATGCTTTGGAGGCTCTTGGATGCTCTGGTGCTCGGGATGCTCTGAAATGTCTCTGGGATTCTTTGGATGCTCTGGCATCTCTGGCATGCTTTGGTCATTGGGCTCTGGTGCTCTGGGATGTTCTGGATGCTTGGCTGTTGGGATTGCTCTGGGATGCTCTGGGATGCTTGGGGTGCTTTGGATGCTCTGGGATGCTTTGGATGCTTGGGATGTTTTGGGATGCTATGGGATGCTTTGGATGCTTTGGATGCTCTGGGATGCCATGGGATGCTTTGGATGCTCTGGGATGTTCTGGGATGCTCTGGAGCTTTGGATGCTCTGGGATGCTTTGGATGCTTTGGGATTCTCCAGGATGCTCTGGGATGTCTCTAGGATGCTTTGTTGGATGCCCTGGGATGCCTAGGATGCTCGGGATGCTTTGGATGCTTTGGGATGCTCGGGATGCTTTGGCTGCCTTGGGATGCTCTGGGATGCTCTGAGATGCCTTTGGGATCTGGGATGCTCTGGGATGCTTTGGGGTGCTTGGATGCTCTGGGATGTGTCTGGTATGTTCTGGAGCTGGGCTCTGGGATGCTCTGGGAGCTTTGGGATCTTGGAGCTCTGGGATGCTTGGATGCTTTGGGATTCTCCGGGTGCTCTGGGTACTCTGGGATGCTCTGGGATGCTTTGGATGCCTGGGATGCTTAGGATGCTCTGGGATGCTTTGGATGCTTTGGGATGCTCTGGGATGCTTTGGATGCTTTGGATGCCTTTCTGGATGCTCTGTGGATGCTTTGGCTGCTATGGAGCTCGGGATGCTCTGGAATGCTTTGGGATGCTTGGGATGCTCTGGGATGCTTGCATGCTTTGGTGCCTTGGAGATCTGGGTGCTTTGGATGCTCTTGGATGCTCTGGATGCTTTGGGATGCTTTGGATGCTGTGGATGCTTGGGATGCCTGGGTTGCTCTGGTGCTTTGGATGCCTTGGATGCTTTGGGATGCTTTGGATGCTCTGGGATGCTTTGTATGCTTTTGATGCCTTGGTGCTCTGGGTGCTATGGATGCTCTGGGATGCTCTGGGATGCGCGGGATGCTTTGGATGCTTTGGATGCTCTGGATGCTCTGGGATGCTTTGGATGCTTTGGGATGCTTGGGATGCTCCTGGGATGCTTGGATGCCTTGGGATGCTCTGGGATGCTTTGGATGCTCTGGGATGCTCTGGGATGCTCTGGGATGCTTTGGCTGCTTGGATGCTCTGGGATGCTCTGGGATGCTTTGGGATGCTTTGGATGCTTTGGGATGCTTGAATGCTTTGGTATGCCTTGTGGATGCTGCTGGAATGCTTTGGATGCTTGGATGCTTTGGATGCTGGGATTTGCTTTGGATGTGGGATGCTCTGGGATGCTTTGGATGCCTTGGGATGCTCTGGGATGCTTTGGATGCTCTGGGATGCTATGGGATGCTCTGGGCATGGCTCTGGGATGCTCTGGGATGCTTTGGATGGCTTTGATGCTCTGTGATGTCTGGGATGCTTTTGGGATGCTTTGGGATGCTCTGGGATGTTTTGCATGCTTTGGATGCCTTGGGATGCTCGGAATGCTGGTGCTTGGATGCTTGGGATGCTTGGGATGCTTTGGATGCCTTGGATGCTCGACCTGGCTGCTTTGCATGCTCTGGGATGTCTGTGTTGATGCCTGGGGAGTTGGATGCTTTGGATGCTTTGGATGCTTGTGGATTCTTGGATGCTCTGGGATGCTTGGCGAATGCTTGTGGATTGCTTGGATCTTGCTGGGTAGCTTTGGATGCTCTGGATGCTGGATTGCATGCTTTGGATGCTTTGATGCTCTGGGTGCTTGGGGATGGTGGCTTCTGGGTATGCTTGGATGCTTGGATGCTTGGGATGCTTGGGATGCTCTGGGATGCTTTGGATGCTTTGGATGCTTGGGATGCTCTGGGATGCCTGGGATGCTCTGGGATGCTCTGGGATGCTTTGGGATGCTCTGGATCTCGGATGCTCTGGGATGCCTCTGGGATGCTTGGAGTGCTTTTGGCTTATGCCTTGGGATGCTCTGGGATGCTTTGGCATTGCTCTGGGATGTCTCTCTCGGGTGCTCTGTGGATGCTTTGGATGCTTTGATGCTGTGCTTGGATTTGCTCCGTGGGCTGCTTTCTGGGATGCTCATGTTTGGATGCCTGGGATGGCTCTGGGATTGCTGGGGATGCTTTGGATGCCTGGGATGCTTTGGATGCTTTTGGATGCCTTGGGATGCTTGGATTGCTTTGGATTGCTCTGGGATGCTCGGGATGCTTGGATCTTTGGATGCTCTGGTATGCTTGGGATGCTCTGGGATGTTCTGGGGATTTGGATGCTCTGGATGCTCTTGGAGCTTGGATCTTTGGGTGCTTTGGATGCTCTGGGATGCTTTGGCTGCTTTGGATGCTTCTGGGATGCTATTTGGGATGGCTTTGGATGCTCTGGGATGCTCTGGGATGCTCTGGGATGCTTTGGATGCTTTGGGATGCTCTGGGATGCTTTGCAGCTTTGGATGCCTTGGGATGGTCTGGAATGCTCTGGGATGCTGGATGCTTTGGATGCTTGTGTATGCTTGGATGCCTTGGGATGCTTGGGATGCTTTGGATGCTCTGGGATGCTCTGGGATGCTTTGGATGCTTTGGGATGCTCTGGGATGCTTTGGATGCTTTGGATTCTTTGGATGCTCTGGGATGCTTTGGTGCTTTGGGATGCTCTGGAGCATGCTCTGTGGATGCTTTGGATCGCTTGGATGCTTCTGGATGCTTTGGGATGCTCTGGGATTGCTTGGTTTGGATGGCTTTGGTGCTTGGGATGCTCTGGGATGCTTTGGATGCTCTGGCGCTCTTGGGATGCTTTGGGATGCTTTGGATTGCTTTGGATGCTCTGGGATGCTTGGGATGGCTCTGGGATGCTTGGATGCCTTGGATGCTTTGGATGCTTTGGAGTCTGGGGAGCTTTGGTATGCTTGATGCCTTGGGATGCTCTGGAGCTTTGGATGCTCTGGGATGCTCTGGGATGCGTGGGATGCTTTGGATGCTTGGATGCTTGGGATGCTCTGGGATGCTTTGGATGCTTTGGATGCTCTGGGATGTCTGGGATGCTTTGGATGCCTTGGGATGCTCTGGGATGCTTTGGATGCGTCTGGGATGCTCTGGGCATGTCTCGGGATGCTCTTGGATGCTTTGGATGCTCTGGGGATGCTCTGGGATGCTTTGGATGCTTTGGGACGCTGTGGGATGCTTGCATGCTTTGGATGCCTTGGGATGCTCTGGGAATGCTTGGATGCTTTGGCTGCTTGCGATGCTTTGGGATGCTTTGGAGCCTTGGTATGCTTGGGGATGCTTGATCGCTTGGGATGCTCTGGGATGATTTGGATGCTCTGGGATGCTCTGGGATGCTCTGGGATGCTTGGATGCTTTGGATGCTCTGGGATGATCTGGGTGCTTTGGGCATGCTTTGGGGATGCTCGGATGCTTGCATGCTTGATGCTTGGGATGCTCTGGAATGCTTGTGCTTTGATGCTTGGATCTTTGGGATGCTTTGGATGCCTTGGGATGCTCTGGATGCTTTGACTCTCTGGGAGTCTTGGATGCTTGGGCTGCTCTGGGATTTGGATGTATTTGGATGCCTTTGGATGTCTGGATGCTTTGGATGCTCTGGGCTGCCTGGATGCTTTGCTGGCTTTCGGATGCTCTGGGATGCTCTGGGATGATTGGTGCTTGGATGCTTTCGGATGATTTGGGATGCTCTGGGATGTTTTGGATTGTGATGCCTTGGGGCTATGATGCTTGGATGTTTGGATTGCTGGATGGTGGATGTTGGATCTTGGATGTCTTTGGATGCTTTTGGATGATTTGGATGCCTTTGGGATGCTCTGGGATGCTTTGGATGCTCTGGGATGCTCTGGGAGCTGGGATGGC
Organism: Typhlomys cinereus; assembly: GCA_023101885.1. Classification (NCBI taxonomy): domain Eukaryota; kingdom Metazoa; phylum Chordata; class Mammalia; order Rodentia; family Platacanthomyidae; genus Typhlomys; species Typhlomys cinereus. Next base: position 81,715 of record JALPQD010000021.1, read on the forward strand.
TTTGGATGCTTTGGATGTCTGGGATGGCTCTGGATGCTTTGGATGCTTGGTATGCTTGGGATGTCTGGGATGCTTGGGATGCTTTGGATGCTTTGGGATGCTCTGGGATGCTTTGGATGCTATGCTTGCGGATGCTTTGGGATTGCTGGGATTTTGGGAATGCTTTGGATGACTTCGATGCTCTGGGCTGGATGCTCTGGTATGTGCTTGGGTATCTCTTGGAGGCTAGGATTCGGATTGCCTTTGGATGCTTGATTTTGGGATGCTTATGGATGCTTTGGATGCCTTTGAGATATCGGGATGCATTTGGATGATCTGCGGATTGATCTGAGTCTGGGATGCTCTAAGTTTGGAGCTCCTGGATTCTTTGATCTTGGGTCTCCGATACCTGATTTGGGATGGTTGTGATCCATGCGGATGCTCTGGGATGCTTTGGAGTTGGCTCTGGTGCTTGAGCCCGATGCTCGTGGATGCTCTGTGTGGATGCTCTGGATGCTCTTGCGGATGCGCTTTGGGAGGTGCTTGGCGATGCTGCTGGGATGGTCTCTGGGATGCTCTGGTGGTGCTTGGATGCTCTGGGATGCTCTGTGTGGATGACTCTTGGGATACTTTGGATGCTCTGGGATGCTTTGGATGCCTCTGTGGATTTGAGCTTGGTGCTCTGGAGCTAATCTCTGGATGACTCTGGGATGCTCTGGATGTCCCTGGGTGCTTGGATGCTCGTGCTGGATGGCTTTTGTGATGCTCTGGGATGCTTTGGTGCTTGGATGCCTTGGATGCTCTGGGATGCTTTTGTCTGGATGGCTCTGGGATGCTTGGGATGCTTGGATGCTGGAATGCTTCTGGATGCTTTGGTCGCAGTTGGATGTTTGGGATGCTCTTGTTAATGCTTTGGATGCTTTGGATGCTTGGAGCTTATTTGGGTGCTTGAGATCCTGGGATGTTCTGTGCTTGTATGCTCTTGGGATAGCTCGGATAGCTTTTGATGCTTGTGGTGATGCTTTGACTTGGATGCTTTGGGATCTCTATGCTGTGAATCTGGATGCTCTGGGATAGCTCTGGATGCTTGGGATGCCTTGCTTGGAGTTGATGCTCTGGATTGGTCTGGGCCTTGCGTTCTCTTGGATGCTTTGGGATCTCTGGTCTCTGGGATGCTTTGGATGCTGATTGTTGGTGCTCTGGGATGCCTCTGAGATGCTCTGGATGCTCGGATGCCTGGATGCTTTGGGGTGCTTTGGCTGTCTGGGGTGCTGGTTTGTATGCTATTGGGAAGCTTTGGATGCTATGGGATGTTGTATCTCTGGGATGCTTGGGAATCGCTGGGATGCTTGGATGCTTGGATGCTTCTGGGTGTGGGATTTTTGCGGTTCTTTGATGCGATGATCTCCTTGTAGCTTGAGATGCTCTGGGATTTTGGATGCTCTGGGATGCTCTGGGATGCTTCCTCCATTCTTTCCATCTTTCCTTCCTTCCTTCTGCATTTATGCATTGGAAAAATATCTATTAAGTGTCTCCATGCACCACAAGTTGTAGGACAGCAAAGAGAAGCTAAAAACCAACCAAGCAAACAAAAACAACTATTTTTTAGTCTTTGAGAGTCACAGAGATCAGTGAGGCTGGGCACATCTCTGGAGAGATGCCATATTTAGAGTTCAGGGATAACATGTCCGCTTTCCCTGCAGATGACAAATGGAACAATTCCATGGGAGTCGCAAGCGTGAGGAAAGGATGGATTTGACTCCAGTGTGTGGTTATAAAGTTGAAGGAGGAGGAGGTTGGAGCATCCCCTAAGAAACTTCTGATGCCCAGAGGCAGGCAAAGGGAGCTTGGTCCACGGCGTATGAGAGCCAGGCCCATATTCATGGAACACGGGAGGATTTGGAGGCGAGGGTCTCCTGCACTGAGTCATTTCCTTCCCTTTCTGCTCTAGATTTGTTGACGGATTCCCAACCTGTCTCAGCAACTGGTCAACCTTTAAGGACAGCATCGTGGTGATAGGTGAGTGCTGCTTGGCCCATGTGAGCTTCTCACCTCGTGAGGACTTGGCAGGACAAGATGATCCCTTAGGGCTGCCAGAGAATAACTACAAAATCCTCACTTTGAAAATGACATAATTCTGACTCCTCCCCCTGCCCCCCCATGATTTCCTGCTCCAAATATCAAGGCGGGGAAATGGGTTCAGGAACTCGTTACCCCTCTGGCTCTGTAACTGTGGGGCTTGTGGGTCATTGTTAACCTGTTGGGAGAGGGTAGCGCGCCGGAGCGGGTCGGCCGGGCAGTGCAGCTGCCTTGCTGACTGACAGGCAGCTTGGTGGACGCTCCTCTCACCAGGGCTGCGTGGTTATCATCCTCTCTGGAACGTGATAAGAGGGACTGTTTTCCCCCCATTGTGCTGAAATCGCCAGTTAATTTGCAGCTGTGCATTCGTCTCATGGCAGGGCTGAAACGCTAGCTATCCTTTGCATACATGAAAACGGTGCTATTAGCAGTCCGGTTGTCACGTGTGGCGTAATATGTGGTTTGGAAGCCATTATAGGATTAGAGGCAATTTGGAGATTATTGTCTCAGTGACGTCACCTCTGGGGGTTGAAATACTGACAGCTCCACGTGCTCTGATTCAGACATGGGCTTCCTAGGTATTAACCAAGACACTGCATGTGTTGTAAGGGGTGGGGGAAAGAGGCGAGAGAGAGAGAGAGAGATTCCAGGGGACTTACCTTTCCAGTACTATATTGTCTGATGTTCCTGTTATTCTGATGAGCTCTGGATTATTTCTGGAGGCAAAAAATTAAAGCAGTGCAGAGGACTGAGCTGGACTAGCTCAAAACTTTGGCCTCCTTTTCATCTCTGTTTCTCCACATAAGTAGGAGTTTGTCGTCACTGTTTTGACCACCTTCTCTAAAGCATCACATGGAGTTACAGTGCCAGTGATGGCCTATGAGAAGCCTCAGCCTCTTCGTGATTATGCATGCGCATGTGTGTGCATGCGTGTGCTTGCGTGTGTGCGTGTGTGCGAGCGTGTGTGTGTATGTGTGCGCGTGTGTGCGCGTGCATGTGTGCATGTGTGTGTGCGTGTGTGCGCATGTGCATGTGTGTGCGTATGTGTGTGCGTGCGTGTGTGTGTGTGTGCGCGTGCGTGTGCGTTCGTGCGTGTGTGCATGTGTGCATGCGTGCATGTGCGTGTGTGCGCACGCGTGTGCATGTGTGTGTGCGTGTGTGTGTGTGCGTGTGGCTCAGAAGTCAATAATGAGTGTCTTCTTTCATGCTACATCTTATCTTTTCTCCATTTGTCACATGTATGTGTACAGGATGTGGGAGGTGTGTGTGTGTGCATGTGTGTGTGATTGCATGTGGGCAAGTTCGCATGTGTGTGCTTCATGTGTGTCCACATGAGTGCGCTACCTGTGGAGGCTTGAGGGTGAGATCCAGAATTGCCCTCCATCCCTCTTCCACCTTATTTTTTGAGGCTGGTTCTTCAAGCCCAGAACTAGCCCGTAAGAGGAGTCTGGCTGGCCAGCCTGCTCCGAAGACGCCCGGCTCTGCCCTCTGAGGCTGGAATGCCAGGCAGGCCACCATCCCTGCCTGGCACCTGATGTGAGTTCTGGGACTGCAGACTCTGGTTCTTTGGCGTGTGTGGTAAGCACTGTAACCACCGAGTCCTTCCATAACCTTCCACCTTAGTTTCTGAGACAGGATCTCTCCCCGAACTCAGAGTTCACTCACTGGTTAGACTAGCTGTCCAATGAGCTGCAAGAATCCTCTGGTGCCTGTGCCGCTAGTGCCGGGGTTAGATACGCGTCCATACTCAGCTTTCGCCTGGTTGCTCGGGACCCCAGCTCCGGCCTTTGTGATTGTTCAGCAAGCACTTTACTTACTGAGACGCCTTCCAGCCCCAGTTACGGTTTCTAGAACAAGAAGATGGGAGATGTAGGAGGCCTCGTGGCTCATCCCAGCTTCTCCCTAGATTATCTTCGGCTCTTCTCATTTTGGGGTTGGTTGGCATCTCTTCCCCTGGGGCTACCTTTCCCTCTGCATCGGTGTCGGAAGGGGCAGGAAGAGAAGGAAGCTTCTTATCCTGCATGGATGTGTGTTTGCACGTGAATGAGGAGGCAGGAGCCGCAGCATGTGTGTGGAAGCCAAAGGCTGATTCCGTGGAGTCAGTTCTCACGTTCCACCTTCACGTGGGCGCCACGTGACTCATGCAGCGAGCGCAGATGCTAGTGCAGCAAGTGCCTCACTCTCCACGGCAGCTCAGCATCCATGAGGTTGAGTCTTTCCACCCGCCTTGAGGTGAGGCCAACACAGATTTTCTTTAGTGATCCAGGTTTCTTAGTTTCGTGACTTTGTCTCTCTGCAGCATAGTTTCTACTGGCCTTCAGAGTGAATCTGTCGCTTCTGCCTGGATCTCTTTACTGACCTCACAGTCCTTCTAGCTTCTTCAACTGAGCACTTGTCTCTGAGCACTTGACTAATTACATCCATAATAGGATGCCTCGCCGCTCCCTGAGTCTCACTTCGGTCCATGAGCTCTGTAAGCCCCTATTTGTGGCACAGCAGGCACTCAACAGACGATAAATGTGGATTTAGAAAAGATCACCAAATGAAGCCAGGTGTGGCGGGCGATGCAGTAACCCCATCCAGGAACCCCATCCAGGAACCCCATCCAGGAACTCCAGCATCTGGAGTGTGAAGACAGGAGAAGTGAGCACTGGAAGCAAAGCTGGGTGATGCGGCAAATTCCCGTCCACAAACAAACAAATAACCTACTGATGAATTATGTGTGATGATCAACTTTGATTGTTGACTTGACTGGATTTGGAATCAACTAAGAGAGAAGCCATTAGGCGCTGCTGTGAGGTGTCTACTTGATCAGTTTCATAGAAGTGGGAAGCCCTACCTTCTAGTGGCATCAGGATGAAAGGGCATCTGAGTGAAAAACTTTGTCTTTTTTCTCCTACTTGGCTTCATGTCTCATTGGTGAGTTTGTCCACACTGAAGTTGTTGTCATTGCTGCCGCTGCTAAATTCCTTCCCTGACATCAGAACCCAGTTTCCTCAAGCTTCCAGCACGGGCTGAACCAGCAGTTCTCCAGGGACCCTCCAGGCCTTCAACACCAGAGTGGGTCAGCTGAGACGACCAGAGTTCTCAGCCCCTCCAGTGTCAAGACAGTTATGGCCAGACTGCCAGACCCCATTGTGGAAGTCACTGGAATAAATCCCCTTTTAACATACCTCCTCTTTCTCTGTTCTGCTCCTCTGGGAGTCCTCAATACACGATGGCAGAAGACCTAAGAAGTTTAAAGGTGGTAATGTAGGGCCTTCACACCACATCATATAAACACTAATGCCCTGTGTTACCACATGCCAGAGGCAGAGCTATGGAATTTCCAGGGCACTGGACACAGCTGTTGGAGATACATCAGAAGGATGGGTACAAAGGAAAAAAAATCTCATACTCCAGCCACACGCACCCAGGCCCATCCAGGCCAAGAGACAGCCACATCGTGATATAGAGCCAGTAGTAACCAGCAGTCACATTCAAGCTTCGAGTTTATCCCTGCAAATGGCCCCCAATGGAGATTAGTAGATTGTGCTGTCATTCAGTTAACCAGATGGCCTGGTCCTCAAAGGCACACAAAATACACTCGAGTCTCACAAAAGAAGGCTGAAAGATACCCAGTGTAAAATGTGCAATTTAGGGTTCCAATCACACAGTGCGAGAACAGCCAAACTGACCTATACTGTTTGGAGTCAAGATGCGACTGTCTTGGAAGGATGGGCGTGGCCGGAAGAGAGCTTGAGGTTTGCTTGAGGTTCGCTCAGCTCCTCCTCCTGAGTGATGCTTTTGTGCAGACTGTTAGACCAATATGCTGACTTCTACTTTTTCATATCACATACTTTTCAAGTATGTGCAAACACTTTAAAAATAATGAAATTGATGTAATGGAACTCGAAGGAAAGTTAAAATGAAGGAATCCTGAAAGATCATCACCATAGTGCCCCAGAGTTATTGACAAAACAGTACCATGGAAGTCATTTGAATGACCACCAGAGGAGTCAAAAGTCCTGGAGTCCCAGGAGACTGGCTGTTCTGGCTTCTCTCCATAGCATTCAAAGTTATCTGCTAGTGATGCTTTTTCAGATGCTAATGTTTGTGAAGACTTCAGCAGCCTTATTCTTCCTTCCCATGCACAGAGAGGGAGATCAAGTCTTACATTGTTGAAGTGACAGAGAGGGCTGCTCTTGTGGCGGCAGGGAGCGGCCCCACCTTCTGGCAATGTCTCTTCTAAGATAGCCAAGAACTGAGAGACAAGCGTGGCTAATAGTGTACGAAGGCAAAGAGAGCCACAGAGCGCAGGGCTGAGGGAGCTGAACGGGGTTGTTTCAGCTGGGCAGAGTGACGCAAGGTAGACCAGATGTTCCACATGGCTGCTCCTCACTGCACACCCCCGGGGATGGGGAGGGCGGGATGACTCAAGACTATGGTAAGAGCAGAAGCTGTGTAGAACACAGACATCACAACATGAACATTTAAGATACATGAAATATCGCATGGCCACTTTGTTTCTTTACATCCTTGGATCCGTGGACTGATATTCATACCTGCTATTACGTTGCCAATTGAGATATTCTTAGGAGCCAAAGCCATCTATCAATAGAGCTCATATCTGAGTACCTTTGGAGATTATCTATGAGTCTCTGGGGTCTGTAGAGAGAAGAAAGAGAGGAAAGGGGGGAGGAGAGAGGGGAGAGGGGACAGAAGGAAAAAGGGAGAAGGGTGAGAGACAAAAAAGAGAAAGGGAGAGAGAGAGGAGAGGGAAAGAAGGAAGGAAGGAGAGAAAAAAGATAAGGGAGAGGAGAGGAGGGGAGAGGAGGGGAGAGAAGGGGAGAGGAAAAGAGAGGAGGGGAGAGAAGGGGAGGGGAAGAGGGGGGAAGAGGGGAGAGGAAAAGAGAAGAGGGGAGAGAAAGGGAGGGGAGGAGGGGGAGGAGAGGAAGAGGGGAAGGGAAGACAGGGGAGGGGAGGAGAGAGAGGAGAGGAGAGGAAGGAGAGCAACTTGTGTGGGTGCATGCATGAGCTCAGAGGAGGGCCCTAGCCCCTGTCCCAGTAGACGTACTGGGGGAGTCCATGTGTTTTCACTCTGAGACCATGTAGCCCATCAGTCTCCAAAGTCTGCTCACAGACGCTGTTAGCATTATCAGTTCTCGAATGTTCTTAAGAGCTGCATTTCATGTGGTTCCCTGAACACTGGGACTTCTTTCACCCCCAGACCCAGCAGAACATTTCCATGGGGTTTCTATTAAATGGCCACATTGGAACGCACCCCACTTCCCAGGGCCGTGCCCGTCCGCTGTCTACGAGGCCCCAGCATCACTAGAGTATGTCTCTAATTTGCGCTGCTCTCGGGCAGAGTATCCATGGTGAGCTATCACTTTCAGAAGCGATATCATGTCTTGATTGAACATTGCCAGGGAGTCTCTGACCACTTGGTGGTTTCGTTCCCCCTTAGATCCCGTTACGGCCGTGAGAATGGTTTGCATTAGAAGTTCTGACTCTTGGATTTGATCATTAGAAGCAGAATAAACCACTGAAAGAATGCGAATTGCCTTCACTAAGAGGATGTAATAGCCCAGAGAATCCCTTTCATATTTCACATTAGGAAGGCCTGCATCGCCCTGGTCCCTGCGACTCTCTTCCACTGTGCTGGTCTGAGCGCACAGCGTTCCTTCCTTGGCTGATCTGTCAGGATCCTCCAGCCAAAGGAGTTTTACTTGTTGAATAACCACAAGGGGCTTCTTGCAAGCCAGCCCCTGAGAGCAGAGAATCTTAGGTGAGATACTTGAAGGTGGTTTTTATCATGCTTTCTCAGAGTTCTGGGGACTTTGAAATATTATCCCCTTCTGTTCCCCTCCACCTGAACTTTTCATGAAAGGTTGCAATACTTCTGTCCAAAGCTGTCCATGTGCAGAATCGCCTGTCACCAAAAGGCCCCTGCAAAGAGGACCATCTGCAATATTCCCAAGCTTTTGCAAAGGCCCTGGCGTCATTGGCAGCTGTGACAGGACCACGTCATGTCACCTGCCTTGAGAGAAGCATACCCTTCAGAGGGTCTGTTCCCACGTCAGCGTAGCTCATCCCCCAGCAGCACAGGTTCTACTTGATCTGATCTAGAGTCTGAGCAAGGATGTAACCCATTCCTGAAAGAAGGGAACCCTAACCTTTCCTGTGGGTCACAGCAGACACCCCAGTTCTGCCCATCCAGTATACTCTCATCCACCACTTCCTCTACCCCCTGCCGCAAAGATATCCTCTCTGGGACAAGAAGGCACGCAGGATGGTGCAGCTAGCCCCGTGGCCCGCCCCCCTGCCCACCTCCAGCCCCGTGGCCCACCCCCCTGCCACCTCCAGCCCCGTGGCCCGCCCCCCTGCCCACCTCCAGCCCCGTGGCCCGCCCCCCTGCCCACCTCCAGCCCCGTGGCCCGCCCCCCTGCCCACCTCCAGCCCCGTGGCCCGCCCCCCTGCCCACCTCCAGCCCCGTGGCCCGCCCCCCTGCCCACCTCCAGCCCCGTGGCCCGCCCCCCTGCCCACCTCCAGCCCCGTGGCCCACCCCCCTGCCCATCTCCAGCTGGCACTTTAGAGAAAGGACAGCAGCTCCTGTTTATCTGATTTCCCACAGCACTACAAATGTTCTAGTTTCCTTCCACCAGTCTTTCCTCCTTTCCCTTCTCCTTCTCTCTTGCAATTCCCTCCCTCCTTTTTTACTCAAACTCTTCTTGCCTTTGTATCTTTCCTTCTAATGATAGAAGCTACATTCTATTATCTTCCTTTTAAGTAATGACTGTGGAGGGAGTGATATATGTTGTGTGTGTGGTGTATGTGTGTGCATTGTGTTATATGAATATATGTGTGCCTATGTGTGTGGTATATGTAATGTGTATGTGTATGCATACATGTGTGCGGTATATGTGTATATATGATGAGTGTGTGCTGTGTGGTATATACCATGCATGTGTGTATATGTGTATATGAGTGTGTAGTGTGTGCTGTGTCTAAGTGTGTGTGCATGTGTGCATCTGTGTGTGGTGTGTGTGTGCATATGCGTATACTGTGTGTGGCATGCAATGTGTTCATGTATGTGGTATGTGTGGTATGTGTGGCATGCATGTATGTGGTGTATGTGTATATGTGATGTGTGTGTATGTGTGGTGTATGTGTGCATGTGTGTGTGCATGTGTTATGAGTGTGTAGTGTATGCATGTGTTTAAGTGTGTGTGCATGTGTGCATCTGTATGTGTGGTATGTGTGTATGCATGAGTGATGAGTGTGCATATGTATGTGATGTGTGCATGTCTGTATGTATATGTGTGCCTGAATGAGGCATGTATGTATGTGTATGTGTTATGTGTGTGTGCATGTATGTGGTATGTGGTGATGTGTTGTGTGTGTGCATGCATGTGTGTGGCATATGTGTATATGTGACAAATGTATGCTGTGTGGTGTATGTTGTATGTGTGTCTGATGTGTATATGAGTATGGAGTGTGTGCATGTGTCTAAGTGTGCATGCATGTGTGCATCTCTGTGTGTGGTATATGTGTGTGCATGTGTGTGATGAGTGTGCATATGTGTGTAATATGTGTGTGCGTGTGTGTGCCATATATGTGTGTGGTACATGTGCGTGTGTGTGTGCATGTGTGTGTACACTGTGTTCTCCCATGAAGTCATGGCGCTAGGCTGATGTCAGATGTCTTCCTCCATTGCTTCTCCACCGTATTTCGAGGCGAGTCTCTCAGTGAACCAGAGCTCATTGCTCCAGCTAGATCAGCTCGAGGTCTTGGATCTTCCTGTCTCTCCGCTGGTGGTAGCAGGGTGCACCCCTGTACCTCCCTTTACATGGGTTCTGAGACTCCAAGCCCAGGTCTCAGGCTTGTGCAGCAAGCACTTTACTACGAGTCATTCCTGGGCCTGAGGAGTGACTTTTATTTTTAAACTCAGAGGTGACCTGTAAGTGAAGGTCTGTTACAATCTATGTATGGGACGTAATGATTGTCAAATGCTAAGCAAACTATATTTAAAGAATATTTAGCTTATTAATTTTTTACTGTGTGTGTGTGTGTGTGTGTGTGTGTGTGTGGTGTGTGCGTGTGCATACTTGACATGGTATGCATGTGAGGCCCAAGGAAGCTTTCCATAGTTCTCTTCTTTACCGTGTAGGTTCTGGGAATCAAACTTAGGCTGTCAAGTTTGGACACAAACATTTTTACTTGGCCCAATTTTCACTGGCCTCAAATTAATATTTTTAATTACTAATTATTTTTAACTGCAGATGTCAGCTATTAGGAAATGGCTAATTGAAAGATGGATCACACACACACAAAGAGAGAGAGACAGAGAGAGAGACAGAAAGAGAGAGAGAGAGACAGAGAGAGAGAGAGAGAGAGAGAGAGAGAGATTTCTGAATTGCTAGCAGAACGTTCTAATGTAAAGTTTGACCTGCTGAGCTTTGCACAGTATAAGGTGACGATTCTGACCCCAGCCATGAGAGTCTCGTCTCTGGACAGAGAAGAGCATCAAATGTTTCCTTCCAGGGGGAGGAGCGACTCTCCTGCCGGCTGAGCAGGGGGCTCTATCTGACAGAGCCCTGGGGAGTCTCTCCCGCCAGCCGGTTGACAATGGAGGCTCAAGAGAGCTGAGCATCTCTCTGGCTTCCCGCTGCAGCTGAGCGCATTACACAGACATCAGGTTCCCAAAGCAATGTGTTCTCACCCCACAGTGCGCAGCGCTGGAGTTCAGGGAGAAGAAATGTATTAAGAGGGCGGGTTAAAAACCGACATTATCCCAGACTTTCATGAAATAAAATTATGGCCATGATGCTAAGTTATTATAATGTATTTATTACCAGGAGGACTTTCATATTTAACCAGTTTGGCCCATCTTGAGACCTGTTTTAAAATGCACCACCTTGCCCACCTTGCCCATTTTCATATGAAAAACAGGAAAGCAAAAACTAATTTACTCAGAGAGACACAGCGCCTGTTTGCCCGTTTATCTCTTACAGACCACCCCTCAGTCCAATGTTGACAGTACATGATATTCCATTAATCTACCTAATGAAAATTTAACCAGTGTTATAAACAAATAATTGGCTATTATCCTCTCAAAGATCCCGAATAAATTACTTCTGCTTATTTTCCCTCCTCTCTTAGTGCTCAAAAGCCAGCCCTTTCTGATGGGTGTCACAGCGGGGGAGGGGAGGGGAGGGGTGCACTGGTTCCATCCTCCTCCTTGGTGACGCTTACGGCTGCAGAGGGAGGAGGGGGATTCTCCTCTCAGAGCCCTGGATGAGCCGTTATGTGATGGGGCGGGGGGAGAGAAAGGAAAGCTGTCCTCCACCTGTGGGCGAAGGCTTAGCCTAACTTCGAGAAGCACTCCTTGGAGTTCTTTTACCTTCAGGCTTTCCTTTGTCCCTCCCCGACCTCCCCACCTTCTCTCTTCCCCTACCCTCTTCTGTTGTCTTTCATTCTGCCACTTGCTGTATTTCTTCTCCTCCCATTCCTACCCTGGGTTGGTAGTTGGATTTATTTATTTATTTATTTATTTTTGCTTATTTTACTTGTTGTATATGTCAAGCAAGGATTCTACCACTAGACTACAATCCCCACCTCTGCCTTGTCTTAGGTACCATGCGTGTGTTCGGACTGGCCTTGAACCCGCTACGTAACCCAAGCTGGCCGTGATCTCTCGGCTCTCCTGCCTCAGCCTGCTGAGTTCTGGGATTACAGGTAGCCACACCACCCCTACGTTACAACGCTGAGCCCACACACTGGGGAATTGAACTCGGGGCCTCAGCCATGCCAGGCATGCACTCTACAGTTACAGCCCTGGCACAACATTTGAAAGAGCCTTGGTCTTCCATTCTCCATTCAGGTACGTGCCGCAAACTCCAGCCACATTCTCCGCTTACTGTTTTGCTGCTGTAGCTAATTCCCCAAACTTGGGACCTGCTTTAAAATGGAGCATGGCGCCCAGTGGGTTGGCGCATGCTCCATCGCACCATTCGGGTAAGATACACATTCTGTAGCATCGTGTTGAACGAGACGCCTCGAGGGAGGCTATTCAAGCCATCGTTGCTAAACGTCACTCCCATCCCACACTCCAATGTGAACAACAAATGGCCAATGGCAGCCAATCCGGAGGAGATACCTGAGACAAGGTGAGGGTATAGGGCGCTGCCTCTCCAAACAAGTCTTCTTTCTTTCCTTCCTGATGAAAATGCTTATTTTCAAAACAAGAACAGTGTCTTATTCACCCATTTCATTAGCAAGTGACACCTAAAAGTGCTAAGTGCATTGAATGTATGCCTGAATGAATGAATGTAAACATCGTGGGCTCTTTTAAGGAAAAATAATCCCCCCCGGGACCAAAGGCAACATTAAGATCTACATGCAGGTTCTGTCAAGGTCTGTCAATTTCTCTGTGCCTTCATGCCCCACAATGTATGGAAGATGCAAACATAAAGTTAAATACCATCTACATTCTCTTCCTGATGCTTATTGAAAATATCACTACTGCTCCTCAGCGGCAGAATGGAAGCGATGGTCGGGTTGTTGGGTGAATGTGGATATTCCTCTGAGGCTCACGTGTCTGCATCCTTGGTGGGGCTGTGTGGGGAGGTTGTGGAACCTTTGGTAGGCAGAGTCTCACTCGAGGGAGTATGTGTGTGTGCAGGGGTTACGGTTTGATAACTGGGCCCCCACCTCCTACTCTCTCTTGAGACTATGGGAGTGACTGTCCGCCTCCTGCGTCCATGATGGGTCCCCTGGAACGGTAAGCTAAAAGAAGACTCTTCCCTCCCTTTGCTTTTGTTGAAGCAGAGACTAGGGAGCAATACAGTGGCTAATCCCAGCACTGTGACTCCCAACTTAAGAATAAGGAAAACCATCCGGGTCATTTATTAAGTCATGTCTCCATTACTCTTCGTGCTCTTGCTGTGAGACAACACTCAAACCCAACCTTTGGGGGGAAAGGGAGATTGATTTGGCTTCGCGTTCCAGAGGGGGAGGTGGAATCTATGAGGCAGAAAAGGCCTGGCGGCCAGAAGAAGCTGGAGGCAGCTTAGGTCACTGCAGGTATCATGGAGACCGAGGGGCTACCTGCAGAGTGTATACCAGACTGCTAGTAGAAGCAGGGTGGGGCCACCCAACTTCTAGACCCGCCCCCTGTGACGTGCCTTCCTCCAGCAAGGCTCCACCTCCTGAAGGTGCCATGACCTCCCATGTGATATCAGCGCGTCTCCAGAGGAGCCCCCTGGATACGAGAGGGGAAAGAGGGTTGTGTCGCCATCTGCCTGGCCCCGGGCGGTGGCAACTGAGACGAGTTAGTGCTCCTTCATCACCAGGAGCCCTGGTCAGGGCTCTTCACTCCATGCAGGGCTGATCCAGCTCGCATTGGGTTATCTGGGTCTGGAATGTCAGAGAAGGATTAGGACTGGAAATCCACAATTAGAATTCCGACAGTAGGCCTGATCATGTGTTGTTTTCCTCCCGTGTCTTACGTGTCTGTGAGGCAGCAGGTTGGGTGTACGCTTGACATCTCTGTCCCAGTGGGACGTTAGGAGAGATGGCCCGGGTGGGTGCAGGTGTGTGACCCACGACCCTCTTTATCCTTGCAACGACTCTCTGAGAGACTCCACAGAACCAATTTTCCCATTCTGTGGCTATCAGAGCAGAGGCCCCAGAAGAGAACCGCACCGCAGATCCATGCAGCATCTCTGATGGAGATCGCAGGGCTAAAGGACATCGGGTGGCCGTGGGGAGAGAACAGGACATGGAGTGATTCCCTCCCCAGACACTAAGGCCCATTATGGGTAGATTCATAAGCCCAGTGAGTTGAATGAAATTCAGTGTTCATGCAGTGGTACGTGGCTACATGTGGGACCTGTGACAACCTGTACCCCAGCAGCCCGATTCTATCCATGCAGATTTCACGAAGCTGCTTCCCTGGGGGCAGAGACCCCATATGAAAAGCACATGCCCTGACCATCCTCAGGGAGGGCCAGGTCACGGAGAGCTGCTATTATGGTAATGAGCATTCTGACCCCAGAAACACATACTCTGCCCCGCGGGGATCATCCAGCCAAGTGCAGGGTGAAGCAGGTGTATTTCAGAGTAGACCTCTGGGGTCCTCAGACCCCACAGCTGGGGGCACCGTCCTAGCATAGCTTCATGCGGCTCTGCCCCAATCAGCAAGGGCATGTGGGAACTGGATTCTCAAGTGGGGCAAACGTCTGGGAGATACCAAGAGTCGCTCTGTGGTCCTCTGAACTTGCTCCGCGATCTGGAGAAGCAGAAGTATGCGTTTGGATGGGTCCAGGCTCAGCAAGAAAGATTTAGATTTAACTAGAAAGGGAAAAAAGCAAAGAAGCAGTATTTTTCTTCAGTGACCAAAAGAACACAAGGAAGACACATGTGTGCTCGAGCCGGTTGGCCCGGAAGCAAATAGTAACTTACAGGTGAATCTTTCATGAGAAACATTGCAAGATTCAGAATATGGCTTCCAAGCCACACTGCATCAAAGACCA
>JALPQD010000021.1:96386-122989 GCA_023101885.1 Typhlomys cinereus
GAGCTACATGGCAGAAAGAACAGGCCATAAAAACAATTTACATTCTCTGATCATATACATCACGTCCCTAAATATCTTGATGTTATTTTACTAAAGATATCCTGATGGCAGATCTGCGTATGATTTACATAAATGAGGCATTTGCATAAATTAAATTAACAAATATACATACACGCTTATAAAATGCTGATACCACTTACTACTCTCATAAAAATAAATAACGAGAGCTGACATATGATAGGCCATGTGGTTTCTCTGGGTAATCATCGCGTGCCCCTGATGCATGCTTGGCATTCTGTTGCCAAAAGACGGAGGAAACTGCAGCTCTGGCATTTCCGAAGACCCAGTTCTCCTGGGGAAGATGCAGACAGACACTTGGAAGGAGGTGCTGTTCTAAATGATGGGGACCATGACGACCAACCACGTGGGTACTGGAGCCAAGCTAACTGAGTTCACATGGGTACTGGAGCCAGACTGACTGAGTTCTCTCCAGACTCTGCAGCTGTAAGCGGTCATTAGGCTAAATCTATACATGGTGTTCACTATACACATATACACTATACACAGAATTTAATCTCTAAACGGGATAGTGACAGTAGCTACCTCAAAAGGTAGTTATGAGTATGATTCAAGCTAATGTATATGTGAGAACTTCGAATAGTGTTCCTATGGAAGCTGGGCGGTAAATATTAACTGAGTGTGGCTGATATGCAGCCACTGGCTTGGCAGAAGACTAGAGCTGTACAATTTCTACCTGTTCTCTCTGGTTCTTGACTAAGGGCGCTCAAATTTTTCCCCACCTTAGAGCCCTGGAAGGAGAGAAAGAAACCCGCATAGGATCCTGCCTTTTATGGGTAACAGCACCAGCTGCAATTGGTGTGCTGGGGGGGGGCTCCAGGGAAGATCTAATGAATTGTAGACTTGTACCAAAGCTATGTTGCCATCCCTGAGTGGCAGCTCTCGCATCTGGAGCTCCTGTGGGGCTGGCATAACTGGCAGGTGGCACAGAGAAGGCCACTGGTGGTTGCCAAGCCACCCTGCCCCACTTTGATGGGACCCAGACCCAGGACGAGAGGCATCAGGAGAGCTTTGCTGTACCCATGTCTGCTACTTGTGCGCAGGTCAGTTCAGCTTCTGCGACACAGTAATCCCGGACACCGTATCTGGCCGTGGTCTTTGATGCAGTGTGGCTTGGAAGCCATATTCTGAATCTTGCAATGTTTCTCATGAAAGATTCACCTGTAAGTTACTATTTGCTTCCGGGCCAACCGGCTCGAGCACACATGTGTCTTCCTTGTGTTCTTTTGGTCACTGAAGAAAAATACTGCTTCTTTGCTTTTTTCCCTTTCTAGTTAAATCTAAATCTTTCTTGCTGAGCCTGGACCCATCCAAACGCATACTTCTGCTTCTCCAAATCGCGGAGCAAGTTCAGAGGACCACAGAGAGACTCTTGGTATCTCCCAGACGTTTGCCCCACTTGAGAATCCAGTTCCCACATGCCCTTGCTGATTGGGGCAGAGCCGCATGAAGCTATGCTAGGACGTGCCCCCCAGCTGTGGGGTCTGAGGACCCCAGAGGGTCTACTCTGAAATACACCTGCTTCACCCGGCACTGGCTGGATGATCCCCGCGGGCAGAGTATGTGTTTCTGGGGTCAGAATGCCATTACCATAATAGCAGCTCCCGTGACCTGGCCCTCCCTGAGGATGGTCAGGGCATTGCTTTCATAGTGGGGTCCTGCCCCCAGGGAAGCAGCTTCGTGAAATCTGCATGGATAGAATCGGGCTGCTGGGTACAGGTTGTCACGGTCCCACATGTAGCCACGTACCACTGCATGACACTGAATTTCATTCAACTCACTGGGCTTAATGAATCTACCCATGGGCCTTAGTGTCTGGGGAGGGAATCACTCCATGTCCTGTTCCTCCCCACGCCACCCGAGGTCCTTTAGCCCTGCGATCTCCATCAGAAGTGCTGCATGGATCTGCGGTGCGGTTCTCTTCTGGGGCCTCTGCTCTGAAGCCACAGAATGGGAAAATTGGTTCTGTGGAGTCTCTCAGAGAGTCGTTGCAAGATAAAGAGGTCGTGGGTCACACACCTGCACCCACCCGGGCCATCCTCCTAACGTTCCCCACTGGACAGAGATGTCAAGCGTACACCCAACCTGCTGCCAGTCACAGACACGTAAGACACGGGAGGAACAACACATGATCAGGCCACTGTCGGAATTCTAATTGTGGATTTCCAGTCCAACCTTCTCTGACATTCCAGACCCAGATAACCAATGCGAGCTGGACAGCCCTGCATGGAGTGAAGAGCCCTGACCAGGGCTCCTGGTGGATGAAGGAGCACTAACTCGTCCAGTTGCCACCGCCCGGGGCCAGGCAGATGGCGACACAACCTCTTTCCCCCTCTCGTATCCAGGGCTCCTCTGGAGACGCGCTGATATCAAATGGGAGGTCATGGCACCTTCAGGAGGTGGAGCCTTGCTGGAGGAAGGCACGTCACAGGGGCGGGGCTAGAAGTTGGTGGCCCCACCCTGCTTTACTAGCAGTCTGGTATACACTCTGCAGGTAGCCCCTCGGTCTCCATGATACCTGCAGTGACCTAAGCTGCCTCCAGCTTCTTCTGGCCGCCAGGCCTTTTCTGCCTCATAGATTCCACCTCCCCCTCTGGAACGCGAAGCCAAATCAATCTCCCTTTCCCCCCAAAGGTTGGGTTTGAGTGTTGTCTCACAGCAAGAGCACGAAGAGTAATGGAGACATGACTTAATAAATGACCCGGATGGTTTTCCTTATTCTTAAGTTGGGAGTCACAGTGCTGGGATTAGCCACTGTATTGCTCCCTAGTCTCTGCTTCAACAAAAGCAAAGGGAGGGAGTCTTCTTTTAGCTTACCGTTCCAGGGGACCCATCATGGACGCAGGAGGCGGACAGTCACTCCCATAGTCTCAAGAGAGAGTAGGAGGTGGGGGCCCAGTTATCAAACCGTAACCCCTCCACACACACATACTCCCTCGAGTGAGACTCTGCCTACCAAAGGTTCCACAACCTCCCCACACAGCCCCACAACCTTCCCACACAGCCCCACCAAGGATGCAGACACGTGAGCCTCAGAGGAATATCGCACATTCACCCAACAACCCGTCCATCGCTTCCATTCTGCCGCTGAGGAGCAGTAGTGATATTTTCAATAAGCATCAGGAAGAGAATGTAGATGGTATTTAACTTTATGTTTGCATCTTCCATACATTGTGGGGCATGAAGGCACAGAGAAATTGACAGACCTTGACAGAACCTGCATGTAGATCTTAATGTTGCCTTTGGTCCCGGGGGGGATTATTTTTCCTTAAAAGAGCCCACGATTTTTTACATTCATTCATTCAGGCATACATTCAATGCACTAGCACTTTTAGGGTCACTTGCTAATGAAATGGGGTGAATAAGACACTGTTCTTGTTTGGAAAATAAGCATTTCATCAGGAAGGAAAGAAAGAAGACTTGTTGGGAGAGGCAGCGCCCTATACCCTCACCTTGTCCAGGTATCTCCTCCGGATGGGCTGCCATTGGCCATTTGTGTTCACATTGGAGTGTGGGATGGGAGTGACGTTTAGCAACGATGGCTTGAATAGCCTCCCTCGAGGCGTCTCGTTCAACACAGGCTACAGAATGTGTATCTTACCCGATGGTGCGATGGAGCATGCGCCAACCCACTGGGCGCCATGCCCATTTTAAAGCAGGTCCCAAGTTTGGGGAATTAGCTAACAGCAGCAAAACAGTAAGCGGAGAATGTGGCTGGAGTTTGCGGCACGTACCTGAATGGAGAATGGAAGACCAAGCTGCTTTCAAATGTTGTGCCAGGGCTGTAACGGTAGAGTGCATGCCTGGCATGGCTGAGGCCCCGAGTTCAATTCCCCATGTGTGGGCTCAGCGTTGTAACGTAGGGGTGGTGTGGCTACTGTAATCCCAGAACTCAGCAGGCTGAGGCAGGAGAGCCGAGAGATCACGGCCAGCTTGGTTACGTAGCGGGTTCAAGGCCAGTCCGAACACACGCATGGACCAAGACAAGGCAGAGGTGGGATGTAGTCTAGTGGTAGAATCCTTGCTTGACATATACAACAAGTAAAAAAGCAAAAATAAATAAATAAATAAATAAACCAACTACCAACCCAGGGAGGAATGGGAGAGAGAAGAAATACAGCAAGTGGCAGAATGAAAGACAACAGAAGAGGGTAGGGGAAGAGAGAAGGTGGGGAGGTCGGGGAGGGACAAAGGAAAGCCTGAAGGTAAAAGAACTCCAAGGAGTGCTTCTCGAAGTTAGGCTAAGCCTTCGCCCACAGGTGGAGGACAGCTTTCCTTTCTCTCCCCCCGCCCCATCACATAACGGCTCATCCAGGGCTCTGAGAGGAGAATCCCCCTCCTCCCTCTGCAGCCGTAAGAGTCACCAAGGAGGAGGATGGAACCAGTGCACCCCTCCCCTCCCCTCCCCCGCTGTGACACCCATCAGAAAGGGCTGGCTTTTGAGCACTGAGAGAGGAGGGAAAATAAGCAGAAGTAATTTATTCGGGATCTTTGGGGATAATAGCCAATTATTTGTTTATAACACTGGTTAATTTTCATTAGGTAGATTAATGGAATATCATGTACTGTCAACATTGACTGAGGGGTGGTCTGTAAGAGAATAAACGGGCAAACAGGCGCTGTGTCTCTCTGAGTAAATTGTTTTGCTTTCCTGTTTTTCATATGAAAATGGGCAAGGTGGGCAAGGTGGTGCATTTAAAAACAGGTCTCAAGATGGGCCAAACTGGTTAAATAAGGAAAGTCCTCCTGGTAATAAATACTATAATAACTAGCATCATGGCCATATTTTATTTCATGAAAGTCTGGGATAATGTCGGTTTTTAACCGCCCTCTTAATACATTTCTCCTCCCTGAACTCCAGCGCTGCGCACGTGTGGGTGAGAACACATTGCTTTGGGAACCTGATGTCTGTGTAATGCGCTCAGCTGCAGCGGGAAGCCAGAGAGATGCTCAGCCTCTTGAGCTCCATTGTCAACCGCTGGCGGGAGAGACTCCCCAGGCTCTGTCAGATAGAGCCCCCTGCTCAGCCGGCAGAGTAGGTCGCTCCTCCCCCTGGAAGGAACATTTGATGCTCTTCTCTGTCCAGAGACGAGACTCTCATGCTGGGGTCAGAACGTCACCTTATACTGTGCAAAGCTCAGCAGGTCAAACTTTACATTAGAACGTTCTGCTAGCAATTCAGAAATCTCTCTCTCTCTCTCTCTCTCTCTCTCTGTCTCTCTCTCTCTCTTTCTGTCTCTCTCTCTGTCTCTCTCTCTTTGTGTGTGTGTGATCCATCTTTCAATTAGCCATTTCCTAATAGCTGACATCTGCAGTTAAAAATAATTAGTAATTAAAAATATTAATTTGAGGCCAGTGAAAATTTGGGCCAAGTAAAAATGTTTGTGTCCAAACTTGACAGCCTAAGTTTGATTCCCAGAACCTACACGGTAGAAGAAGAGAACTATGGAAAGCTTTCCTTGGGCCTCACATGCATACCATGTCAAGTATGCACACGCACACACACACACACACACACAGTAAATAAATTAATAAGCTAAATATTCTTAAATATAGTTTGCTTAGCATTTGACAATCATTACTGTCCCATACATAGATTGTAACAGACCTTCACTTACAGGTCACCTCTGAGTTTAAAAATAAAAGTCACTCCTCAGGCCCAGGAGATGACTCGTAGTAAAGTGCTTGCTGCACAAGCCTGAGACCTGGGCTTGGAGTCTCAGAACCCATGTAAGAGGGAGGTACAGGGGTGCACCCTGCTACTCCACCAGCGGAGAGACAGGAAGATCCAAGACCTCGAGCTGATCTAGCTGGAGCAATGAGCTCTGGTTCACTGAGAGACCTCGCCTCGAAATACGGTGGAGAAGCAATGGAGGAAGACATCTGACATCAGCCTAGCGCCATGACTTCATGGGAGAACACAGTGTACACACACATGCACACACACACGCACATGTACCACACACATATATGGCACACACACGCACACACATATTACACACATATGCACACTCATCACACACATGCACACACATATACCACACACAGAGATGCACACATGCATGCACACTTAGACACATGCACACACTACATACTCATATACACATGCAGACACACATACATACATACACCACACATGCATACATTTGTCACATATACACATATGCCACACACATGCATGCACACACAAACACATCACCACATATACCACATACATGCACACACACATATATCACATACACATACATACATGCCTCATTCAGGCACACATATACATACAGACATGCACACATCACATACATATGCACACTCATCACACTCATGCATACACACATACCACACATACAGATGCACACATGCACACACACTTAAACACATGCATACACTACACACTCATATACACATGCACACACACATGCACACATACACCACACATACACACACATCACATATACACATACACCACATACATGCATGCACACACATCACCACACATACCACATACATGCACACATATGCATGCCACACACATGTATACGCATATGCACACACACACCACACACAGATGCACACATGCACACACACTTAGACACATGCACACACTACACACTCATATACACATATACACACATGCATGTATATACCACACATGCACACACTCATCATATATACACATATACCGCACACATGTATGCATACACATACACATTACATATACCACACACATAGGCACACATATATTCATATACACACATGCACACACATACACCACACACACAACATATATCACTCCCTCCACAGTCATTACTTAAAAGGAAGATAATAGAATGTAGCTTCTATCATTAGAAGGAAAGATACAAAGGCAAGAAGAGTTTGAGTAAAAAAGGAGGGAGGGAATAGCAAGAGAGAAGGAGAAGGGAAAGGAGGAAAGACTGGTGGAAGGAAACTAGAACATTTGTAGTGCTGTGGGATACAGCAGTTGATGTAAGCAAACTCCTAACAGCAGAGGTGGGGTCAGCCCATATACTATACATGAGGGACTCAACATCTGTTCACACATAAGGGCTCCAGTTATCCGCCAAACATGTATGGCAGGTGCTAGGATAACACCGACTACAGGGCGCCTGCTCCCAAGACATTGCAAAGTGATTCCAGGGCCAGCTGTGCCAGCTTCTAGCCATGGCCTTCCTAAAGTTGTTTCACTTCCTGAAAGTTGGGTGTTTCCATTGTGAAATGAAGAAAAGAGCAAGTTCTTCAGCTACATCGTCAAATGAGAGCATCTGCAAAGTGTGACTTAATTAGTAATTAACTAGTGCTTCTCGGTGCAGTGTGGAAAGAACCAGAAGTGGACTTTCGAGGAAGCTCAACAGTCAATGAGCGCAACAGAGGGAAGCATGAGTTAGTGCTCACAAGCAAGGTCTGCACTGATAAGGGACATGACTTAGCATAGACTTTACTCACAGCCTCATACCCCTGAAATCCAATCTGGGTAAGTGACTAGGAGAACAATGGTATCCCACAAACCAGTTATCTGAAAGCTTGGCCCTGCAATCTCTCCGCACCAGGGATCCCCTGTGACACAGGTGTCTGGTAAAAAGCCATGAAAGATGGACGGTGAGCAGAGTTCAAATACCAAGTAACTCTTACATCTTAGCAAACCTTCTGTCCAGAGATTCCGCTGAAGAGAAATACTTTGCTCAGAGGTACTTCAGTTAACATAAAAACAACTGCACTGGTAAAACATTGGCTGCTGTCATCTTTCAGCTCTAGTACATCAAGGATGGAAGAGATGTGGGAGTGGGGAATGAAGAAAGCAAAATTGGGTCTAAGGTGGTTCTTCAACACATGCAACTCACTGGCCAGACAGAGCCTGGGGCTGTGATATGGAACAGCCGGGTTGTCTCCTGTTACCGTGAAGACTTGCACACCTGAGGATTCTCAATACCTGGATCTGTTTTCTAACAAAGATGGTAACATTAATTCTAGCCATGTACAGGCTGTCATGATAACCAGATAGATGACGAACACAAGAGCACTAGGAAGTGTTAGTCATTCACAAGGAATTTTGATTAAAGATACACACTTGAATTATGGATGGAACCACGCTCCACGGGGGAAAGGCTTTGATTGCCAAGATCACTGGATGGATAAGCAATGATTGCGTGTTGCGTAAGTTGTAACAAGGGAGGCTCGACTGCTGGTGGTATGGAAAGTGCCTACCCGACAAACACGAGGACGTGAGTTGCTACCCAGCAACCACGTAAAAACACCAGGTGTGCAAGGGCACACTTACAATGCCAGCACTGGGAAGGAAGGGACAGAAATCCATATGCATGCACACCCTGCAACACATACATACATACATACATACATACATACATAATACATATATACATACGTATGCATGCACACACTGGAACACACACACACACATACATACATACATACATATACATGCACACCCTGCAACACATATGTACATACACACATACATACATATGCATGCACACACTGCAACACATATATACATACATACATACATATGCATGCACACACTGCAACACATACATACATGCATATATACACATGCATGCATGCCCTACAACACATACATATACATACATACATATGTATGCACATTGGAACACATACTTACATAGGCATATATGCATGCTCACACTAGAACACATACATACATGGGCACATACGCATGCACACACTGGAACACATATATATAGACATCATCATTTGATGTCCAAGCTCTTGAGAAATAAGACTATGCTGTAAAATTATATTCTTCATCTCTAGTGGGAAAGTAGAAATATGTTTGTAGAGTATTTGTGTACTTATTAATCATCCATAAAAGAACTAAAAGCATAAATACAGATACAAGCTAACTTCTATAAAAGTCATTTTTTATTCACATGAGATATTACTGTTTTTGAGGTAAATGAGGTATGAGTTCTATAAATAAGCATATCTGAGAAAGTCAAGAGACACTTCTACCAAAAATGGGGGGGGAGTGGAAAGGAAAACAAAGTAAATATATATAATTAAGGTTGTCAACTCATTTTACAAATGGGCGTTACTGTGGTCGGCCTTTAAAACTAAAACCTCTAACTTACTTCAAAACATGACTCTGGTGACTATAAATCTGAGCCTTTTATTCATTGTATTTTCAATAAATCCACAATGAAATATGATACTAGTGATCCATAACAAATTAAAATTTCCACTTAAACTTTATGTTCATAAAATTTATCTACTATACTCTTTTAAGAACAAATTACTTGTAGCAAAGACATCACAAGAAAACACAAATCATGTCTCATATGAATATAGACATAAAAGTCCAAAATGAAATTCCTACAGACTAAATCCAGTAACACACAAAAATAATTACATATCATCCATGACCAAGTGGGATTTATCCAAAATACGTATGGTTGGTTTAACAACTGAAAAACTGTTTAAATAAATGGGACTGAAAAACAACACTCTTACCAATTGCTGCAATAAAGCATTTGATAAAACTAAATTCCTCTTCTTGCTATATATACTCATTAGACTAGGAATGAAGAGAAACTTCCCCGACACACTATAAGCACCTAATAACAGAAGCATCTCACAGAAAACAAAAGGCTATATACTCTTTCCACTGCTAGCAAAAAGAATACAAGGATCCCACACCACCAATCAACACTACACCACAAGTTGACAGCCAAAGTAACGCAGCAAAATGAAAGGTATCCTGATTGGAAAGGGAAAAGTAGAAATTTCTGTAGATGATTTGTACTTGAGCCTGTAAGTGAAAACGCTAAGAAATACAACAAAATTAAAATTAAAAGCAATAGATGAGTTTGGTTAAGTTTCTGTGCAGAATATCATTATATAAAGGATTAATATTTTCACACATGTATATCAAATATTCCCAAAACAAATTTTTAAAAAACTATTTACAATAGCTTCAACAATGAGACAATAAATCTATATCAAAGAAACTACAAATTATGTTTTCTAGCACCTGTAAAATATTGTTCAAAAATTACTAAAGATCTGCATGAGTGTTAGATTTGGAAACAATACTGCAATAATGTAAAACAGCAATATTCCCAAACTGATCTACAGGTTGAGTATGATCAGGTAAGAGCCCAGACTTCTCTTCAGAAGCTGGGTACTGAGCTTTGAATGGTGCTTCATGCAGTCACACATCTTCAGGAAGAAGGCAGGAGAAGACAGACAGTGGAAAGAGAAGGGAAAAAATAAAGACAAGAGGAAGAGAGAGAGAGAAAGAAGAAAGTAGATAATGAAATTCATATGGAATTGCTAAGGATACAAAAGTCCAAAACTATCTTTCAAAAAGAAGAAAAATAGCCTGTATAAACCAATTTCAGATTTATGTAAAAGTTCAGTGTAATGAGACAAGAAGACTAGACAAGAGTAGACACAAGAGGGTTGTGAGTTCAAAGTCAGCCTGTCTAGGGAGTTCAGGCCAGTCTTGGCTCAGAGAACCTGAGACAGAAGGAAAGAAGGTAAGGAGGAAAGGAGGGAGAGAGAAAGGGAGGAAGGGAGGGAGGGAGGGAGAGAGGGAGGAAGAGGCATTAGCAAAAACACATGTATCAGGGGCTGGAGAGGTGGCTCAGGGGTTAAGCCTCTGCCTTATAGGCAGAAGGTCCTGAGTTCAGATCCTAGACCCCACGTATAGACACCGGGCAGAAGCAGGGGCGGCCTGCGTTTCTGGTCCTGGTAGGGCGGAGCCTGTGAGTCCCGGGGCAGAGAAAACAAGGAGGAGGCGGTCCATGGCGGTTCCCGAATTCGTCCATGGTTCTACACACACATGCACACATACACGCACACACACACATACACGTGCACAATTGAATAAATAATAAAAAAAAATTAAAAAAAAAAAAACATGTATCAGTGGAACAGGAATGACAGTCTAGAAGTAGCTCAGGTATCTATGTTCAAGAAACTTTTTTAAGAGTTCCAGGATCAATTGAACAGAAAAGAACAGTTGTTGATGGTTTTGTGTTCATCCTGCTTCCCTCTCTCTCTTTCTCTCTCTCTCTGTCCCTCTCCTTCTCCCTCTCTCTCTCTTTCCTTCCCCCTTCCCTTCCTTCCTTCCTTCTTCCTTCCTCCCTCCCCCCTCCCTCCTCCCTCCCTCCCTCCTTCCCTCCCTCCCTCCCTCCCTCCTTCCTTTTTTCCCTTTTCTTCCTTTTCTTCCTTTTCTTCCTTCCCATGGACTAAGCCCTGGGGGCTGTGGCTTTGGGGAAGAATGAACATGCTAACACAAAAACATGGAGGAGGCAGGGTTGGAGAGATGGCGCAGATGTTAAGACTGCCTTCCAACAAAAAGCCCTGAGCTCCCTTGGGAGCCAGGTTCCACATCAGGCAGAAAGGGCAGTGGTCTGTATTTCAGGCCCTGGTAGGTGGGGCCTGGGAAATCCCAGAGGGAAACAAAAAGGAGATAGAAGCAATCCAGATGATTCCCAAAGTCACCCTCTTCATCCTCCACAGGGACAGCACTGTGCCCTCTGACACACCACACACAATAATAATTTTTTTAAAAATGTCTGGGAACACATTATCTCAAATCATACCAAAAAAAAAAAAAAACTACTATAAACCTTAAACAAAATTCTTAGAAGTACAGAAATAAATTTCATGACCTTGGATTTGGCAATGATTTCTAAGTATGACACCAAAACCACAACTAACACCAACAAAAAACAACAACGTGATATTTTGACTGTCTACCAAAATTTTGCCTTTCGCAGATTGTCAAGCCTGTGAATCACGTGCCAACAGCCTTTTCAGAATGGTTCATTTCAGAAATGGTTCACTTCAGAATGGTTCACTTCAGAATGGTTTACTTCAAAATGGTTCGTCTCCACAGCGCACCAGGAATGCACGTATCTTCCATGTCTTGGCAATTTGACAACCATTCGTTCGTTGCACTGATATGTCATTTTCTAATTGTGCAGATTTTATTTACACATGCACCTAATAAAGGACACCCTGGTTGTTTCCAATTTACGGTCACTACAAATGCAAAGAGATCCTGGGCCCAGGCACTGGTGGAAAGGGAGAGTTGACTAGGTGAGGGTGCAAGGGTTTTTCTGAGATGAATGAAACGTTCTGTAGGTACCGAGTGTCGACAGAGATGGATACAAAGCACAAGCCGGCACCACATAATGTCACTGTGTGATACAGATATATCCAAGTAAGTTCATCAGCTGCAGCAAATGCTCGGCTCTGGTGAGAAATGCTTAGAAGAGGCTGCACATGTATAGAGACAAGGACAAAAGAACAGATCTCTGAAGTCTTCCCTTTATGTTCTGATGATCCTACAACTTCTCTAACACAACAGGTCTTGGAAATAAAGATGAATCATGGTTTCATCAAAATGAGAAACTTCCGTGCAAAGGACAGCGCACACTCAGGAAAGCGAAAACAGCGACCAACAGAACAGGAGAAAATATGTCAAAATCCTATCACTCAGAGGGACCTGGTATCCAGAATGTATGAAAACTCCTAAAACTCAGCAGCAAAAAGATAGCAAACCCCACAAAAAAGAGAGCAAGAGAATTTTTTACACAAGATTTTAATGTACATAAAACATACATGAAAAAGATCAAGGTCATCACTGGAGAAACGTCAATCAAAAACACAGTGGGATGCTTTTCACATCCACTGGATTACTGTAGCCAACAAAGAAAGGGGGAGGGAGGAAAGGCATGAACACTGATTGGGAGAAACTGGAACTTTCTGCACACTTGGATAGCAGAAACGAAAATGGAAGAGCCGCTATGGAGAGCAGTATAGCAATTCTTCAAAAAGGAAACATAAAATTAACATATGATCTCATAATTCTACCGTTGGATATAGAAGCAAAATAATTGAAAAGGGGCGTTCAAACAAAACTTGTACACACACATTCACAGCTGCATTCTTCACAATAGACAAAAGATGGAAAGAATCCAAATATCTATCAACACATGAATGGAAACAAAATATTAGCAGGGAAATGGAGCAGAAATATTATCATAGAGGCACCAGAATTGAAGTGGCTAGTTTTGAAGAACAGCAAACTGTATTTCTCCCAAGTGTGTTGAATCATGTCTCAAAGCTTCATCCATATTTTTATGCACAAGGTATTTTTCCCAGCTCGAATATTTTACCTAATCTCTAGTTCCATAATTCTAACAACATGAGCACAGCAGCACACATCTGCTCAAAGTAACAGGACGTAAAGGGCAAAGAAATTCAATATGAAGCTCATAGATGTGAGCAAAACAGAGTTCAAAATAATGAAAATCAACTCTATAAACTGTAACCACATATAGTTAAAATTCGTGAATAACTTGTAAGAAAAGCCTATATCGACTTATGAAAATTATTCTAGTGCTGACAAAAGGATTCTCAAAAAATCTATAAAACAAAAACAAAGCTAAATTGATTAAAATTATATATATATACATATGTACCCATATATACATATGTTCATCTTTCAAAATGATATATGGAAGGCACTAATCAATATATTATAACTAAAGTCAATTTCACCGAGTAAAGAAAAATAAAAAACAAACACATATTGAATGAGCAGTGCTTTGGTTTAAACAGCAGACTGAACATGTTACTTATCAATGAATTTGAAAGACTACTCTTTCTAAATGCTTCAGAGTTCACTCCATGTAACAACAAAACAATGAAAAACAAATTAAATGACAACTAGAAGACATCATATTTAAGCCAGCAAATATGTCTTTAAATATATAAATCTACATACAATGGTTACATGATTCTGAGTACATAATTCTAATATTTTATTTGCCTATTTTTGACATATGTGTACTATGCCCATAAGACCTGTCACACACACACATTCACATACGCACAGTTAAATACATACAAACACAAGAACCAACATTTAAAATCTTACTTATGTATCCCAATTAACTACATTTTTATGTTAATCCCAAGGCAACTGCCAAAGAGGAGATAGTAGAGTCATTAAAAATAACAAGAAATTTTATAGCCCTAAGGTTTTCAGACAACCGCAGGGCTTGGCTCCAAAACTCATATATGTATACGTGCAAAAGGAAAAAAAAAAAAAGTTCCCTGTAGACATACTGGAAGGCTCATGATGGTCCCCGATTTCCACATGGCGTG
Source organism: Typhlomys cinereus (assembly GCA_023101885.1). NCBI lineage: Eukaryota > Metazoa > Chordata > Mammalia > Rodentia > Platacanthomyidae > Typhlomys > Typhlomys cinereus. The sequence continues at coordinate 110,643 of JALPQD010000021.1, forward strand.
CTATGGGGAAAGACTGAACCACGGATCCCCAGAAACAAACACAGTGTCCGCCCCAAAGGAATTCAAAGTAAATGTCAATGTCAGTACACTTCCCAAAAAATCCACATGTAAGACGCCTGTTCTACAACTGCTCACTCGCTGTAGTGACCCTTCTGTCACTTGTTTTACACTATCTTTCAAATTCCATGGACCACTCAAATCTAACACAGAGTTCTAAGATTTAATATAATGAAGTCCGTTTTATGGACTCTGATCATATATCCTCCAAACGGAGCAGTTCACATTCCTCAAATCTCCCACTAGAACAAAGATCAGCTCATTTCGTTACAGATCCATGTCTTTCTGAGATATGACACAAAGCCCAGTGGGATTTCAGATTAGAAATGTCAGTAGTTTAGGATGATAAAGGTACACTGAGTGAAATCTGCAGACTTCCAAATTCCTGGTAGAGCAAACCATCCGAGGTGAGTGAATGCTTGTTACAGAGAGCGTTTTCAGAGCCAAGGTTTAATCATGATTTTAAAAGGAAGCATCTATAAGTGGCATTATGTATTTTCGTTCTCCAAAAACACCTATTGTCACTCACAGGATTGCTCTTTTGATCATAGGTGACCATGAAGATCTCACTCTCATAGACCCAACTTGTTCCTGAATGACCCTGGGTATGATTGGTTGCATTTGAGAAGGTGTTCTGACAATGCCAAGTGCACAGGTTTTACACACACATACACACACACACACACACACACACACACACACACACACACAGTAACTTATCTTCATGACGTCATCTCCCTATGCAGTTTCACTGTCTCCTCTATGTCCTGCACTGAATTGTCTGACAAGACTCAACTTTTACACACATCATCGACCCTGATTTTCCACCAAGCTCAGCTGCTGGCAAGAGATCACAGGCCAATCTGAAGATGTTCTCGACTTTTATGTACATTGATGATGGAAAGAGATACTGAACTCAAACAACTCCAAAAGTTTTCCATACAAAGGACAAGAAGGGATCATCATTAAGTCTCCAGTTAGGTTTACCTTCTTTTGTACCATTCTGTTGCCATTCAGTGTGGCACTCACAAAACCATAAAGTGACACAACTAAACCACACACAGTTTTGAGAAAAGTTAGGTTCCATTTCTCTATAGGGAAAACTGAAAATGAAGCTGAGATGTAGCTTAGTGGTACAAGGGTTGCCTGAGAGGAGCCAGGAAGACTATGGGTTATACCTACTGTGGGAGAGAGAGGGGAGAGGAGAGGAGTGGAGGGGAGGGAAAGGGAAGGGGGAGGAAAAAGGGGAGGGAGGAGAGTAAGGGAGGGGAGGGGAAGGGAAAGGGGAGGGGAAAGAAGGAAAGGGGAAGGAGGAGAGGGGGGAAGGGGAAGAAGAAAGAAAAAGGAGGAGAAGATGATGATGACGACAATGAAGAAGAAGAGGGGAAGAGGAGGAAGGAGGAGGAAGAGGAAAGGAAAAAGATGTTTGGGGAAGGAAAGAAAAAGAGGAGGAAGAGGAGGAGAAGGAGGAGAAAGAATAAACAAGGAGAAGAAATGATGACAATGAAGAAAAAAGAAGAGAGAGGAAGAGGAAAGAAAAAAGAGGTCTGGGGAAAGGAAGAAAAAAGAGAGAAAAAGGAGAAGAAAAGAAGGAAAGAAAGAAAGAAAGAAAGAAGAAAGAAAGAAAAAGAAAGAAGAAAGAAAGAAAAAAGACGAAAGAAAGAAAGAAGAAAGAAAGAAAGAAGAAAGAAAAGAAAGAAGAAAGAAAGAAAGAAGAGAAAGAAGAAGAAGAAGGAGGAAGAAGAAGGAAGAAAGAAAGAAAGAAAGGAAAAAAGAAAGAAAAGAAAGAAAGAAGAAGAAAGAAAGAAAGAGAAAGAAAGAAAGAAAGAAAGAAAGAAGAAAGAAAGAAAGAAAGAAAGAAAGAGAGGGAAAGAGGGAAAGAGAGAAAGAGAGAGAGAGAGAGAGGAAGGGAGGGAGGGAGGGAAGGAGGGAAGGAGGGAGGGAGGGAGAGAGGGAAGCAACACAGGCAACAAAATAATAACCCTCATCTCAGATTTCACAGAAGGCTTACTCTGCAAGATTATTCTAAGTAAAATGTGGTCACTGAAGAATCATTCAGAGAAACTGTTGCAATAGCAGAAAACAAGGGCCTAGGGTTTTCTTTAAGCTTTTGTAAAATCAATATTTGTAAATCCTGTTTTCTGTTTCCAAGGAAACTAAGTAGGTAAAATCTACAGCAGGAAAGCTCTACAGGCATCATTCTTTCATCCTTGACTCACACACGGCAGCTGCTCATTAGATGAAAAGAAAACACCTCTGGTATCGCTGAAATCACAGCAAGGTAAGAAAGACACAGATTATCAATGTGTCATCCTGCCTCTCCTGAGGCTGACTGTTGTGGGAATAAACAGTAAACCGGCCCACAGCTCCAACCAGATGGAGAGGGGCAGGTGCTCTGAGCAAGACCCCAACACAGTGAGGGGAGCGTGAGGCAAAAGAGTCGAACACTGGTTTAGGTGCCAACTTGGCAGTTAGGACTGAGCCTTCAGGCACACCTGTGAAGAATTCTTGAATTAAGGCAAGTCTCTGAACAATCCTGCAAGACATTATCTAATTGATGTGGGGAGACTCAGTCCACAGGGGTGAGATGGAGAGATGTCCCAAGCCGAAAGGCTGGCAAGCTAGGAGGCATTTTCTGCTGTTTTTTCTCTCTCGGCTATTCCTGAAGACATAGTGTGGCCGGTGCCCTGGGTCCCCTCTAGCCACAACCTGCCAGAGTGGACAGCATCCTAAGGTCATAAGCCAGAATAAAAATCCTCTTATTAGCTCCATAAATGTTTTGGGTCAAGTATGGAATATTAGCTAAGGCATCCAAGATTGGCTAGAAATATCAGGTCACATACTGTTGAGTTCAGCTTTTAGATATCTTCCATTTGAGTAAGTTATTTCCATTTTATGTTTCACAATTTACAACTTTTAAAGTTCACACTAGTGTACTGGGAATGCAGTTTTCTACATGTGCAAGGCTGTGTGGGTTGGCTCTCCAGCACTGGGAATTAAAATTCACTCATGAATAAATATAAACAGAGTTTAAAAATAAATATTAAATATCAAGTTGCAAACCAATCTCATTCCTACAGAGAATCCAAATGCTATGTTCAAAAAATGGCAAAACTGTTATAATGACCTTTTAAGGTCTTCAAGATTAGTATGTAAGTCTTTTTGAGTTCTCATAAAGAGTTTATCCAAAGGACTCCATGTCTTACTACACAAACATGTTCATTGCAGCCCTGTATAATAGCAAGAAAATAGAATCAACCAATATGTCCATTGGTAATGAAACTGTGATACATGTACACAATGGAATACTATTCAGCTATCAGAAAGGATGCGATTGTAGAATTTGCTGACAATGGGTATCTCTAGAAAATATAATGTAGGGTGAGTTATCACAGATACAGAAAGATAAAAAGTCGCCACATGGTCTCATTAAATGTGGATGCTAGCATCAAACTCTGAAGTTTCTGGTTTGGAATTCCAATGTGATTGTGGAGCTTGCCGAACACGCTCAGCTTATTATAGCCCCTTATGGACCTGATATGCTTGGATCAGCTGACAAACTCTGTGATGTGAGATTCACAGGTAGGGTTGGGTGTGTTGGTGTGAACCGCAAAGGCAGACAAGGATTGGTGGAGTGTGACATTGTGCATAGTTGGGTGATGAGTTCTGCCTACGGTTTTGAAAGATTTGTGTAGTAATGTGATCCTTATAATTGGAGACTGTGGATTTAGTTGGGTTTTGGGATGAAGTGGGGTCCCTTTGAATTTCTGTCTTTGTGTGCTGTGGAATGCACTCTGAAGTTGAATTTCTATTTATGGTTTGGGAATTATGTTTCCTATACAATGCATGAAGTCTACTTCTATTTTAAGTTTTGCTTTGCAATAATAAAGTTTAAGGAAAGAAAACAAGTTTACATGGAGACATGACATTCTCAAAAGGTTCACTGCAGTGTCACTTCTGTGACCATCTATAAATGACTTTCAAATCCTAAGAATGGGATTATTTTATATTTACCTTTGGTGGGACAACATTACTTAAGCTTGCTCTAAGTTTTTATTATTATTATTATTATTTATTCAATTGTGCATGTATGAGCGTGTGCACATATGTGTATGTATGTGTGCGTGTAGAACCACGGACGAATTCGCGAACCACCATGGACGCCTCCACCTCCTCCTTGTTTACTTTGCCCCGGGATTCGCAGGCTCCGCCCTACCAGGACCAGAAACGCAGGCCACCCCCGCTTCCGCCTGGCGTCTATACGAGGGGTCTAGGATCCGAACTCAGGACCGTCCACCTGCAAGGCAGAGGCTTAACCCCTGAGCCACCTCTCCGGCCCCTCGCTCTAAGTTTTTATGAACAACCAAATACAGAAAGAATACTGGGCCACTGAACCTGACATGACTGATTTTCAGAAGAAATTACAGAGTTTACTTAAGGATCTTTCTTTACTTTTAGAACCCTTCCTGTCAATCCCAGGAAGTTATAGAACAGCACAATTCTGACCTAAAGGTCTAATGGCTTGCAGTGCGGAGATATGATGTTTAGACAGACTTGATACTATTAAATACTAGAGCCTAATATCCCTCTCTCCACTATGTGTGTGTGTATGTGTGTGTGCGTGTGTGTATGTGCGTGTGTGTATGTGTGTGTGTGTGTGTTTAATATATTACACATTCATAGGAGTATGTGCATATGTGCATGGTGCCCATACCTATGCATGAGAATGTAATCAATACAGGTAGTCTTCCTCACACTCCATCTTATTTTTAATGACAGGGTCTCTCACTAACCTGACTTCATTCACTCACCTCAGCAGGCTGGCCAGTGAGATCCAGGAATCCCTCTAACTCCACCCTCCCCCACCAGCCCTGGGATTGCAGACAAAAGAACAGCACCACCATGCCAGACTTTTACGTGGGCCCTGAGGATCCAAACTCAGGTCTCTGGCTTGTGCGGCAGGCCCCATACTGGTTGAGCGTCACACCAGCTTCTACATCTGAACATTTTTAGAAGAATGTAAAGTTGAAGCATTTTCCCAAGCATTTAACTCCAAAGTAGACTTTAAAATATCAACTTGTTATGCATATATTCATGTGTCTTTATGATTTAAATGTCGGCAAGCGCAAAACATATTTTCTAAGCACCATGTCATTATTTTTTCACAGAACAGACCCTCAATTCAACAAACTGTTTCTTTTGACATGTAGCCTCTGCTACTGACCCACCACACAGAAAATCAGAATTCAGTTTTCCAATCTCCATTCCTAATACTACAAAAGGAGAGAAACTTGACCATGGCAATAATCAACCAAATAAATTTCTCTTTACAAGCTGCAGTTAATTTCTACTACTGAGTAAACAACTCAACATGCAACTTTCATTTCCATAAATGGACACCCTGTCCCTTCATCTACCCATAAATCCCAGAAATCTTGATACCAGGAATCAAACCATTTCAGATAATTCATATTCTCTACTCATCACGCATTAAAGCTAATCTCACTGCTTAGAATCTTGAATTATACTAAGGACCTTGAACACAATGTTATGAAGTGCTAAAAATAACTCAGGTAATCATTAACTGCTATTGCATCCCTTCCGGCCAAAGTCTGTCATGGAAAACTTCTGGACTAATCAAAAAATAATGACAACAACAACAAAGGTAGTCATAACCACTACCAAACTCTGAAGCAGGAAGACTTGCATTGGTCTGGACTAAGAGCTAAAGATCTAAGTCCCTGTCATGGTTCTTAACTCTACTAAATTAAAAAATGGTGTCACTATTGACTAGTCATTATACCTCACATTCATCTACAAAAGGAAAAAAAAGTGCCGGTATCTCCAAATCTCCACTACCCTTCTGCCTAGAGATCTGCATATTGCATAAATGTGGTATATCAAACATACATACACTTTAATCCGAAGGATGAATGCATGCTTCTTAGCTTTATAACCAATACCACAAGACCACAAGAAAGAACCACTGTATGAATAAGCCCTTGTCTTCAAGTTTATATAAAGTCTTCATAATGGGCTTAACAGTTTTTACAGAAGATTTTACTAGTCAGTTTAAGCCAGTATTAAGCAATTGCATATGAAACAAGATTACTCCAGTAAATAAGTTCACATGGAATAGAGGCCTTTCAAATCCTTAAAGTGCTGATATGCTATTTGCCCTGGTGCTTGTGTCGTAACACAAGGAGAGTTTCCACACACTCCATTAACTGAGTAGAGATGAGGAGGAGTTTTATTCTGACTCAGTTTTGCTAATGGACTCATATCACAATCATCACGAGAAACCAATGGGTTCTGAGAAATCATGTTGCCCTATGTGCATGTAAAACCTTTACAGTGCAAAAATCTCCCCCTTCAGAAAAAGATGTTATCGCCTCACAGCCCAGAGAAGATAATGTTGTGAAATTAACTTACTGAAGTTGAAAATATTGGTTAGCTCTGTTTCTGCAACCCGAGAGCATTCTTTAAGTCAGCCTTACATCAGGATGTAAGACTCGAACTCAAATTTTTATTCTTTCAATCTTAGCACACGGTGTGAAATAATGAGTACCTCTCTGACGCCTCTCCTTCCCACTTCTGACAGCTCATTGCACATAACTCAATGGCTCCATAGTGATCACTTCTGTACTAGGCCTACAATAGTGCCTCAAGACAGGGGAAAATGCATTCAAAAATAATAATATTGTTATGAATTCAAACTGCAAACACAAAAAGTTGTATGGATGATGCTATAGTACATATAGTACATACAATGTAAACTATTGTATTTAGGGCGAGTAGCATCCAAGGACGTGCAGTGGTATGGGAGAAGGAGGGTGATACACAAGACCCAGTGTTCCCAAATCTGCAGGGTGAAGAGGAGAGAAGCAGCCATGTGCGGGGTGTGGCAGAACTCAGGAAAAACAAGAGAGGCACAGGGAAGGACATGACACCAGGACGACACAGAGTAGCAAGGCAGAAGAGGGAAAGGACTGAGCAAACAGACGTCAGATATTTTGCTTCTCAGTGCTCCAACAGACAGAGGGTGGCTACCTTGGACCCCTCCAAAAATTAACAAAGGGACGAATGGAACATTTTAAAAGACACCAACACAGGGACCGAAGGGAGAGCTCAGCCTGAGTGTGGCTGAAATGCAACAACCAGAGATTCCTGCTCTTGCTGCCACACCTCCTCCACCATGATGGATTGTATCTGCTCTAGAACTGTAAGCCAAAATAATAAAGCCTTTCTCCCTTAAGGCGCTACGGTCAAAGTACTTTCTCACAGCCACAGAAGAACAAGGGGAACAAGTAAGAAAGGAAGGGTGTCTCACACAGTGTACTCTGGTTCTAGCCGCAGGAACACAGGGTGTGAAAGCCACCACCTGGAGACTGTCGCTAGGGCCAGCCATCAGGCAGCGATGGTGAGACAGTAAACCTGGTGGGTGTGGCTTTGATGAAGACAGGGATTAGTGTGACCTCAGATGGCCTCACCAGATGGTACCATGCATGCAATAAAAGGAAAATACCATCTTACAGAAAGGAGACGTGGAAGCCATTGAGAGAAACGGAAGATACGTAACCGCCGCATAGGACATCAGACCTGTGCTGTTTATACCTGTGATGAGCATCACAGGGAATGAGAGAAGACAGCTGCAGACTGCGCAAGTGTCCAGAGACCACTAGCGGCAACAGCCATTCCAGATCCTATGGAAGGGAAGGAAATGGAATGGAGACAGCTGGTGCCATCTAAGACCTGGGGTTCAGAGGCTGGTGCTCTGTCAATCACTGTGGACTCCCCACCCTGGAACTCTCTACTGCTCATTTGGGTGAAACCACACTAGCGTACTAAGAAAGAATGGGCATAATGTTTAAAGGTCGCTTACTACATGATGTGAATGTCAGTGGTCCTCACAGGCTCGTGTGTTATTAACTGGTGTCAATATTTGGAAAGATTATAGCACCTTTTAGAGACGGTGCCTTGCTGGGGAAGGCATGTCCCAGGGTCTTCAGGTTTGGTAGCTGGGCCCTGCTTCCTCTCAGCGCTTGCTTGCTCTGCCTCCCAATGTACGTGGTGACCTGAACCAGCCTCCTGCCTCTGCGTTCAGCCGTATCTGCTCTGTTAGATTCTCTCCATAACAGAACATGTTCTCCCTGGAGCCACCTACCAAAGAAATCTCCCTTTCTTCCCTAAGTGGCTTGAGTCCAAGGACTGTCACATAACAGAAAGAAGGAACACCTGCCAATATTCTACTGAAAGACCACGCACGAGAGAGAAGGGGAATATAACAGAGCCAACCTGAAATACTCACAACTGAATGACCCTTGCAATTTTGTTATGAACTGAAAAGTATTTCTTAGTAATTAGCTTAAAATATTTCAGCATTTTTATCACCAGATGACAACTTCATCTGATTGTAAAAAAAAAAAAATCTAGAGCTTAAAAAAGTTTAATGTAACTAAATAATGATATCCTTTGAGCAGATCACTTGACTATTGTGACATGGTGGCCAAGCAACATAATAAAACGATGTAACTGTCTGGTAAAAGATGTTGACCAGGTGCTGGGAGATGTCACAGCAATGTAACTGCATAACACAGATTCAAAGGCACTGTACATCTGCCAAGGCAGAGAGTGAAGAGTTCAGGGGAGGTAACAGCAAGCGTGATCACCTCTGACAGGCAATCTCCTAAAAGTAGCTAAAGACAACCCACAGGGAATTCTGAACCAAGTATGGACAGGGCTACATGATAACTTTCAATCTCTGCTTGACTTAATAATGTTTCTGATGAAAACACACCAATATCCAAATGATTCCAAATCTAAAAGACAACTTCAGATTCTATATACCAGCACACAGGGGGAAATCTCAAGCTTAAAGCTGACCTAGACTACACAGCAAAGTACAGTCCACTCTTGATCAATACACAGTGAAACTGATGCACACAAACAAATAAAAAACAAAGCCAGGCAAAGTGGCACACACCTTTAATCACATCAAAACTACTCAGTCAATGGGAGACCAGTCTTGGCTACCAGACAGCCTATCTTGAAGGCAACTTCATTGTCACTATGAATGTGTGGTGATGAAACATGATGTAATGATGCCTCATTTCAAAGCCTTGATCTGCTATAATCCTGTAGGAAAAGTTCAAGTTATATAATATATAACTCTGACTATTGTGACCTATAGTTTTGACTTTAGAGAATGATGTAGCAACAAATGGCAATTCAACACAAATGCATGAGGTTAGGTGAAACTCTATACGATCATAGATATTAAAGATTAAATGCAGTACTAGAAAGATGGAAACAATTTTCCAAGTGGAGCAATTCTCTTCCCAGGATGGGTTAGAAAGTTTGTTTTATCTTTTACTGAGAGACGAGCACACATCCCATACTGAAAAACAAAATAGATGTGTGTGGAAATTTACCAGACGGGGTGCTCTGAGGCCTTGTGACTCATCGCACTCGAACACATTTTTAGTACATTATTGCAGTGATTTGTACATTCTGTTTCTAGAAGTGTGGAGAGAGCGCCATTTTATCTCTGCAGACAGGTAGAGCTATTTGGCAAGTGATTAAACTTACGCTCTGCAACTGCCGACGTTTATTCAACCATAACTTTACAGCCTGCCATTCCTGCACATTCGCAATAAATTGAGATTCATGAAGATGCAGAAGGCACCAAATTTCTTTCCTTGAGTGTCCAATGCACCATTGCGGCAGAAGGAAGAAAGTGACATTTATTACCCACGCAGATAGATGAATAGCTCAGCAGACATTTTGAATGACCAGAACCCAGCCTTTCCGGACTGGTCAGACACCATGTTTGCGGCTCTGTCTCCACTGCTCCATGTTTCACCATCCTGCACTCCTCCGAATGGTACCAACACCCTTCCACACCACTGCTCTGAAACTGTATCACCACTTGAGCTAGTATGCAATTCTGGGAGAGAGTAGTGTTTGCTCAAGAAAACTTTTTCCAAGTTGAGGGTGGCACTGGGAAACTAGAGGCAGGAGGCTTAGGAGTTAAAGACCAGACTCAGTTACTTACAGAATTCGAGGCCAGCCTGAATTACATAAGATATTTTCAAAAAATATATTATATATTATATATATATTACATTAAAGAAAAGTTTAAGTTCATGAATCAGTATATACATAAGTATACATATACATAACTTTGAAAACTTGGAGTTCATTAGGTCTGTCTTTGGAAGTAACAAGTTTGTAGGAAAATGAATGCAAAGCTAAGAGGACTGGTAATAGGGAGACAAAATACACAATGTACAGGTTCTGACAGTGAGCTGGCACCCGAACACTCCTGCAAATGGCTAAGGCCCCTTTCTCCCTGCTCAGGAGGCTCAGGAGCCCTATGGCACCACCCATATTAACTGACTTTATCCTTCTCCTTGAGCCTGTCTTTCCACAGTGGGCTGGGTCCCCACTGGGTTCCGTGCACCATTTGGGGCCAAACGGGGGAGAAATGAATGACTTCTCCGCTGCAAATATGACAGGTCTGCTCTTCGACTAAAGAGACAAGGCAGTGTGGGACAGGTGGCCAACTCTGTGCTTCTCACCCTTGGAGTGCAGGGGAAAGCAGGAGAAAGATTCCAAGTTCAGACCAGACTGGGCTATAAAAATTCCAGGCCAGGATGGTGTATATAGACAAACCAATCAATCAATCAATCAACCAATTTTCATAAATGAGTAATTCATAAACTGCTTGAGTAAGATGGGAATAATTATGCAGTTCTGATAGTCAGTTACTATCAGAAAAACCTACTGTCTAAGAAAATATGGACTTATTTAGCAATTTCTGCATAAAAAAAACTACTTCCTTTCCTTTTCTTTAAACTTTTTATGGATGGATATATGAGATAGAGGAGGAGAGGGAAAAGACAGAGAGTGTGAGTGAGAGCGGGAGAGAGAGAGACAGAAAAATAATATACATAAGATGGGAAAAAGGAACGGGAATTTATTTGAAGAGTAAATTCATACAGGGCAGAATGAACAAGCTGAATTCTTGGCTCACCCTCACCAAGAATAACAGAGAGCAGTGCTTGGCTTCCATTCTGAACAGGTAGCCTAAACAAAGTATCTGGGGAAAGTCTGTGCCATGAAAGGATGAGATTATCATTAAAGAATTCAATACCTAAGCACTAAGAATAAAAGAAGAAAAATTAAAACACTATGCTTAATTATCTCCAAAGAAATGAAGACAGGTAGCTGTTATTGCACAGTGTGGGGAAGACATAGATATCACAAATAAGGAGACTGAAGTAGACTTAAGCCCAGCCATCCATGTTCTTGACACTACCCCCTATTGCAATAAAATAAAAACCGCTATGAGATGGCAATTTCCTTTCAGTCTCAAAAAGAAATGGATGGCCTGGAGAGATGACTTGGTCAGTGAAGCGTTTGACACCTGAGCATGAGGATGTGAGTCCACACATAAGAAAGAAAGAGAGAGAGAGAGAGAGAGAGAGAGAGGAGAGAGAGGAGGAGAGGAGGGAGGGAGGGGGAGGGAGAGGGAGAGGAGAGGGAGGAGGAGGGAGGAGGGAGGGAGGGAGGGAAGGAAGGGGAGGGAGGAAAAGGAGGGGAGGAAGGGGAGGGGAGGAAGGAGGAGGGAAGGAAGGGGAGGGGAGGAAGGAGGGAGGGGAGGGGAGGAAGGAGGGGGAGAGAGAAAGAAAAGAGGAGAAAGAAAGAGAGAGAGAGAAGAAAAGGAAGGAAGGAAGGAGGAAGGAAGGAAGGAGGAAGGAAGAAGGAAGGAAGGAGGAAGGAAGGAAGGAAGGAAGGCGGAGGAAGGAAGGAAGGAAGGAAGGAAGGACGGAAGGAAGAAGGAAGGAGAAGGAAGGAAGGAAGAAAGAGAGGGTCATGACTAGAGCTTGTCATCCAGCCATTCTTTCAGAATCAGCAAGCTCCAGGTTTGAGACAAGCGAGCCTGTCTCAAAAATAAGGTGGAGAGTGACTAAGGAAGATAAACAGGGCTGACTTCTGGCCTTCACATGCACACATACACGTGCTCATTTGCACACACACACTGGCAGGGCCAGCAGTGTAGCTCAGTTATGAGGGCACTGACCTAGCAGACACAAGATCCTAAATTCAATCTCCCACAGAAGGAAGAGAAGAAGGCAGAGAGAAGAGAGGGATGATACGCATGAGGCATCGGCACACTGAGTGGCGCCCACTGACAATCAACCTTTTGTGGTTGCTGCTCTGATTTTGCCGCCTCTTTGTGCACGCTGGGGTCCTCCGTGAGGCAAAATGACCTCATTTCACCCTGA
>JALPQD010000021.1:130341-179680 GCA_023101885.1 Typhlomys cinereus
ATACGCATGAGCATCGGCACACTGAGTGGCGCCCACTGACAATCAACTTTTGTGGTTGCTGCTCTGATCTTTGCCGCCTCTTTGTGCACGCTGGGGTCCTCCGGTGAGGCAAAAGACCTCATTTCACCCTGAGTTTCATCCAACGCCCAGCGACTGTGTTAAGTGTTTCCCAGAACAGAAGGTTTGGATACATGCTCAAAGGCGCTGATACTGCAAGGACCCCAGCAGGGAGCAGAAGACCCGGCTCCCCAGCTGGGCCCGCCCAGGCCAGCGATTGTCGCAAGTCTTCCTGGCTCAGTCACTCCACCTTTGAAAAAAGAGGAGCTCAGAAATCTCTGGGGGTGAAGACACTTCTCAGGCCCGGCGCTCCTCTTTGGGGTCCACCAAAAGGAAGGGCGCGTTCACACAGATTCCTGCCACTCCAAATAAAACCGTCACGTGACGCATGCGGTAGAGGCTGGCTGCTGAGAACTTTATTAGAACGGTCAGAGCAGGGAGAGGAAAGCGACCAGGACGGCAGGGCCAGCACGTGCTCAGAGCTCGGCGGACACAAAGATGAAAAGCTTGGCCACAAAGGAGCTGACGGTGCCGTGGCGGTGGAGATCCATCTTGACCGTCAGAAGCAAGTCTCTGGCTCGGGGACCGGCTTGGTGAGGGCCACCACCCCGCTCTGGGGGCTCACCTTCTGGTCGGTGGTGAAAAAGCCCTCCTCGTTGCCGCTGGTGATTGGCCAGCTGCATGCTGTCCCCCGGACGGAGCTGGAGGGGCCCATGCTGAACACCACCGCGGGCACTTGGATGTTGGTGGGGAAAGAGAGGTGGTAGTAGGTTATTCGCAGAGGCAGCTTGGGGCACTCCTGGTTCTCCTGACAAGGCAAGCGCTCGCAGCGGCTGCAAGACAAGTGACAGGGAGACAGGAGGAGGGTTAGGGCCACGTCAGCAAGCCGGGAGACGACAGAGCAGGCAAGCGGGGGCTCGCTGGGCGGGGCCTCCCGCCGCCCCTGCGGCCCATCTGGCCATCACTCACCTGGGGGAGGCGCCGTGGACCTCCAGGCCGCGGGCTCAGGCGCCAGCCTCTTCCAACACCCTCAGGGGGCACTGGTTGTCAGGGGCTTTGCCCCGAGCGAGGCGAGCCCCTTCTCATGGCAGGTCCCCAACCTGGGCACACTCGGCAGGCACACCTGCTTTCCGTGTCCTCCAGGCCACCGGCCCTCACCCAGCCAATGGCCACGGTGCCCGGGGCTCCAAGGTGGAACTCGAATCCCCCTGAAGGGATCATCAGGGCTATGGCCATTTGCTGTGTGCCAAGGTGTCCCTTGGGTACTCCCCAGGTCATGGCTACAGTGCTCAGGACGGCTACTGGAGCATCATTTGTCCACTAAGGAAGAGGTTCAGAAGGTTGCAGAGGAAGGGAGGGAAAGATGGAGGGATGGAGAGAGGGAGGGAGGAAGGGGTGAGTGAGGGAAAGAAGGATGGAGGGAGGCAGAAAGGACAGAGGGAAGAAGACCTGTGCTCAGGCAGTGAGATCAGTTCCCCATTCTGTCACTCAACTTTGGATTCCTGATCCAGTCCCCTGCTGCTGTCTAAAAAGTCAGCTCAGGGCTCAAAATAGAGATTATGACAAGTTCTAATATCTCATCACAGGAATGAACTTCCTGTGACAGGTCAGAGACAGACCCTGACTTCCTGTGACAGGATGGAGATAGGCCCCGATTTCCTGTGACAGAATGGAGTCAGACAGACCCTGACTTCCTGTGACAAGATAGAGACTGACAGACCCTGACTTCCTGTGCAGGATGGAGATACGCCCCGACTCCCTGTGACAGGATGGAGACAGACAGACCCTGACTTCCTGTGTCAGGATGGAGACAGACAGACCCTGACTTCCTGTGCAGGATGGAGATACGCCCCGACTCCCTTTCACAGGATGGAGATACGCCCCGACTCCCTGTGACAGGATGGAGACAGACAGACCCTGACTTCCTGTGACAGGATGGAGACAGATAGGCCCTGACTTCCTGTGACAGGGTGGAGACAGACAGACCCTGACTTCCTGTGACAGGGTGGAGACAGATAGGCCCTGACTTCCTGTGACAGGGTGGAGACAGATAGGCCCTGACTTCCTGTGACAGGATGGAGACAGACAGACCCTGACTTCCTGTGCAGGATGGAGACAGACAGGCCCTGATTTCCTGTGTCAGAATGGAGACAAGACAGACCCTGACTTCCTGTGTCAGGATGGAGACAGACAGACCCTGACTTCCTGTGCAGGATGGAGATACGCCCCGACTCCCTTTGACAGGATGGAGATACGCCCCGACTCCCTGTGACAGGATGGAGACAGACAGACCCTGACTTCCTGTGACAGGATGGAGACAGATAGGCCCTGACTCCCTGTGACAGGATGGAGACAGATAGGCCCTGACTCCCTGTGACAGGGTGGAGACAGATAGGCCCTGACTTCCTGTGTCAGGGTGGAGACAGATAGGCCCTGACTTCCTGTGTCAGGATAGAGACAGACCCTGACTTCCTGTGCAGGATGGAGACAGACAGACCCTGACTTCCTATGACAGGATGGAGACAGACAGACCCTGACTTCCTGTGACAGGATGGAGACAGACAGACCCTGGCTTCCCGTGACAGGATAGAGGATAGATAAAACATCTCAACTTCCTGTGACAAAACGGAGCCAAGTTCTAATTTCCTGTGACAGGATGGGAATAGGAACCAATTCCCAGGGACAGGGTAAGACTAAGTTCTAACTTCGTGGTATAGGCTTTAACTTCCTGGGAAAGGATGGAGATATTCTCTTCCTGTTCAGACATTGACTGGAGGTGACAGAAACTATCTTCTGCACCCTGAATGTCAGATTCCTCTCACCCTGAAGGCAGCATGATGGGAACTTCAGATGCAGAGACAAGACGTGAAGCCCCGTGGAGCCCAGCACGTCTCAGGAAGCATGCCATCTTGCCTGCATTTGGGATCTCTGACCCTGAGCATCCTCTCTTGGTCCATATCTCCTCTCTGGCCTTTTAAATATCCATGTCTTATCATGTATTTATTGTACGTTTGCTACTTCTTGTTTTAATGTGTGCATGTGTGCCTTGCCTGGGGGTGGGTATAAACGTGTGTGTAGGGACATGTTCAAGAGGGCACGCGAGTGTGTGTCTGTGGAAACCCAAGGGTGACACTGGGAATCCGCCTGGATTGCTCTCTGTCCTTACTGCTTTGTTCTGGGACGTCCCAGGTTCCACTGTCCAGGGCCAGAATTTCTGGCCACCACCATATCCACCTGGCATTGTTACGTGGGTTCTGGAGATCCAAACTCAGGTCCTTTTGCTTGCAGAGCAAAGGCTTTAATCCCTGAGCCATCTCCCCAGCCCTCACATTTGCCACTTCTTGGGACCTGTGCTCAGGCAGTGACAGGATGGAGACAGACAGACCCTGACTTCCTGTGTCAGGATGGAGACAGACAGACCCTGACTTCCTGTGTCAGGATGGAGACAGACAGACCCTGACTTCCTGTGACAGGATGGAGACAGACAGACCCTGACTTCCTGTGACAGGATGGAGACAGACAGACCCTGACTTCCTGTGTCAGGATGGAGACAGACAGACCCTGACTTCCTGTGTCAGGCTGGAGACAGACAGACCCTGACTTACTGTGACAGGATGGAGACAGACCCTGACTTCCTGTGACAGGAAGCTACGTCTTACGGGACGCTCACAGGCTGGCAGGAGGCCTTTCACTCACTTGGCAATTCTAGCTGGCTCTACCAGCTCTGAGGGTGAGCTCGTGGGTGAGGACAGAAGAGGACTGAGGACACTGAGGTCTCCCAGCCTCAGAGAGAGGCCAGAGCCAGCAGGAGGAAAGCAGGTAGCACAGGTACCAACTGAGGGGCAGCTGCTCTTAGAGATGCCAAAGGCCAGATCAAACAGGGAGTGCTCTGTGGCCTGAGAAACTAGCAAGAGAGGGTCTCTGGGAGAAGGGAAGACGATGGAGGGCTGAGCTGGGGTCCGTGAGCGACACTCCTTGGGGTTGTCAGTGCTCGTAAGTGCCTGTCTCCTTCAGAGGCTTTACCACATGAAGGTGAACGCGCGTGCACCGGGGAGCTGCACCCGGCAGGGAGCTGCTCCGTGACATGGGTGGGTCAGTAGGTGGCGCTGGAGTCTCCTCTGTGTGGCTTGGCTCTCACTGGTCCGCGTGACCCCTACTGACCAAAACCTAGGTTTGCAGTTCCTGCAGGCCGGTCTGCCAAAGCGGGCCAGGAACACCTGCAGCCATCTCACACCAGAGACAGGGACTAGGGAGGCACCACTGCCATTCATCAGAGTACCAAGTCCCTCTTTGTGAGAGGTGTTTCTAGACCGGCTCCTCTTAGACCAGCTCTTCCTCAGTGCCACCCCCTGGGGGCAGCACAGGCCTCTACTTTGCAGTCAGACCTGGTTTTTGAACCATCCCAGGAATCAAAACCATTGCTGTGCCAAGCGGTCTGTCAGATATAACTGAAATCCGGTGGCTGGCATGCCGGGATCGGGGACGGTGGTTACCACTGATTATTACGGAGCCGCGCACAGGGGAGCCGGGCTGGGGCCCTGCCTAGCATGGTGACCAGGCTCGTTTCCATGGGCACATTCCCTCATCATACATGCATTAGACGACGCTGTGCTATGATCGCCAAGTTCAACAACCTCTGATGAGAGCAAATTATCAGACGCCATGACAGATTAGAAACGAAGCCTCCCTCCCACTCCCTTCTCCCGAGAGGCCGCCGGGCCCCTGGCGATCGTTCCCTGAATTTATTTCCCTTACGTTTAAGTACTTGTCCTGGCGAGAAGCCCAGGACCCTTCTAACCCCTGCAGGCCGGAGCTGTTCACAGGGGCCCCTTCCCCGAGATGCAGCACCCACGGCCACCCCGCTTCCCAACCACACATCATCAGAGTGGGACCCCAGGAGGGCACCAAGAGGGCGTGTCCAGCCGCACCAGAGGCCGGGGACCGCCTGAAACACGCGCTCGTGTGGGCAGGAGGACGCTGGACCAGCCAG
This sequence comes from Typhlomys cinereus, assembly GCA_023101885.1. Lineage (NCBI taxonomy): Eukaryota > Metazoa > Chordata > Mammalia > Rodentia > Platacanthomyidae > Typhlomys > Typhlomys cinereus. The sequence goes on from JALPQD010000021.1 coordinate 135,389, forward strand.
CCGGGCCTGTCCGTGAGGTTGCCATCTATGTTTTGCTGGGTCGGACTCCTGGGCAGCCAGGCGGGGGGAGGGGGAAGAAGACGGAGGAACAGGCTGATCCCCACATCTTGTTCATCACGGACTCAGAACAAGCCACCCACCGGCTTTGTTCTGACAGTCAGGCAATGAGGCCTTTAAGAAAGGGGGCTGTAAAGTGGAAACCTCCCCTCTGGGGTACCAGAAAAAGTGGGCCCCTCCTTACAGGGGCCCCGAGTCTGTGTCCTGTCCGCTCCGTTTCCCTGGGTGAGCAGAGCGCCATCCCTCCTTGTCAGTGACCTGTCACACGCTGGGTACTCCTGTGGCCCAGAGCAGCCCCCTGGCTGAGGTAGGACAACAGAATTAAGATCCTGTGCTGGGGACTCGTCTGTCCCCAACTTTCTATGCCCAATGCCGGTCCACACCTCCCAATAGTGGCCACCAAAGGAGAATGCTGGGATCAGAAATGGCAGTGACGACCCCATAACCGTGTGCCCTTCATTCGCTGCCCTCATCTCCACCATGTCTCCATGGTGACCGGGCCTGTCTCCGTGCTGACCGGGCCAGCACTAAGCTGGGCCTGCTGGCTCTGACTCCAGCACCCGTCCAGCCAAGCACTTAGACCTTGGTCCCACCTGACCCGAGCATGGCCCAAGGCATTTCAGTGCCCAGCCTTCCCACATCTCAGAATCAGGTCCTTCCCACTCCTTAGAACTCAGGTCCTTCCCATTTCTGGCCTCCTGGGCCTCAGAGGCTACTGAAGACCTCCGTCTACACGCAACAACACTACAGGAGTGGCATGTTTTGAAATGCCCACGCCTACTCAGAACTTCTGTTGAATAAGCAGAGGGAGGCTAAGCCCTCTACAAATCTCAGGTTACTCTTGGGGGTGGAGAAGAGACCACCATCACCCCATTTCATAGCCAGGATCTAGGCAGCATAAGGATGTGCAACTAGGTGGCTCAGGGGTTAAGCCTTTGCTTTGTAGGCAGAAGGTCCTGAGTTCAGATCCTAGACTCCACATATAGAAACCGGGTGGAAGTGGGGGTGGCCTGCGTTTCTGGTCCTGGTAGAGCGGAGCCTGTGAATCCTGGGGCAGAGTAAACGAGGAGGTGGAGGCGGTCCATGGTGGTTCCCGAGTTCGTCCGTGGTTCTACACACACACACACACACACACACACACACACACACACACACACACGCATACACGCACAATTGAATAAATAATAAAAAATTAAAAAAAAAAAGAACGTGCAACTAGGATCTTTCGAGAATGTCGGAACATCCACACGAGGCCGAGGCCTTGCTTGAGAGAAAAATAGTCCCAAAGAGGTCTACCCGAGCATCCGTAAGTCAGGACCCCTGGTGTCCCTCGCCTTCCCCAGCTCCATACTCCTCCTTAGCGTCTGCCCAGGCCCTTGGAGATGCAGATCAAGGGAGACAGATGTCACCAAGAGAGATGGCCCCTTTCCCACGCCGGCCCGTTCTCAAGAGAATGGTGGAGTCCCCTCTTCACCAGCCCCGGGAAGCAAACTGGCAAACACAGGACAGATCAGGACCCTGGCGCATCAGCCACGCTCCGAAGACTTCCTAAGGACCCCCCCATTTCAGTGCACACAAGACCCCGCTTCCTCCCTGCCATCTAACTCTGCTTCCCCCTTCATTCAAGTCTGGGCAATGCCAGGCTGTCTGCCCAGCCCTCCCCTGGCACACAGCCCCCTCTGTTCTCTCTGCTCTCTCCATACTCCACGCATCCGCTCACCACCGTGCTCCTAGCGGACAGCCCAGGGGATGAGGGCCTCAGGCCCCAGCAGCCTGTACGCAGTCGGCCTAAGGGCAGAGACTTTCTCCAGCACAGGGTGGACCTGGGTTTCGCCCCCCTCAGCCACAGCCCGTTGAGCAAGGCTGACATGCCCACCCATGGGCTCGGGAGATACCACAACCTCATGAGGGCAGCCGCCTCGTCCAGTCTGGGGGCTGTGTGTGAGTTAGAAGCGGCCGCCGCAAGCATAGCTGGGCTTCTAGAATCCACACAGCCAGGTCTGCGGTCAGTAAGTGAACTGGCTACGAGCGCAGATCAAGGACAGAGCTTTCTTGGTGACTCAGAGAGGCGCGGTCACGGCCACCGGGTCACCTCACATCTGTGGACACTTCGGGAAGTGACACAGTGGTGAACCGGCCTGAAGCGGCTTTCCCTGTGACACGGGAAGGACGCGCGTGGGTGGAGTGCTGAGGCGCAGTCCAGTTCTGTGGCCCAGGCTGGCCGCAGACTAGCGAGCCCCCCGCTTCTCCTCCAGGTTCAAGGATTACACACAGATACAACTCACAAGATCCGGGATTTTAAACTGATAGAATCATGGGGAGGCATGGGAGGCCAGAGAAGGCGGCCAGGCTGGGGAGCAAGCTACCCTGAGAGCAGGAAGGGCACACACAGGGCTGCCAGGGTAGAGCTGGCGACGGGGCAGAGCTGATGACCAGACAGCTGCCCCTGGGATGAGCTGTGGACACTGCAGCATAACGAGTCTCCAAAGGAAAACACAACCATCTGCCACAGAGGAGACAGCTCGAGGTCAAGGAGTCATGGCAGAATCCAGGCTGTCCAGCCACGTGCTTGCATTGGGCATTTCTATGCCAGGCGAAGGATCCTCAGCACACAGCTTTGGAACCTGCTCCTGGCCTGGCGCTGTCCCTAAAGCAAGCGACGCTACATGAGACTGTCTGCGTGCAGCTGGGAAAACGTTCAGGAGGCAAGAACTGTGGCCTCGGGCACTCACGACTCCCGAAGCAGGGCACCTACGCGTCCCACGAGACACCGTGGGGGTCAAGGAGAAAGTGAACTCACAATGGCACATGGTTATGCAATTCCATGAGAAGAGGGCTCTGGGCCAGGATGGTCAGCATGGACGGTATGTCCACTCACCACAGACCACTGGGAGTCACTCCGATGGTCACATCTGGCCTTGAGGGAACTGAGAACCAGACCGGCAGGTGCCTGAGGCCCAGCGGGAAGACATTAAGGTCCAGCTTGTTAGCCACCTGCCCAGGCCCAGAGTGGACCTCCAGACAACAGGGGCCCAGGGACTTACGTGTCTGCGGAGCGGCGGTAGTTCTCGGGGCACTCGAAGGCGAGGCAGCGGAAGCCGCCCTGGATGTTGAAGCAGGTCTCGTTGATGGAGCAGTTGTGGATGCCCGTCACACACTCGTCGATGTCTGCACAGACCCAGAGGCCGTGTGGTGAGGGCCAGGGCCAAGGGAGCCATCCCACCCACACGGTCCTCACACCGCCGGGCCGAGGGAGGGGGTCGGGCCATCCTTGCCCATGGGACCAGCACCTGGTACCAACCAGTTTATTTCCTGGACACAGAGATTTCTACAACACTAGCTCGCTCACAGTCCCCGCAGTGGGAGCAGACAGGGCGTCACAATCCCCAGAGTGTGGGCGGGGAAGGCAGTGGTCAAGCCAAGAGCTGTGATGACACTGACACTCGTGGTAGGGAGGGCCCACGGGACCCGTGACGACACTCGTGGTAGGGAGGGCTCACGGGACCTTCCAAGGCCTCACGCTCTGTACACAGTGGAGTGCAGCTCTGAACCCCGGCAGGTGCTGGGGTCTGGTGCTGACCGCTCAGCCCCTCGTACAACTCTCGAGGCATGGCACGCGTGGCACCCTTGCCCCACCCTAGGCAGGAGGGCTGAGAGCTGGTCCCACGGAGGAAACCCGGCCTGTAGGGGCCGAGCCTCCTGCCCTGGGTCTCAGGGAGGTGACTGTGGGCCAGGAGCTCTCTGGGGTGGAGGAACCCTTCTCTCAGACACAGCAGAGCCAAGTGATCAGAGTTCTGGTGGCACTGAGTCCAGGAGTCATCTCTTAAGAACCGTCAGGGGCAAAAACAACCCTCTCCAACTTCACAGAAGCCACAGCTCAGGGTTTGGTTTGGTTTGTTTGTTTTTTGTTCCATCCAGGCAGGATCCCAGGCCGGGGTGAGGGAGCCTGGCCAGGGAAGGCAGAACCATGAAAACAAGGGCCCTGTCCCACGCAGAGGTGAGCGTGTCTTCCGGGGAGTGCCTTCCGTTAGTCATCTCCTGTGTGTATATGGGGGGGTAACGTGCACCCCTGCATGGACGTGGGGGGGAACGTGCACCCCTGCATGGACATAGGGGGAAGGGGAACGTGCACCCCTGCATATACATGGGGGAACTAAAGATCCACACTGACATCAGTATCTTCTTCTATCACTCTTCACCTTAAATTTTTTTTTTAATTTAAATAAAGTCTCTCACTAAACTTAGTGCTTGTGGCTGGCTAGACAGTCAGTCGGGTGAATTCTAGAATTATCTGCCCCTCCCCCTGCACTGGCATTGCTAGTCACCTTGTTCGTCTCCAAAAACTGCATGTGCAGGACCAGAGGGCCTCTGGAGCCCCTGGATCGACAGCCCATGGGGACCCCCAAGGAAGAGGCTGAACAGCCTGGTTTCTGGGATTTGGCTCCTGGTGTGAACCAGAGTGTGTATGACAAAGGTCCCCGTGCCAGAGTGCGAGGCCGCCAAGGTCGGCATGGGAGGGCTCAGGGGCTCTGTCTGACTGGACCATGGTGGGGCTCAGACAACACAGGACAGTGTGCGAGGCTCTGTCTGAATGCAGCTGTCATGGTTTGAATGTGAGGGTCCCCCGTGAGCTCATGTTTGAATCCTTCACTGATGCTGATGTGTGGGAAGGTCATGCACTTTTAGGGGTGGAGGCTTGCTGGAGGACGGCGGGTCACAGGGGTGGGCCTTGAGGTCCCGTAACCAAACCCTGCCTCCTCTTTCGTTTGTTCTAGCTCGCTCGGCCTCCATGATGGTGGTTGTGACTTGAATCGGCCTCTTCCAGTTTCTGCCGCCCACCATGCCTTTTCTCGCACAATGCGCTAAATCTCTCTTTGGAACCAGAAGGCAAACAAACCTCCCATTCTCCCCCTACGCTAGCTGTGAGTGTTACTGCCCAGCGGCAGAGAAAGAGTAACCGCAACACAGCCCATCTATGGCCTGGGAAAGACATGTCTCCTGACCCGCAGAACCCACCCGCACCTGACGACCCTGGTGGGCACATGTCTCCTGACCTGCAGAACCCACCCGCACCTGACGACCCTGGTGGGCACATGTCTCCTGACCTACAGAACCCACCCGCACCTGACGGCCCGAGTGGGCACATGTCTCCTGACCCGCAGAACCCACCCGCACCTGACGACCCAGGTGGGCACAGTCTGAGACACTCACCTTGGCAGTTGCGACCATTCGGGGCCAGCCGGTAACCGGACGTGGGGCAGCTGCACTGGAAGCTTCCGGGGATGTTGATGCAGCGGTAGGAGCAGATGTGACCCCCAGTGGGCAGAGCACACTCGTCAATATCTGCAAGAGCAGAGTCCCCTCAGCATCTGGCCCCAGGCATCCATGACTGCGGCTGGGCCCAGTGACCCTGGACAGCCAGGCTGAGCCCAGGAAGATGGCAGCAGAGGGTAGACTGGGCAGAGGCCTGGGGCTGGGGGTGGTTGTTTTTTTTTTGGAGTATTTCAGAGTTTAAGTGCCCAACTCGCACTATCGAAACTTTGAAGTCCTAGACGCTCCTGTGTTTTTTCTCTCTTTTTTGGGGTAGTGGTGGGATATGTAGGAATGTGTGTAGAAGTGTTTAGGTGTGTGCAGAAGTGTGTAAGTGTGTGTGTGGTGTGTAGAAGAGGGCACGTGTGCCCGTGGAGGTTCTAGAACGGCATCAGGAATTATCCTGGATTCGTCCACCTCCTTATCGCTTTGCTCCGGGGTTCCCCAGGCTCCGCCTTCTAAGGCTGGCACTGCAGCCACTGCCTTTCCACCCAGCATTCCTATGTGGGATCTGGGATCTGAACTCAGGCCCCTTTGTTTGAAGGCAAAGGCTTTAACCCAGAGGCAAGTCTCCAGTACCATCCTGCGTTTTCATCCAGTTAGACTGTCCAGCAGCGCATGGAGGGGGTGGCACCATGCGACAGAGGAGATGCAGCCAGGCTTGGTGAGGGAAGAGCTCCAAAGACCAGACAGAGCAGGGCCTATGAGATGGGATACGCCAGGACTCCCCTCCCCTCCCCTCCCAGCCAAGCCCCGTGACCCGAGGCGCAGGGTCTCAGTGTGAGAGGCTTTCCCAGTCCCTATGTCCCAGCAGACCCTCCGCTGTGTATTCTGAGGTGCAGACGGAGGCTGCTGTGCACTGGCAGGGTCGGGGTGTGGCCCCCAGCACGTGGGTGCCCTCACCTTCACAGGTGACACCGTCCACGTCACTGAGTTGGTAGCCTCGCCGGCAGTAACACTGGTAAGAGCCGTAGACGTTAGCACACTCCTGGCTACAGGGGCTGCTCAGACACTCATTCACGTCTGAAAAAAAGGGGATCCCGGCTCAGAACCACACACACGTGTCCTCCCCTCCCCCACAGCCCCGTTCCAGGGGGTGGCAGCGAGCAGATGCTATCTCCCCACCTCCCTGCCATGAACACGGAGAGGCAGAGGTCGAGTGTCCTGGGCTGGAATGCACTGCCAGGGAAGGAGCCCCCCCTTATAATCCTGAAGTCTCTCCACCCCTGCGGCCGCCTGCGTGAAGTCACGCCGTCACAACATCTCCCACAGATGGCAGTGATAACCTCTAGACTCGGCTTCCTGTGACCAGGTCTCCGCAACGGCAACGCATTCCTACCCCCCCAGCCTCCCCAAGGGCAATGCATTCCTGCCCCCAGCCTCCCCAAGGGCAATGCATTCCTGCCCCCAGCCTCCCCAAGGGCATGCATTCCTACCCCCCCAGCCTCTCCAACGGCAATGCATTCCTACCCCCAGCCTCTCCAATGGCAATACATTCCTGCCCCCCATCCCCCCAGCTTCCTCTCCCAGGGAACAGGTGCAGGTGGCGATGATACTCCCGGGACTCCAACACTCTGAGCTTAAGGCCACTCGGCAACTCAGCCAATTCCTCCAAACTATGGCCCAGAGCTGGCCTGCCACTTGTTTTTTAAATAAAACTTTATTGGAAGACAGCCACCAGCACTCTTTGACTAGGACTACAGCTGCCTTTGTGCTCCTACTGCAGAGTACTGTCTACAGAGACTGGGCAGAAAGGCTCAGAGCAGCCATCACGTGCTCAGAGGTCCTTCTCCCATTCGTCGACTGCTGCTTCTGAGAGAGGGGGACAGGCTGCTCTCCTCCCACCGCAGGTTTCATCTCTGCAGCCCCCACATGCCTGGCCTGGCTGCCTGACTCCATCTGTGCCCAGTGTAGTTTTCCATCACATCCTGGCACGGGAGCTGCGTCCTTCTATAAAACACGCTGGCCGGTGTGCTTAATGCAGAGAGGTGCCCAGGCCTGGGCCTGTGTCCCTGGGGGCCCGGGTGCCGCTGAGCATGAGCCAGAACCACGGCCACAGACTGTAGCGCAGGACACGTTGATACGCATAGCAGGACTCGTGGACCCAGAGGACCGATCGACCCACCCCAGGACACTGGCCAAACTTCTGCGGGCCCAAGACCATGTCTCTCCAGTGTTGTGATTCTCTTAAAATGGCTGACAAAAGAACTGTCTATTTTCTAGTCAAAACTGAGTTCTGGCCCTAACTTTCCTTTCTCTGGGGACGATGTGAGGGAGGAGTGTGGAGGAGGGGGATCTCACAAAGTAGTGTGTTACAAACACAGGAGATTGATGACCCCTCTCCCCCGCAGGGCTGCCTCTGGCCCAAGGCCACACCCCTAGGGTGGGGCCCGTGGCACCTTCCAATGCCTGCCTGGGAAACTGGAGTCTGAGGGAGGAAACAGTGTGTGTCTAAGCTGCACCAGGGCTGGCCACACACGCCGCCCTCACCTTCACAGGACCGGCCGTCCACGGACAGCCGGAAGCCCACGGAGCAGCTGCAGTGGTAGGAGCCGGGCGTGTTCTCGCACTTGTGACCACACAGGCGCCCAGGGTAGCGCTGGCACTCGTTTATGTCTGGAACAGAGAGGTGGCCGGCTCAGGTCACGCCCGTCGCAGCAGCAGCAGCTCCACCCACCTACCAAGGGCAGCAGACGGTGGCCCTCACCCCCATCTTCTACAGCGCCACTTCTTCCCCAACCCGGCCCCCCACTCCACTTACCCACCCCCTGCCTCCAAGGACCCCATGGCTCGCACCCCTCCTCCTCCACCCCACTTCCTTCACATGAGTGACTGGAGGGACGACCACTCCCAGCGTGTCTATGCCAAGCACCAGAGCTCGGTGCACCGTGGCATCTGCACAGCCCCCCCACCCTGTCCACGGGAACATCCCTGGATGTGTCAAAGGAAATAGTGGAGACAGCACCTGTCAGCTCCAGCCTCCACCCATCCCTGCAGCACCTGTCAGATCCAGCCTCCACCCATCCCTGCAGCACCTGTCAGCTCCAGCCTCCACCCATCCCTGCAGCACCTGTCAGCTCCAGCCTCCACCCATCCCTGCAGCACCTGTCAGCTCCAGCCTCCACCTATCCCTGCAGCACCTGTCAGTCAGCTCCAGCCTCCACCTATCCCTGCAGCACCTGTCAGTCAGCTCCAGTCTCCACTCATCCCTGCAGCACCTGTCAGTCAGCTCCAGCCTCCACCCATCCCTGCAGCACCTGTCAGTCAGCTCCAGTCTCCACCCATCTCTGCAGCACCTATCAGCTCCAGTCTCCACCCATCCCTGCAGCACCTGTCAGTCAGCTCCAGCCTCCACCCATCCCTGCAGCACCTGTCAGTCAGCTCCAGCCTCCACCCATCCCTGCAGCACCTGTCAGTCAGCTCCAGCCTCCACCCATCTCTGCAGCACCTGTCAGCTCCAGCCTCCACCCATCCCTGCAGCACCTGTCAGTCAGCTCCAGCCTCCACCCATCCCTGCAGCACCTGTCAGTCAGCTCCAGCCTCCACCCATCCCTGCAGCACCTGTCAGTCAGCTCCAGCCTCCACCCATCCCTGGCTTCCTGACAGCAGGTGTGGGCTGCTCGGGGTCTGATCCCACAGGTCACTTTGGCCCCTGACTGCCCAGCACAGTGACATGTCCCAGGCCCTGGGGCCCGCCAGGGGTGTTGTGAGTCTCTGGGGAGCTCTCATGCGTGTCATCTGCATTGCACATCTGGCTAGAGTCAGGGTCCAGCGAGCCACCATTCCGCAGAGGGACAGGCTCACCCTACGAGGGTTTTAGCAGTGACCACAAGGTAGCGTGGCTGCGGAGCTATACAGACAGGGTCTTGTGATTAGGGGCTTCACTCTGGACTGCCTGCCCCTCGGTCCCTTCTGAGAGGATGAATGGCTGTGGTCACTCCAGCTGCCATAGTCCGTGTGGTGCTACCTGCCCAGGACCCCCAAGGTCTGAAAGATGCCCGCTCACCCACGCAGGTCCTGCTGATGCCATCGAAATAGTACCCAGCCTCGCACTCGCAGCGGAAGCTGCCGGGAGAGTTCATACAGCGGTGTCCCTTCCCACAGGGCTCCGCGGGTGGCGCGCACTCGTCCACGTCTTGTGAAGGAGAAAGGAAGACACGTTGAAAACCATTTAGTGTGTCCACTCACCTGTGCGCTGACACGGCAACGTAAGCCTAGTTTCCACAGAGCACCTACTATGTGCCGGACCCATGCCGGGGAGGCAGCGGGCACGCAGGGAGGCCTGATCTGGCCAGCCATCACTGACTCCCGGTGAGTCGGGACTGTGGGAGACAGAGTGTCCTGGGGGTCGTGGTGAGGAAGACCCCTTCTGAGGCACACATCTGGGTGGGGGGCCGTCCTGCACTCACAGGAGGGCAGAGGGGATGTTAAGTGGAACACGCCCGGGGACTCTGTGCCGTGGGGGCGTGGCGAGGCTTGGAAAGCGCGTGACCACCCGTCCTTTGTCAGCCTGTGAGAGCGCTGGGGTTAAAATGAGCTGGACAGACGGAAGAAGTAAGGTCACAGCTGGACAGGCCGAGGGGCAGCAGACACGTCTGTCCAAGCAAGAGGACAGGGGTCTGTGTCTGGGGTGGGCGATGGGACTGGCAGACAGGAAGGTCTTCACTTGGGGCTCCACTGCCCCTTTTAGAGAAGGGACAGTGCACAGGAAGCACACGGGAAAGCCAAGCCTCAGCGTGGTTTCTTTGGTACCAACCGACACAGCGTGTTCCTTCCTCGTTGAGGTGGTAGCCACGGCCGCAGCTGGGCACGTTCTTCTGGCACGTGTAGGAGCCCTCCGTATTGATGCATGTCTGCCCCACAGGGCACGGGGCACTGATACTTAAACACTCATTGATATCTACAGAGAGAGACAAAGGCGATGTGGTTGAAGGGGGGCAGCAAGACCCAGCGCCTCTACCGTCCTGTTTCCTCAGGCCACGGGGGACCCTCTGGTCCTCGGCCTGCACACAGCTCAGCTCTCTAAGGGTCCCGGGCGCCAGCGCACAGCCTCCGTGCTCCCTCTGCTCTCCGTGCCCCCAATACGCCGGCTTCCCTGCATTCATCTGGCCGTAAACCGGCTGGCGGAGGTCCCCGTGCTTCTGGCACCGATTGGCTGGGCCCTGCCGTCCTCACCTAGCCAGATGTGGACCCTGGACCAACCACGTCGGGCCCCGCCCCTGGTCATCCTGGCGGCTGCATCTCTGAGCGGTTCCTCCACAGAAGTGCCTTCCTGTGACCCCCATCTGGGGCCCCCACAGAACTCTGCAGCTTCCTCCTTCCTCAAGTGGACAAAGTACCCCCAGCATGGGGACCACCGCTCACTACTGACGGACGCAGAAATGCAAGCATCGGCTTGCCCCTCCCTCTCAATCCAGAGCAAGGCACGCAGATGAAATCTCTTACTACAGCCGGTCCTCTACAGTGACCTGGTTTAGAAAGTCGTCTTTGAGAGCCCCTAACTCAGACTTTTCTAAAGCACACGGGATCAGGAGACAGAAGGAAGTGATGTGGAAGACCCCCGCTGAAGCCAGAAAGGGGTCTACTCAATACCAGCCAAGCCCGACCCTTATCACAGTCTGAGGAATCAGCCTGGACTACCTGAAATCAGCTTCTATGTTTACGTGTCTATGACCGCCCCACAGCTCCACAGCCAGCCTGCAGGTGACAGGTGCCTTGGTGTCTGCCCTTCAAACACAACCCGGAGGGAACAGAGGTTCTCAGGCTCACAGCAGGAGGCAGAGGGCAACAGACCAAGTTCTGAAGCCTCAGTGTCTGGCATCCCAGACCCTACAAGCCCTTGTATCACAATCTCTCTGACTAAATCTGGCCCACTGCCTGTTCGTGTAAATAAAGTTTTATTGGCACCGGGCCAGGCACGCTGTCTCCACATGGCCAGCAGCTGTTCTCACCCTGCGGCTACAAGAACTCAAGTGGTTGGGACAGAAACCAGATGGCTGGAAAAGTTGATGTCCATTTATCCAGCCCTTTACAGAAAGAGCTGGGTGGGCCTCACCCAGTGTCCAGCAGTGACCTCCCCAGAGCCCTAACTGCTCCTTCCAGATGGAACACTGGGGTCTCTGGAGACTGTGTGCTCCACACAGAGAAAAGAGTCCTCTGGCCTGCCCACTATGAAGGTCAGACACAAGTGGATGGATAGATGGGTGGGTGGGTGGATGAGTGGGTGGATGGATGGGTGGGTGAGTGGATGGATAGATAGGTGGGTGAATGGGTGTGTGGGTGAATGGGTGTGTGGGTGGATGGATGGGTATGTGAGTAGATGGGTAGAAGGATGGATGGATGAATGGGTATGTGGGGGATGGATGGATGGGTAGATGGGAGAATGAATGAATGGATGAAAGGATGAGTGAAGGAACTCAAAAACAGATAAGCAAAGACATTGATACAGAAGGCTAGTTGAGATTGGAATACACTATGTTTTCCCTCTTAGGGATTCCCATGTCAAAGCCCAGTGAGGATCTTCCTCCTTTCGTGCACGCTCATGCATGTGTGCAGGTGCACATATAGGTGTCTGTGCATATGTGTGCGGGTGCACATGTAAGTATGTATGCACATGTGTGTGTATGCATGTGTACGTGTGAAACACGTGTGAAAGCCAGACATCGATTTCAGGTATCTTAGTCTAGTCCTTTCCATCTTCTCACTGAACAAAGGACACTGTTCTGCTCGACAGCTGGCCAGTGACCTGGGGGCTCCGCCTGTATCTATCCCCAGTGCTGGAGTTATGGGTGCTCTTCTGCGGATGCAGGGGTCCTCATCAGGCGCTCATGTTTGCTCACTAAGCCCTCGGACAGGGTCGCCTGCCCAGCCTGGGTCCCCCCTCTGTAAACAAAGGCGGGCACATGTCTTTCCAATAAGAAAAGATAACTGTTGAAAGGATGAATCCTGAACTTGGCCACAAGAACTCAAAGGAGACCTCCAGCTGCAGAACATCTGGCCTTTGACGTCACCGTAGAACGCCAGGGAAGCAATGGCGTCAGTGTGTGCACCAGGCTGGGGTCTGGCCGCCATGCTGGGCTTCTGAAGGGCTTTTACTAATCTAGGAGGACAGAGGGGGCAGCCCACTGCCCCCATACTTCAGTCCCCACAGTGAGGAGGGAAATCCAGGCTGTGCTGAGATTTGTGAAGCCTTTTCTGGTGAAACTGCAGCTGCTTCTGGGTGAATCAGGACTTCCATCCTCAGCAAACCTGGCCTCCCCCAGAGCACCCCAGCAGAACACAAGTCTGAGCAGAACCTCCTTTCTCCCTGCCCTGGGGGAGTCACAGCCACCTTGCCTGCTACACCGATGGCTGGAGGCCAGGGAGACACCAACCGCTGGCCACGTTCCCCGGCCCAGACACCTCTGTGCGGCACAGAGGGAAAACGGATGGGCGGGCAGGGCCAGATGAGACCCTACAGAGTCACGGGGCAAGTGAAGAGCGTTCCGTCCCAGTTCAAAGGAAGGACCAGGGCAGACTTATGTAAGAAGTGTCAGCACAGGAATAAGACAGAAACATACAGCTTCGCCCAATCAGGGGAACAAACTCTTTGACCTCAAAGGAAAAGTCTAGAAGCGCCTGCTTGCCAACCAGATCTGGGTTCAGATGCTGACAGCAAGGTGGCCCTGGGCAGTGCCACGGTCAGTGTAGGTCTTCCAGTGGCACAGTGTCCCTCCCCGCCTGAGCTGTCTTTCCCAGATGTCTCGGGTCACACTAAATTCAGACGACATTCTATTCTCTTTCACATTGTCCACTTGATTATCAACTAACATTGACTTATTGTGATGAAATACGTGTTCACTTCAAACCCGCATCTTAATTTAACCATTTGAGCCAGACAGGTCAATGGGACACATACTGCTGTTCAGCCTCTCTCTGCCCTGGCATCCCTGAGCTCGTTCACCCTCTCAAATTGACAGTGTCTCCACTCAACATTAAGTCCCCATCCCCGGGCTCCTAGTGACCACCATTCCATTCTGTCTCCACCATTCAAACCTTGTGCCAAGTATTTCTGTGTAACAATTTCTAAAGGACTATGTGGCTGTAGACAGAACAGCCCGCAATCAATGCTTCTGCGTATCCATCACATCACAGCACCTTAGTCCTGCCTCCAAACTCCCAGAGGGACGGGAGCCGCAGGGGAAGGAAGTGAATCTGCTTAGGCCACTCGGCGCGAAACCAGGAGGCTCTTGATTCCAAAACCCAACTCTGCCACCGAAACCACAACATGCAAACCCAACCCAACAGTACTTTTGTACATGTACGTGCGTGCGTGCATGCATGCGTATGTTCATGCATGTGTGCATGTGCGTGTGTGGGTGTGTGTCCCAGAGGGCATTTGAGTGTACTTGTCTATGGAAGGCCCAAAGGTGACTTGCAAAATCACTTTTGATTGTTGTGTCTCCTTCTTGCTTTGCTCTGGGGTTTCCCAGGCTCTGCCTTCCAGGGCTAGAAGTACAGGCCGCCGCTGTTTCCATCGGGTGTTTTTACGTGGGATCTGAGGACCCAAACTCAAGCCCTTTAGCTTGCAAGGCAAGGACTTTAACTCGTAAAGCCATCTCCCCAGCCTTCCAACAGCACCTTTTATAAATAAAGCTTTATTAGAACATGGACCTTCTGTTTCTAAAGACCATGTAGCTTTTGAACTGTCAGTGCCAAGTTCAGTCACTGTGACACAAACCGCATAGCTCACAGTGGCTGCGTGCTATCTGCCCCTGGAAAGGTTGCCAAGCCTTGGTGTCCACTAGATGCTGCCCCTCGGGTTCCCAAAGCGTGTCCCGGCTGACGCCCCAGCCTGGCGGTCGACCCTGCTGACGGCAGCATGTCTTACCAATGCAGCTGCCTAGAGCATCCTGTATAAAGCCGCTCTTGCACTGCAGCTTGGGTCTGCAACGGAAGGATCCCAGAGTATTCTGACAGATAAAATCGGGGGGGCAGTTATGAATACCACTCTCACACTCGTCAATATCTGGTGCATCATAAAAAAAGGAGATTGTTAGCAAGAATCCGCCAGAAGCATCTCACAACACTTAAACATCACAAGAATGTATTTTTTAAAATGTTCATTTCTTAAGACTATAACCCAAAACGTTCCAACAGAGCAACCTTACACAGAAAGGGCTTCAGTGAACCAAACTGTGCCAAGTAGCTAAAGCCTTCAAATAATACTGCCTCTCCCGACCCAACCCAGACTTATGAGGCAAGCCTTCTGCTACTCAGCAAATAACCCAGACATTTTCCTGGCAGAGGCGTCTGTTATCATTCATTAAGGAGACTGTATGTTTAGATTAGATCATAAAGCAATTATCTCAATGATAACAAACATGGGCTCCATAATCCTTTTCATCCTAAAGTCATCACGAATACTAGCCAAGGTTATGGGCGGAGCAGGACACACAGATGCCCTGCCTTGGAGTCACTGCTGTCCCCAGCCTTGGCTTCAGGGGTTCAAGGCCCAGCCTGCGTGCAGGGTGGGGCAGTGGGAGCTCGTTCAAGGGTCTGGTTTCCAGGCGCTTACACCCGGTTTTGGGTTCGCTCACATCAAGAGTCAACACTTCTATGTAAGTGGTTCTGCTTGGGGGAAGGTCCACAGCCTGCTAGAAGGTCCTCTGCAGAGGCCTGGCTGCCAAATGGCTGAGGTGGGACGGGCTTTGCTTTTATGCAGCGGAAGGCACTGGACTTTGAACTTCAAAGCAGTCCAGAATCAAAAGATAGCTGTCTGGAAAAACACTTGGTGCTTTTTGCTTTGTTTTGCTTTGCTTCGCTTTTTTGGTTTGTTTTTGTTCCAGTGAGCACCTGAAATTTACCCTGATCTTGTTTTTCAATGATGAGGCACCAACAGAACCCCTGGAGCCAAATGGCAAATGTGCTTGTGACAGGCCTGGCTCATCCTTGCCCTGGGACCCGCCTGTGCCGGGCGAGCCTCCCTCTTGCAGCCCAGGCAGTAGCCCAAGTGGTCACATGGGGGCGGCACAGAGCCCAAGGTCCTTCCCTCCAGGCCACACCCACACCTGGGGAGGTGTGACGTCAGCCACCTCACCTTTGCAGTTATTGTCCTCCGTGAGCTCGTAGCCAGTGCCGCAGCTGCTGTCACGCTGGCAACGGAAGGAGCCCACGGTGTTGATGCAGGATTCTCCAAGTCGGCAGTTATGACTGCCTGTGATGCACTCATTGATGTCTGCAGAGATAAGGGGGGGGTGGAATCACCAGCAGGAACAGATCCTTAACTCTGTCAGAAGGAATGTTCCAGAAGCTACAGTGGATCTGGCTCCCTGCTGCCCTCGGGTCACGCGCTCGACACTGAACTAAAATCTCACCACGGGCATATCTGGAGTGGAGCCATCACCAAATCAGAGCCATGCTTTCTAAGTAAGTGCCAGGCCCTGGTCGTGAGACCCTCGAGAACCCCAGGCAGTGGGCAGCATCATGCCCACCTCCCAGACAGGGGGGGGCAGGACCTGCGTGAGGCCACTCAGCAAACCCCAGACCCCGTGACCCACATTGCTACCAACATTCTTCCTGAGGACAGCTCTGTCCAGGAGCCAAACTCTGGCAGTGCTGGAAAGCCGGGCCTGGCCATCCTCTGCCAAAGAACAGGGTCTGGCTTGTGCCCGGCAGGCTGCCGACAGCCAAGCATGGCAAGCAGCCGCAGACATTTACCTTCACAGGAGACACCGTCGGACTGCAGTTGGTAGCCCACGAAGCAAGAGCAGACCACCTCATCCCCCGTGTCGCGGCACTGCTGCTTACAGGGTCCGCCTCCTGCAATCACAGCCCATGTGAGCCGGTGGGCGCCCCAGGAGACCGGCAGAGACCCCCTCAGGATGCTGATAGGGGAAGGCGGGCTGTCTGCTGCAGTCACCGAGGCCCCTGGGAGACACTTGGCCCTGGCTCTGGGACCTCTAGGGCTACAGCAGGCATCATGGGTCTGGCACTTCAGGTGCCACAAATCTGACATGTCAGGCACCTGACACGTCAGTGCCAGGCATCGCCTCTGAGATTACAGCGGAGCTGGAGACCTATGTTCATGTCGTGTCGTTGACATGAAGAGGCGAGCAGGGTCCACCTGCAGGCCAGGCCCTGGCCAGACCCCAGCAACACCACGCACCTCTCAAGCCTTCCCTGCTGCTGCTCCATTTCCTCTCGCCTCAGCTCCAGCAGCTGCTTTTGGCTGAGCCCACAGTTCCCCTGAATCTTAGCACCCCCATACCTCCGCGACTCATACTCCCTCCAGGGCAGCCAGAGGGATGCTCGATGTGTACACTGAATGGGACAAGCCAGTGAGGCACCTGCAAGACCCACCTGCTCCTGTAGCTTCTTCTATGTCCCCACCCCTAGATCCCTGTTGTGTCCTCACCCCTAGATCCCTGTGTCCACCCCTAGATCCCTGTTGTGTCCTCACCCCTAGCCTAGATCCCTGTGTCCACCCCTAGATCCGTGTCCACCTCTAGATCCCTGTGTGTCCGCCCCTAGATCCCTGTGTTCACCCCTAGATCCCTGTGTGTCCAACCCTAGATCCCTGTGTCCACCCCTAGATCCCTGTGTTCACCCCTAGATCCCTGTGTCCACCCCTAGATCCCTGTGTCCACCCCTAGATCCCTGTGTCCCCACCCCTGCCTGGATCCTAAGAACACACTCCCCACAGTCCCTCCGCCCTGACTAGCCCATCCTCATGTGTCGCAAGAGGCTTCCTCCCTGCCGGAACCCCTCCCATGGCCCCGGACAGGCCCCCAGGCTTCCTGGGGCTCTGCCCTGCTCCTCTCTCCCTCCTGGCCTCAGGGACAGCCAACACTGTGCACCGACCACATCACTTGGCTGACACCCTCATTAACACCCCAACCGCAGGGCGAGCCGCTGGGTGAAACTGACGAGAGCCCTGCAGTCTAGACATGCCAGAGTGTGCCAAAGAGATGCCAGAGTGTGCCAAAGAGAAATGGTTTGATGAGGGGAAACGAAGCTGCAGGGCCAGACTCCAAGTGCCTCTTCTTGAGAGACCAGAGACTCTCCCCAAGGAGACAGGGAGGCAGGACCATAGTAGCACCTCTGGGGTCTCCACCACAATGCCTTGCTTGATGCTACTCAAGTGTTGACCCCAATCCTCCCTCTGTGAGCCACCCGCCCCGACCAGACCTCAGCTCTGAGTGCTCAGGAAGAGAGAGGGAAGGAAGCTGCCAAGGCCACCGAGCTGAAGTGATTTCCCCACAGAGACCTGGGGGTCCGCCAGTTCTGTGACCCATCAAAGGGCCCCCCTGGGCCTCACCTCGGCAGCGGTCATTCAGGTAGGGGTCTTCTTGCTCGTCCTCGGCCTCAGGGACCTTGACTGGGGGCAGAGAGACAAGATACTATCACACGAACAGATCCAATTGCTTCCTTTCCCGTCGGTCTCAGACACGAGGCCCATTCGGAACTCGGAACCGCAGCCTGCACAGACACCTTTCTTAAAGAGGAGTCCACCAGGAAAGGCTGAGGAATTTCTCAAACACCTACTTGGAACAGGAAGGTGTGTCCCCGCCATGGACTTCTGTCCACAAGGGCAGGGATACTTCAGCAACTGAACTGGAGCCTCGGTATAAACCCAGACTTGACCTCCAAACCTACAGTAAGGGACACGCAGGGCCTATGGGTATAGGGAGAGCAACACGCGCGCACACACACACACACACACAGTGACATCTCTCAACTACCCTACTCATCTGTCAGGTCCAGCAGGACTGTTGGGGGGGCTGGGGGGACACCCAGGCAGCACACAGCACACCTATTCTAAAGGCAAAGATGGAAGAGGAGGGGCTCACGGAACAGACAGTCCTGGTGCCAAGTGTGGGCCAGGAATGGAAGCAGGTAAAGGTAGGGTGAGGGGAAGCTGGACCCAGAGCTGCAGGAAAGCCCCCCTCACACCAGGATGACGATGAAGACCTGTCACACTTAGATACAGGTGTCAAGCTGACATTGAGGGTTTGAGCTCTGGCCACAATTATGGAGAATTAGTAGTTGAATTAGGCCCCGAGCAAGCCTGCGGGAAACTGTTTAGTTGATGGGGGAGGACGCAGCCCATAAAGTGGGCAAGTCTCTGGACCGGTGAATAAGAGGAGGGAACTGGTTGGGGAGTCAGCATCCTCGTGTACACTTGGCCAGACATGCTGGTCTGGCCAGTAAGAATTGCCCGTCTCTCAGCTGTCACGTGGATATGGTGCATCTGTTTCCTTGGTGATGGCGCAGGCTTCCTGCCAAGCTGGACAAGGAACTGTAACTGGACAATCGTGATCCAGATAAAACCCCTTGTTCCCATAAGCCCCTTGGGTGAATTTATCAGCGCCATGCAGAGTGACCACAACCACCTGATTTCAAACGTGAGGGAAGGACCAGGCATCTAAGGGACACTGGGGCTTCTGAGAAGGGCATGCATAGGGCCCTGCATTCCAAACTCAAATCAGAATGCAAAGGACAGGACCACCTGACCCAGGATGCCAAAGCCAGGGGCCAGGAGACACACAGAAGACGGCCTGGCTCAGGCACTGGCATCTGGGAGTACTTCCTTTCTACCTCTTCTGAACCTTCTCCTTCATAACAGAAAGGGGCAAAGCCGAGCGGGCTGGAACAAGGTCCCAGAAGGCACGGTGGGCGTATCCTGCATCCTCCCAGGCTTTTCCTGTGCCACCCAAGGGCCCACGGCTTGGGGCTCTCAGAAATGGGAGAGGTAAAGCTCGTCCAGAGGCTGTGAATTCTCTGGGAGTTGCTTCTGGGGTAACCGTGTCTAACCTCCGGCTCATGAGTCCCAGATGCAGCTGGTGAGGACACTGGCCAGGAGTCAAAAGGTCAACTTCTCCCGCCTCCAGGTTGGTCACATGACTTTGAACAACCAGGACATGGGAAGGCCTCACCCTGCCAGCCGAAAGCCCTAACAGCCAAAGAACAGGAGAGGGGCCTGCGCAGACAGCCTTCACCTCGGCTGCGACGTCAGTCTTCCCTGGGTCTCTGGCCCAGCGGCCTGCAGGACGCACACCCACAGCCTTCCAGCCACGCAACTCTCTCTACGGAGCTATCCCTGGGTATCCAGGGCTGAGTGGGCCCAGGACCCCTGGGGACACCAAAATCCACAGATACACAGTTTCCTGATGAAAATATGTTTGCATACAACCTGCAAGTATTGTCTGCAGTACTTTCAGTGGCCTCTGGACTAACCAATGCAGTGCGAGGCTACCCAAGCAGTTGTTAAAATGCACTGTTAGGGAAAAGCAGTAATAAGTCTGCACATGCTCAATTCAGACGCAGTTTCTTCTCAAGTTGTGATTGGCTGAATCCAGGGATGTGATACCCATGGACAGGGCAGGCTAAATAACATTCATAGACAGACAGACAGACATAGAGACAGACAGGCAGGCAGGCAGGCAGGCAGGCAGACTCACACACACACACAACACACACATATATATGCGTGTGTGGAGAGAGAGACAACAGATACACACAGAGAAAGAGACAGAGAGACAGATACATGTATACAGAGAGACAGTGAGACAGACAGAGACAGGCAGACAGAGACAGGCAGGCAGGCAGACACCCCCCCATATATATATGTATGTAGAGAGAAAGAGATACAGAGAAAGAGACAGAGAGAGACAGACACATGCATACAGAGAGACAGAGAGACAGAGACAGACAGAGATATGCAGGCAGACACACACATGTACAGAGAGAGACAGACAATATATACACAGGCACAGAAAGAAAGACACATGCACAGACACACACACAAGGAAAGACAGAGAAGCAGGCGTACGGGAGGGGCAGCCATTACCTGGTTCTTGGAGATCCCCGCTGTCCCTAGGGGTCAAGTCCGAATTCTCCTGGCCCTTCACGCAACAGGCGCGGAACACCAGCCCGCACTGGTAGCCTAACATGAGGCCGAAGTCGCAGCTCTGGCCCCGGGCCTGGGCCATCTTCCCGAGAACGCAGCACTCACAGCACTTCTGTGAAGGGAGATTCCAGAGAGCCATGCACCCACGGTGGCTTGGGAACATGTCTGACGCCCCCTTGCTCACGATGCACGGCCAGCAAGGGCACGTGTGTGACACAGGTACCTCATCTAGCGCTTCACCTCGCAGCGCAGGCTTCCAGGGCCAGCACCTTCTGCGAGGTTTCGCTTTCGCACCATCGGAATTACTGCATACCTGCCTGTCCCCTCTCACTCACAGGAGACTCGAGGTACCAAGTGAGGGGTAGAGCTCGGCTTGACCACTGCTTTTCATTGCAGACTCCCCAAGTCCCAATTTACACCCGCACCCTTGCCCAATGCCTGGGAGACATATTTACCCCAACTTATGAAAAGCTCCAAGTCAGTCCTTATTAAGTGGGTGTCTTAAGGCAGCACAGAACTTTCCAGAAAGCTCACAGGGGAAAGGGTCTTCTTGGTGCTATTTTACCCCCCATGCTGCGCAGACGACTGAGCCGCCGTGACCTGTCTGGGTTGAGTAATCTTCCGTAGAAACACACTTTGCTCGTCCACCCAAACATCTACCACTGCTAGAATGTTCCATACTGCTGCACCCCTCTTCCTCAGGCCTGGGGCATGATCAGCTCTCTACTAGACACATGACGGTGTGACAAAGCCCAGCCCTGCTGGGGGAGGGGGCCACTAGATGCCCAAGGTCTTGGCTGACAGGCACCCCTTGACCAGGCCACCCACACTGGCCAGCCCAGGTCCCTACACACGTGACTCCACCTAGGAAGCCAGGGCGCTGTGATAGGCGGGACTCCTCCCCGCAAAGCCTTCCTGTGTGCATACCCCGCCCCCATCGGTGCCCTTTCAGAACCCAGACTCAAACCAGAATCACCTTGACCCCTCCAACGGGGGGGGGGGGGACCTGTCCTTAGGAGCTGCTGTCCTTGACCCCTCCAACGGGGGGAGGGGCACCTGTCCTTGGAGCTGCTGTCCTTGACCCCTCCAACGGGGGGGGGGGCACCTGTCCTTGGAGCTGCTGTCCGTGGCGTCTCCCACAGCCGCCCGGGGCCGCACCTCCAAACCCATCCCACTGGCTAGTCTCCTGGGCAGCTGGGCCTGGCAGCATTGGTCCAGCTGCGGTGTTCAGACCTGGATGGCACTGTCCCCAGGGACATGGGAGTCCTGGGCAACCTGGCCTAGACTTGGGGACCCAGAACACCAGGATAAGGGGACCTACCAGTTATTCGAGTTATGTTTTGTGCGGACCCCCCTCCCGAGTCCTCGGTGGGGCTGTCATGAAGCCACTACTGAGCGTGGGCCCCTCTGAGCTTGTTTTTTCCTCTATGGTGGCTAGAGAACCTGTGCTATCAGGAGCCACACTGAGTCCACAGTGAGTCCACTGTGAGCTCCAGAGATGCACAGACCCCCGTCCCCCCTCCCCGGAGCCCCCGCAGTGCCTGCCCTAAACTGAGAAGAAAATGTTCCCTACAACCTCTGACCTCTGCCTTCTGTCTGAAGGCTGGCCTCAAACCCAGCCTCCCCAGGGTGGGGCCGCCTTATCCTCAGCCCCCCAGCCTCCCCAGGGTGGGGCCGCCTTATCCTCAGCCCCCCAGCCTCCCCAGGGTGGGGCCGCCTTATCCTCAGCCCCCCAAGCCTCTTCAGGGTGAGGTCATCTCATCTTCAGTACCCCCAGCCTCCCCGGGGCGGGACCCCTCATCTTTCCCCAGTGGAGGAAGGCAGCGCAGCTCAGTGGCTTCTCCTCCCTCCCGCCAAGGCCTCTGACGCTCACCAGGAGAGGCGGACAAGAGTGGGCGCTGGCAGACAGGGGACAGCGGTGGCCCCACGTGGTCCCAGCTCCTCCTCACCTTTATGGGCGTGGCCTCGAGGCTGGTGCTGCCGCCTCCCTGGGCCGTGGCGCAGCCGTCCTGCTCACCAGCCAGGTTGATGCCCGTGGCGCAGTGCAGCTCTCCCAGCCGGTTGTGGCAGCAATGCTCCTGGACCATCCTGCGGGCAGGGACCAAGCGTCAGGGCGGAGGCCCTGGGGAGCCCCCTCCCTGGGTCCTACGGGCGCAGAAACACAAGGCGCCTCTGGGAGGCACTAGGCGGGGCTCCTCGGGAGGACAGAACGCAGGGTGGCGTCTGGGGACTCAGGAGACCCCAGTGTGCACACACGTGGAGGTGCCCAGGCCTACACCTGCTCTTTGGCCTCAGACACTGGCATATTGTCTGACGCGGACAGTCGCAGGCAGTTCCTCTCCTAGAGTTTGGATCGCTCCTGAGAGCAGATCTGCCATTCGTGCTTCCCTCTGTGCATCTGAGACCATGGGATGTGTTAATCTGTGGATCACAAGACCATGTATGTAAGTCAAGCAACTAGGTGTCGCACCTGCTTTTTACTCTACCTGGAGACACGTGTCTGTCCCCACATCCCTAGTAGGTGTCGCACCTGCTTGTTCTTGCTCACCTACGCAAGCTTTACGATGTGTGTGTTTAACAGATCCTGTCAGGCATCTGCCCTGCTGGGCCCTGGTTTTTCAATTCTTTTCACTCCTACTTCTGCTTCCTGCGTATCTAGGGTCCACGCTGGTTCGAGGACCCGGGTCAAGCCTGGCCATAGAATGTCGGTTCCTATTCTCACACAAAGCGGCCTGTTAGGGCCCCCCGTAGCATCTCACCCTAAATGTGAGTGGTCCCACAGGCTCATGTGTTTGCATCTTTGGTTGATATTAATGTTGGAGAAGGCATGGACCTTTAGGAGGTGGGGCTTTGTTGGAGGGGGCAAGTCCAGGGGGCGGGCCCTGAGGTTGGGAAGACCCGCCCTGCTTCCGCTAACAGTCTGCTTGCTCGCCCGGCCTCCATGACGTGCGCAGGGACTTGAGCTGTCTCAGGTTTCTGCTGGACACTCACATGCCTCTCCTGCCATAACGGACCGTATTTCGCCTCTGGAACCGTAAGCAAGCCAAATAAATCTGCTTTTCCTCCCCTTAAATTGTGTTTGAGTGTCGTCCCCTAGCAACAGAAAGAATAACTGCAAAGCCTGCCATCCAGTTGAGTCTTCTCAAGCTCGACCCATTCCTCAGGAAGGAGGGACGCCTCAGAGCGTGGGAGCAGCGTGTGGACGGCCCCGGAGAGGAGGGGGCCCCGGAGAGGAAGGGGCCCCAGAGAAGAGGGGGCCTCGGAGAGGAGGGGGCGGTGGCAACTGTGGCTCCTGGCCCTGGTCCCCAGCTTGGTTCAGAAACCGATTGCCTGGGTAGGAAGGAGCGTCAGACCCTACCGGAGTCCCTTCCGCAGACACAGGTGAGGCTGGGACATCTCAGAGGCCAGTGAGCTGGCCTTGCACACAAGGGGGGGCAAAGGCGTCACAGGGGGCTCCCATCTGGTCCCAAAATAACTCTGGCTCTGCCAAAGCCAGTGTCAACAGAGACAGGAAGAACCACCCAGCTCGCGCTGTGAGAGATGGGGCCCACTTCTGCCCCCCTCTCCCCCCCCCGGCTTTGTGTTTCTCCAGAACCACCCCAGATTCTGGAACGGATGCATCCACAGTGTGCTTTTCACATTTCACATCTGCTTCAGGTGTCTGCTGACAGGGGGAGCCCCACCATCGTGGTTTGAATGTGAGCGGAGAACAGGCTCATGTGCGTGAATCTTCAGCCGCTACTAATGTACGGGAAGGTGGAGCCTACGCAGAAGCCATGCCGAGGGGGCAGGCGTGAGGTGGGGGGCCCCACCCTGCTCCTACGGCCATGGGCCCCACCCTGCTCCTACGGCCATGGCCACTGGCCGTGTTCTCTCTGCCCCCGTGAACTCTGTGACTGCCGAGCTGCCCCTCCAGCTTCTGCCGCCCACCACGCCGCTTCCGCCACGATGGACTGTATCGTGCCCTGGAACCAAACATCTCTTTTCTCTCCTCAGGTTGTGCTGAGCATGCTCAGTCTACAGCGGCAGAAAGAGAGGTAACTACAGCACCGCCCACGCGTCCGTTTTAAAAATCACCGTCAAACAAAAAGTGGCTCAAGTGTTGACGAGAAGAGCGGAGACTGGAGCCTGGCACGTGGCTGGCAGCGCTTGGGAAACAGTATGGGGTACCTCAAAAAGTTAAAAACAGCACTGCCATCGTTGGCCCTGGCCTTCCCACTACTGGGAACACAGCAGAATTCAGAGCAGGACCTCAGATGCGGCCCGCCCAAGCTCACGCGGCTTCATACGCAACAGCTGACCGTGGAAGCAACGCAAATGTCTGCCCGTGGATGAAGGGAGGATCACAATATGACTCAGCCTTGCGAAGGAAGGACCGAGCCTGCAGGGCCAGCTCCGCGACAGCAGCCGGGCAGAAGCGCATCCGTGTGACTCCACGAAGACACTAACTCAGAGACGGGACGTACAACAGAGGGCAGAGGGCCGGCGCGGAACACATGCACAGAAAGAAGACGGTGAGCTTTACGATCTGTGTGATTTCTGCAGCCCTACTGTGTGCTATTTGGCTGAGGGGATGCCAGCCACATAGTCTGGTCCCCACTAGCACTCCAGGGCACATTCACAAAAGGAGCTAGTGTGAGGTGTCTGGGGAGCTGGCTCCCCATCACTGCTCCCCCCTCCCACCCCTCGTAGGCAGCCTGGTGGCCTGACTGCCCATGTGCAGTGAAGCGAAGCCACCATGATTCGCTCGGCCATGTCTCAGTGGCCCACGAGTCACCGGCATAGCACTGATGGGGGTTATGTGGCCCTGAACCCCTCCCTGAGCCCCAACGGCTGTCAGGGGCCTGGCAGAGGGAGTGTCATGAGTCCCCCTGGAGCAGCATGTGTGTGTGGGCACGCGTGCATGTGTGTGTGCGTGTGTGTGCGTGTGTGCGCCTGTACACGTGTGTGTGTGTGCACGCACGCTCATGCTTTAAACCTCCTTGGGTGGGCAGCCCACAAAGGTATTGGACGGCTGGTGGTCCCTGAACATGTTTAAGGTACTGGCCTTGACTAAGGACACAAGGAGACAGACACAGAGCAGACCTGTCTAGCTGCACCCCCACGCACATACACACGCCTTCAGTGTGTCCAGCTGCACCCACACACACACACACACCTTCAGGCAGCCTGGAGTTCCCAAGAATCACAAAGGTCCTGGGAACCTAATTTTAAAACCAAGTTGATCAAGGGGCTGGAGAAGTGGCTCAGGGGTTAAGCCTCTGCCTTGCAGGCAGAAGGTCCCGAGTTCGGATCCTAGACCCCACGTATAGACGCCAGGCAGAAGCAGTCCATGGTGGTTCTCGAATTCACCCATGGTTACACACACACACACACACACACACACACACACACAATTGAATAAAATAAAAAAAAAAAAAAAAAAAAAAAACCAAGTTGATCAAGCTCCCGCCATCCTGGGGTCACCTGACCTTACCGACCCTGAAAGTTCTTGCTGGCTGGGGCTCCCCTAGCTGCCTGGATCTGCTGGGTGAATGCTGTTGCCCTGGCAGAGCTTAATGGAGGCTTAGACAGATCCCAGGGTGCCTGCGTTCACCCCTCGTACCCCACGTCTCCATCTTATCCTCTGGACAACACCCCAAGGTTCTCTCTCTAAATGGCCCCTCTCCACACTCCTGCCAGGCCACTTAGGTCTCTGGACGTTCTCGGGGTACCTTACCTGATTCTGATCTCATCAGCACCCCTCCTCATCTGCACGGCTGGCCACAGACCCCACACACGCTGCAGACGCCCTTCTGATTCCACTCACTCCAGTAATGACAGTCTGGCAACCGGCCTCCAGTCACCCCACAGCCGTCACCCCACAGCCAGCCTTTCCCTCCTCCCAGGCTTCGTCCAACTCCAGACCACCCACATTTCTCTGGCACCCTCAAACAGCCAATTAGTCCCTTGGCTTCCGTTCCCTTCAACCGACTGACTTTCACACAGGGTCTGTTTTAAGGCAGGGCACATTTAGCAGGGCCTCACATCCAAACTCAGGCTGCACCAGAGAGCCCCTGAGTCTGGAGCCTCAGTTTCTCCACCTGTCCCGGAGGTCCTCACTTTCTACAATAGGCATTAATTATAGCGTCTCCCTGCTTGGGCTTGACTGTGGAGACCCAAATTTCATCTCCTGAAGTCCTGCGTCTCAGGTCCTGGGATGTGACTGCACTGGAAACAGATCACTAGCATCAAATGAGGTCCCGTGGGTGGGCCGAACCCAACAGGACTCGTGGTCCTGTAAGAGGTCAAGCAGGGCTGGTGGCTGAGCCTGTATTCCAAGCACTCAGGAGACTAGGGCAGGTGGATCAGGAGTTCAAGGTTGTCCTGGATTACGCAGTAACGTTCAAGCCAGCCTGCACTACATGAGACTATCCTTAAAAGGGGAGGGGATGGAGAGATGGCTCAAGGGTTAAGCCTCTGCCTGGAAAGCAGAAGGTCCTGAGTTCAGATCCCACATCCCACATACAAACACCAGGTGAAAATGGCGGCATTCTGCATTTCCGGCTCTGGCAAGTAAAGCCTGGGAAATCCCAGAGCAAAGCAAAGAGGCCTCCACAGGCACCACGTGTGCGTGTGCAACACCAAGCCTGGCTCTTCATTACCCTTCTTTTGAGCCAGGGTCTCATGTAGCCCAGTTTGCCCACAAACTCCCCATATAGTCAAGGGTGACCTAGAACCTCGGATCCTCCTCCCTCCTCTTCCCAGCTACTAGCATTACGGGCATGTATTCTACACCTGTTTTTTTATCTATTTTTTTTTTTTTTTTGGCATGTCTGTGTGTGTGTGTCTGTGTGTCATCAGAGGGCACCGTGTGTGCCTGTGGAAGCCCGAGTAACGTCAGGAATCACCCTGG
Source organism: Typhlomys cinereus (assembly GCA_023101885.1). Taxonomy (NCBI): domain Eukaryota; kingdom Metazoa; phylum Chordata; class Mammalia; order Rodentia; family Platacanthomyidae; genus Typhlomys; species Typhlomys cinereus. The sequence continues at coordinate 162,541 of JALPQD010000021.1, forward strand.
ATTGTTTCTACCTCCTATTTGCTTTGCTCTGAAATTTTCCAGGCTACGGGATTGAAAGTGCAGTCTGCTACCATTTCTGCCTCGCGTTTTTACTTTGGATCCAGGATCTGAACTCAGGACCTTCTGCCTGCGAGGCAGAGGCTTAACCCCTGAGCCATCCCTTCATACTACACCTGTTGTTATAGAGTGCTAGGGAGGAAGTGCAGGGCTCTGGGCCTGCTAAGCAAGAGCTCGGACAGCTGAGCTACATCCCCAGCCCTCTTCAGCGGCTTCAAAGTAGCACTGATAAGGAGGGGAAAGGAGATAGTGAGGACGCCCAACACAGTTCCTTATGTTTCCATGACAACGATCCACGTCTGCTGCCTTTATTCTAACTTCAGTCTCCAAACCTGTGCTGGTGTTTGAGTCAATTGAAAGAGAAAACACATAGTCCCATGTGCTGGAGACTGGGGGGTGATGTCGTTCCCAAGCCGGATTCATCTGGGGCCCTAGGGTCTGGGGTCGGTCTCTTCCACTTACAGCTCATCTGACCCCCACCGCAACCCCCTTTGCTTGGGAGCGAGCTGACTTCCCCACAGCTGGACGGCTCTTCTTGCTTCCGAGCCGGGGAAGGAGACAGATGTCCCTAGTGAGCAGAGTGACAGGAAGCTGAGCCTTGTCCAGGGACCTCGGGAGCACAGAGCCAGCTGCGCACGTGGAGGGAGGCAGGTCTCGCCGGGCCTGAGGGTCCCCGGCCTCTTCTGAGGGTCCCCTTTCTTTCAGAGGGACATGTTCAGTCAAACGGTAGCCAGCGGCCCACGTACCTGCACTCTGCGGACTCTGAGGTGTAGGACAGCAAGCAGTTCTTGTGCTGAACGGCCATTTCATGCCCGTCTGTACAGCAAGTCTCCAGGGGGACGTCCGCGTCCACTGCGCAGGGAAGAGAAGAGGGGTGATGAGTGGCGACTCGCTCTGCACGGTGCCCCCCGCCCCCGCCCATGCCCCCAAGGCACCTGCCTCCTTGGGTTCAGACCGGGAGAGGAAGAAAGCCAGGCAGGTCTAGAAGGGCCCGAGTTCCCATGGCACGACCTCGGTCCCTCTGCAAAGCCCTGCTGAGACCTCGGCTGCTCCCAGTTAGAAGCGAGTGTCCCACTCCCCCATAAAGACCTGAGCCAGCTGTGACAGGACACAGTTCGGTACCTGGGGCACCCGCTGCGCGGACGGCTCAGCACACGGGGGCGACACCCTGCTCCCTGCATGGAGGGATAGACAGGGTCCCTGGCCTCACAGCCCAGAGAACAAGAAAGGTGAGCTCTCTGACAGAATATGGCTGGCGGCCATCTACCTACGCAGGAGTGATAGGCACAGAAAGAGCAGACTGGAAGTCAGGGTGTTAAGAAGAGAGGCCCATATCCCTGGAACCCATTTCCATTCAGTCTTGGTAGCAACCCGTGGCTTCCACCTTCAGCGTGCAGGTGGGGAAATGAAGCTGGGGATGGCTCTGCCCATAGATGCCACAGGCATCGTCTTCTGCAGAAACCAAAGAGCCAGGCGCAAGCGGCGCAGGGAGGCAGAGCACTGGGTTCAAGTAACGTCCACCCTGCCTGGCGGCCGGCCCAGGAGTGAGTCAGAAGCCAAGGTCCCGGGAGCAGCGCAGCCCTCAGCCTGTGGCACTGGAAAGACCACCAAGCCTCAGAGAGTCCCGGGGCCCTAAGGTGCTGCATGTCTTGTCCTCAGCCAAGGGATGTGCAGGACAGGCCACGGCAGTGCCAACAGCCTTGGGGTTACAGGCTGGCACCGGCACCACCATGCCTGGCCTTTCGGCATCTTTGGTTTTGAGACAGGCTCTTGCATAGTGCAGGTTACCCACCAACTCCCTACGCAGCCAGGGATGACCTAGAACCTGCCTCCTCCCCCCAAGTGCTAGAATTTCAGGCGTGAGGCACCGCGCAGCAGGACCTTACGGAACTGGCTGTATGAGACTTTGTCCCTAGTGGCCTCCTGGCGTCCCACAGGCGCCTCCCTGCAGACTGGCAGCGCTTCTTGGCATCAGCCGGGGGTGCTCTGATGACTCCCCCGAGGTCAGCTCTGGGGTGTCCCCTGAGGAGGCTCGCCCTCGGGTATGAGGCTTCTACAGCACCCTCCCCACAAGAGGAGACACCATGGGAAACATTCAAGATAGCTCCAGTCAGTGCGCAGATGAGGGGAGGGACGGCAGGAAAGGAAAAGAAGGGGGGGGGGAAGAGGGGAGGGGAGAAGGGAAAGGAAGGAGGAAAGAAGGAAGAACACAGCTTTAAAGTCAAAACAGAGACCTAGGTTCTAGCGTCTAGACGGCCCCGCCCAACACCCCACAGCTTCTTTATGTTACAATGAGGCCCAAGAGACCCCTGCAGTGGCCAAGGTAAAGTTTATGAAGTCCAAAGCACATAGTGTGCACCTCATGACCAGTGGCCTGATGTGCGCTCGATAATTGACAAGGATGCCTGCTGCCCCCCTTTGAGAGCAGCTTACACTGGTTCTGGGGTGCAGTGCATCCCCCCCACGGCCATGGACTCACTCAAGCATTGGAAGTAGAACAGCAGTGACCGTGGCCATGCGAGCCGCGGGGAGAATTCCACTGTTTTTAAACAACGCCGTCCTGGGAGGCTCGGTGCCTCCCGGGAGACTCGGTGCCTCCCAGGAGACTCGGGCATCTGGGCCCCAGAGCTCGGCAGGACCATCAGATCTGGCTGCGCTATGCCCTCCGTCAGCCCAGAAACCCCATGTCCCTGGAATGCGGCTCAATGCTCTGAGCCGTCCACTCCAGCCCGGAACTCACAAAGCCGAGCTGTCTGAGGCCATGTCGGGGTTCCCTGGCGCTGCCTGGGGTCACCTCACCCTCCTTGGGCTTCAGATGTCCCATCAGCCAGCGGCCAGCTCCTGCGTGGCCCTCCAAGCGCAGAGAGAGGGGCAGACACCACCGCCAGGCTGGCCGAGCAACCGCTTTCTCTCGTAACACGCACGCTCCTGGTCTGTGGGGAGCCGCGCAAACAGACCGCTCATTTGCCGACTGCTGGAAGTGGCACTGCCATCTTGGGCTGAGTGCCAACAGGGCGAGGGGCAGCCACGCCTTCCTGTCCCATTTGCTCCGCCAGAGGACACGGGTCATGTTCTGCTCACTGTCAGGAGGACACCGAGGCTAGGTGGACGCTGTGGTTCATAACTGTCTTTCCAATACAGACACTGGAGCAGCTGGACTGGCCTCGACTCACGCTGTACCCTCGGGGGGCCTGAGCTTCCGATCCCCCTGCTTCTGCCTCCGCTCCAGGGCTGGGAGTACAGGTGCACACCCCACCTGGTTCCCAGGGTTCTGGGGCAGGGCGCAGGCTCCAGGCGTGCTAAGCAAGGGCTCTGCCAACCGGGCCCCACAGATCTGTTTCCAAAGTCACGGTGTTTGCTTCGGCCAGAACCTGAGAAGACAGGCTGGGGGAGGGGGAGCAGCAAGAGCAGCCACAGGGGCTTCTAAGCAGGACCTGTGCGGGGCCAGCTGGAGTCTCACTGACGGCCCAAGGGCACAGACAGTGGTCAAGGCAGAGTGTCTCTGGCTGTCCTGCTGGGAACTCCATCCAAACTGAGAGCCCACGACCCTGGGGCACACACTGCTCTGGAAGCACATGAGCTTCCTGGGGACACTGCTGTGAGAAGAAGGGGGAGGGGGAGCGGGAACGAGGCCTGTGTGGATCAGACCCCCTACCCTGCCCAGCTGGGAACATCGCTACAGGCTGGTTGAGCACCAAGCTCCTCAGCTGGCAAGGGGGCTGGTGCCACCAAACCTCAAGGTGATGACCGTCTACCTGAACATCCTACCTGTGTCCCGCCCCCCACATCCTTCCCTAGCACTGGTCTCTCCACAAAACAAACCTTAAGCAACCACCAAAGGGCTGTTCAGAGCCTGCACTTCAAACAGAATTCAGAACTGAAGTGACAGAGATGGAAAGACAAATGCTAAAGTGGTCCTGTCCCCTCCAGAGCTGCTGCGCCTGCCCAGACCAACCCTGCCCAGCACTCGCGGACCACCAAGCTCTATGCCGTCTCCGGCTCCCCGGCACTGGGACAGATTTTTCCCACACCTTATTCACATCAAGAGATGCCTCCTGCCCGGGCTGACACACACACACACACACACACACACACACACACACACACACACACACACACACGCCACCCCCCCCCCAGACCCATGAAACGCTAGATTCATAGAACGGTACGAGATGGGTGGGGGGTGCCTGTAACACACTGAGGCTGCTTGAAAGGGACTGGCCAGACAAGGCCTCTCTTCCTGGGCTGTGCCAGGGGTAAGGAGGGTGCCCCCCTCTTTCACAAGGAAGGCCCCCAGGCTGGACCCACCAGAGAAAACAAGTTCAGCAAGAGTCAGAGACTCCCACAGAATCTCAGCCCTGGAGACGGGCCTTGCTCTGAGCCCGGGCAGGACCTGTGATGGGCAAGTGGCCAGCTGGAGTTCCACTGACTGGCCCAGGAGCATGGACGAGCCCAGGCAGAAGCATCTGTCTGGCTACCCCGCTGGAAACTCCAACCAAACTGCGCGAGGCTGACGCAGGCCCACACTCTCCCCCAGCCATTAGCAGAAAATAGAATTGTGGGAAGAGACGGGGTGGGGAAGGAGGATACCAGAAGAGTGGCGCGGGGGACCCCAACAGGGAACTCTCGGGCATTAAAACTCCAGGCGCAAAGTCATCTTCCGCCGCAGTAGGTTGGTCTTTAAAAGGCCTGCACACCTTAGACAGGCTGGATCTCTTTTAACTCGGGTGGTCTTTCCAAGCATTTCCTGAGCCAGGGCTGGGCCAGGCCAGCTGATATCTCTCCCTCGCTCTCTCCTTCTCTCTCTCCCCTTTTTGTCCCCCCCCCCAAGACGACACCCTCATTCTCATCAGAAAGCTAAATGGCTGTTTTCGCGGTTGCCTTGTCTTCTACACAAGCTGTGCTCCCGTGATGAAAATCAAATGAACCCCAGAAAGCCCGTATGCTAGCTCAGGACGATACACCGAGGTCCCGAAGGGAGTCAGATTCACAGATGGTGAACCAGGACGCGACGGGCTGAAGAAGGAGTCTGGGGTGGTCAGTGTCTCGTCTGCTCCTCGGGAGGATGAGAATATTCTGGAGAAAAATGGAAGTGATAGCGGCAGAGTGGAGTTCCCAAGGCATCCGTCAGCACCTGCGAGCCAAGGGGGGAAATCTGACGCAGCATCTATTTCACCAGAGTGGAAATATCCACTATAAAATGAGTGCTCTGACGGGCGAGGTGGTACACTCCAGTAAATCCTGGAGTGTGCCTGAGAGGCTGAAGAAGTTGGATCTCAAGTTCAAGGCCAGCCTGAGTTACAGACTGACACACACTATCTCCAAGATCAGAAATAATCAGCTTTTGTGGTCTACTTTATCCCGACCTCTCATAGAAATGGACTGGATGCTTTGTGTATGAACTGATGTCTTTGTGTGTTTGTGTGTGTGTGTGGTGTGTGTGTTTGTCAACAAGCACCATGTGTGCCTGTGGAGTCCCGAAGGTGACTTTGGGAATCATCCTGGATTGCTTCTACCTCCTTTTTGCTTCTCTCTGGGATTTCCCAGGCTCCGCCTTCCAGAGCTAGATATGTACGTCTTATTTTCACCGGGCATTTTTACATGGGATTTGGGATCTGAACTCAGGTCACTGGGCTTTCGAGGCAGAGTCTTAACCCCCAAGCCATCTCTGTAGCCCTGAAGCTTATTTTAATGCACTGGTCTGGCACTGGAAAGAGGATGATTTGGGCAGGTGTGCTCTAGAATGCTCCTGAAGGGGTAGCTGTGTGCAGGCATGCTGGGTAGCTCCCCACGGTCACTCTCATTCCGTCTCTTGTGCCCCTTCACTGGGCTGGGCCCTCGGGTCAGTCCAAAATTCTCCCCACCTCATTCCTTTTGAGAAGAAACTCCCATCAACCACACTACTGACTTGTCATCTCACTGTGTGACCACCTTGGAGATAGTTCATAGGTTAAGCGTTTGCCTCACAAGCAAAAGGACCTGAGTTCGGATCCCTCAGATCTCACTGTAAAAATGCCAGGCAGAAGTGGTGATGGCAGACTGCACTTCAGCCCTGAAGGCAGCGCCTGGGAAACCCCTGAGCAAAGAAACAAGGAGGTCAAGCAATCCAGGGTGACTCCCAAAGTCATGCTTGGGCCTCCACAGGTGCACAGTTAAGTGCCCTCTGATTCTCTCTCTCTCTCTCTCTCAACACATACACACAAGCTCAAAAACACAACTGCCAGCCTCACAGTGCTCAGCAATCTGCACCTGTGGTCAGAGGCACTAGGGTTGGGGTGCTGGGGCAGGAAGGGCCCCTAAGCACAGGAACTTGAGGGCACCCTGGACAGCAGGGTGAGACCCCGTCAGTAAACAGCACTGCCTGGTCTCGAACCAGCTACACCTCTTATTGACCCTCCCTGGATCTCACCCGGCTCCTGACGTGGGGTGGGTGTGAGCACTGCTGTGTGGGGCTCAGGCGGTGCAGGAGGCAGCATCTTCAAACTCAAACAGCAAGACGAAGTTACTCTTGTGGGAACTGCACAGCCCAGCCAGCCCAGCCCGGTCCTGAGGCCCGGCAGGTTGCCAATGGCCCATCTGCTCCTGACCAGGACCACTCTTTGGGACCCACCCACCAAAGACCAATGTGACAGACATCAAGTACTATGGGTCTGTCACGGGAGACGGCAGCTGGCGCCAAGTGTCCTCCGGGTTGTAGCAGAGTCTCTCGGTGACTGATCAAATGCTCTGATACACGTACCTTAAAGGACAAGGGGCGGTTCAGACCAGCCGCTAGCGGCAGGAGCTTGAGACGGCTGCTCACGCTGTTCCTCAGGAGAGGCCGTGGCCGCATGCAGGCTGCTTGAGGTGGACTCTCTCTCCCTCTTCAGAGGACTCTGCATCCCCTGCTAGGCCTGGTGCCGCGCACAGCGAACCATCTTCCCACACCAATTAACACGATTAAAATAATCCCCCCGAGGCCCTTGCAGAATACGCGAGACTGTGTCAGGTTGACAACTGGGACTAATCGTCACATAAATTAAATCTGGCGCAGGCCACGGTGGTAGTAACTACAGCACACTGCTGTGTTCTGGAGTGTTGGACGCTCACGCTTAGAGGACAGAGCAGCCAGGCCCTCGGTGCGGAGTAAGCGCAAGGGCACATGGTCTGTCCATGACCACAGACACTAGCCTGCCATCTGGAGGGGCCACTATTCAAGCAGAAGCTTCTAGAATGTTGCCCTGCTTAGCCATCAACATTGCAGAAGCTTTGGCCCATGTCCCCTCCTATTCCTGAATGGCCCAAGACCTGGTGAGATTGAATGGCGAAGGCTCTTCTGGAATGGAGAGTAATTCTGCACCTGTTTCCCAGAGCCATGGAGGCTCACGGCTGCAGCGATCCGTCCACCATCCCATCTGTCCATCAGCCTATAGCCTTCTCTAAAATTTCCAGGGATCCACGACCCCAGCGATGGGGAAGCCAGAACTGTGATAACATTCCGGGGAAAGCCCCTCCAAACAGAGCATGCCCACCTAGCACCTGGTCCAGGCGGCTCAAGGCGCTGGCACAGCAAAGCCAGGAAGGGGCTCTGAGAGAACACGGTAGTGGACGCTGGGCCGGCGACAACTTTCTTCCCTCCGCTTCCTGGGGCGTTTCCCTGGGTTTCCCTCACCTCCCCCACTGATCACACACGCATCTCTGCACCTGGCCTTTGGGAGCTGCAGCTCGCGCGGCTGGGTGGTCTTAGGCCCACGCCTGTCCCTGGGTCAGGACAGCTCTTGCTTAGACGCTCCTAAGCCACCAACATGGAGGAACACGAATGACCACAGTGGATCTGTTTCCTTTCTCCTGGGGGCTCTTTGTTCTCTAGGTTTAGCACAAAAGGTACCTGGAGAACAGGACGGGCCGTGTTTCCAGCTGTGTTTTGTCCCACAGCTTCAAGCCGGACACCACGCCGTGGCTGTGAATGATTGATGGATTTCAGGGGGCCCTAGCAACTCTACGGAGACAGCCAAGGAAGTTCAGACAGCGAAGGCCGGGCACACTGGAGCCCACCCGGCTCAGCCGCTGGATCGCCCAGCTCCACTCTAAGATCCGGAGGGAACTGCGCGCTGACAGGGAGAAGCCAGCTGGAGACAGGGGTGGCCACTGAGCATCACGGTTGGGTGTGTGACGCGTGGGCAGGCTGCTCAGGATCCTTAGACCTGAACGCCAGTGATGAGCACCTCCTCCATGCGGCCTGATGAGACCCCCCAGCGAAGCAGGGCCCGGGGACAGGTCAGAGCTGACGATCTGAAGTGGGTGGATATCACGCTGCCACCCGAGGCCAAGCTACGGGCAGTGTCCACTCCCGGGAGAATTTTGAAGCTCAAATGAAAGGTGAGAGTCCAGACAGTCCATGTTTCTTTCCAGGAAGTGGTGTGACTCATGAGCACAAAGAGGCCCCGTGGGGCTGGAGAGGTGGCTCAGGGGTTAAGCCTCTGCCTTGCAGGCAGAAGGTCCTGAGTTCTGATCCTAGACCCCACGTATAGACGCCGGGTGGAAGCGGGGACGGCCTGCGTTTCTGGCCCTGGTAGGGCGGAGCCTGTGAATCCCGGGGCAGAGTAAACAAGGAGGAGGTGGAGGCGTCCATGGTGGTTCCCGAATTCACCCGTGGTTCTATACACACACACATACATACACACATATACATACACACACAATTGAATAAATAATAATAAAAAGATCTACGACAGGCCCGGAACGAGGCTGCCACCCCCCAGGCTGCCAAGACCAATGTGTTAGCGACTAGGCAAACTACCTGGAACAGAGCACATGCCGCGCCCAGAATAAAGGGGTCGCTCACACAGGGCTGGGGCCTGGGGAGCTCAGGGGCAGCTTCAAAAGAGCCCTACTAGCCCTAAGCTAAATGACCCCCCCAGCACACGCCTTACCCAGCTGTGGAAAGGGGGCCCCTCCCCCGACCCCTGCATTTTGTTACGCGGCCACAGCTGAGATCATTGCGAGGCACGCCAGAGCATCTATTAATCAAATAGTTATGATTTGATATTTTGCAAAAGGAAACCTTTCCGTGGGATAAAACGCACTGGTGATTCTTCATGTGCCTGTCGGAGCCGTTTCCCCAAACTGCCTGCCTGTCGTACCCTTAGGTGGGCTGCTTAGCAATTGCCAGACCCTCAGGCAGTGGGGGGTCTTCTGCGGGCACTGAGAGGTCCCTGGGGTCTGGATTCCTTTGGTCACCTGGGCCTCTGCTCAATTAGCAACATCACTTTCCTTCCTCCAGCCCGACCCACAACCTATGCTGGGCTTGGGCTCTCTTACCGCAGACCCCATGTGCACACTGCCTCTTCCAGGAAGCCTTCCCGGCTCTGCCAGTAGGACTCCATTATTTATCTAGATCTCCTGGGCAGATGTGGGAGGGGGCGGGGGAAGGGCTGGGGAAGGGCCGAGTTTGTCTCATCCCCTGCCATATCCGGAAAACCCCAGCAGCATCTGGCGCTGAGCAGTCCCCAGGCAGCTGTTTAGTGAATATCTCTGTGTGACTGCCAACACCCAGGCTGGCTGTGACGCTGCAGTCTGGGTCCCACTGGGCCTCCTTGGGAATCGGCTCCCCAAGGCTCAGTTCAGTGCTAGGCAGTGTCGGAGGAAAGAAGCCACAGGTAGCTAATTCTATGGACTATGGCAGTACGGCCCTGTGTTCTTGTCCTTAACCCTGAAGGCAACCTAACAAGAAGGAATCATCACCTGTTTTTAAAAATAGGGAACACCCAGCCATCCCCTGTGCTTTCCCTGGGGTCGGGAAAAATGGCGTCCAGAGCCATAAGTGCCCCATGAATAAGCCAGGCTCCCCCACTCCTGCCCTCCACAGTCAATCACAGGCACACTTGCAGGCCTGAGTTGGGGGTGGGGGTCTAGGGCAAGTACCAGAGAGGGCCCCAGTGCTCCCCACAGATTCCCCCTCTGGTCTGGGGTCTGTCTTCATCTCCTGACTGGGAAAACTTCCCGGCTCCCAGCCACGTGTTTCTGCCAAGTCTTCCTTGTTCTCCTTCCCCAACGGGACTTCTTTAATCCGTGGGCTGGAGCCAGAGGCCAAGAAAGCCTTGGAGAAAACACAACAGTCTCTCCTAACACCTCCCTTCCCCCCCAGCACCCCTCCCTTCCCCCAGCACCCCCTCCCTTCCCCACAAGCACCCCTCCCTTCCCCCCAGCACCCCTCCCTTCCCCCCAGCACCCCTCCCTTCCCACGCCCTGGTCTGGCTGAGCACAAGTACAGACCATTGGGGGCACAGGGGCACATGAGGGACAGGCATGGCAGGCTGTGCCCTGGGCAAGGAAGACCCGGGCCCTTGTGCCTATCAGTGCCCACATGGCCCTTTGGTGGCCAAAATGAGTGGCAGGATAATAGGGTGAACTCTCTACCCTCTCCAAGGTCCCTTTCGGATGGTGCTTGTTGTGGACTCGTACTCTTGGGGGGTCTCAGGGCAGGGTCCCCCGCAGGGGCTGCAGGCTACAGGAAGGAGCCTGACAGCCTCCAACCCTCTTCCCAGACCACACCAAACAACCCCCTCTCAAACTCGTGCGGCTCTCCTCCCCAAGACACAAACCAGGCCGGGGAGGGTCACGGGGCTTTTTGTGTGGAGGGCAGCTGCAGCCGCGACTCCAGCGAGCAGGCCCCGGTGTTCACGCTCACGCACAATCCTGTGCATGTGTTTTGGGGGTGGGGGTGAAAGGACTCAGAACTGGGGGAGTGGAGCGAGAGGGGCGTTCTCTGGGCCTGTTTCCCCCTGTTTCCCCATCTGTACAATGTGGGGTTCTTTGGTCCAATCTACTTTCAACGGAGGTTCCCTCCCCAAGCTCAAAGTTCCCCTTCTGGTTCTCCCTGTCCCTGGGGGGACACCAGCACCACCTCCTCCAAGAAGCCCCTCATGAGCTCCCAGGGGCCAACACTGGGCTCCGTGCCTCCCCTACTCTCTGTCCAACCCTGAGAAGAGACCTGGGACATGCCAAGGCTGGAGCCAGTGCCCAGAACAGCCGAAGCTCCTCCAGGAAACTTCTAGAGATCCAGGCCTCCCTCCCTGCAGCCCCTCCTCCCTACAGCCCCTCCTCCCTACATCCCTGCCGGTATTACCTACAAGTGACCTTTCAGAGCAGGGGGAGAAGGCGCAGGGATAGGAGCTGAGATTGCAAGGGTGGGTCTGGAAGAAACAAAGGCCAAGCCTGGCTCCGGCCCAGAAGCCCCGGAGTCATCGAGAGGTCAGAGGTCACAGCTCCACTGCAGGCAGCTTATCTATCAGCAGGCACTGCCTGCGCCCCAACCCTGGGCGTGAGAATTGGGACAGTGAAGAGAACAGTCTGGGTGGCCATTGGTCCCTGGCCCTGGTCCCCAGGCTGGGGAGGGGGCGCCGGACCACAGACCTGCTAGAGGACGGTCCACCTCCTCACCTCACCGCCCCAGGCACGCAGGGTAGGATGGGGAGTTGCCTGTCCTGTTTGGGTTCTGCAGCCCGGTGGTAACACTTCCTTGGACACGACCTCTCAAGCTGGCGGCAGCCAGGACGGGGCCAGCTCCATCGCTGGGAACCTCCAGGTTACTCCCCCACGTTCGGATTCTTTCTGATGGACCCTAACTCACTGCTCCACCCTCCTGGCTCAGCTTGCTCAAAAGCCAGGTGGGCCAACAGCCCTCCTCACCCGCACCCCGTCATCTGAGGGTCGGGCGGAGGCCGACGGGCACCAAAAACGCCCTGCAGCGCGAGGCGCGCCCCACCCCCACGGCTCGGCGTGTGGTCCTCGCGGCTGTGCTAGGCCTGCGCCCGTGGACGGCTGCAGCGAGGGGCCCGCAGCGCGATGCTCGGTGGCTGGGGGTCCATCTTTAATTCAAGTGCCCCCCCCCCGCCCTGCTCCCAACGAGGGGGCTACTAGAGCAGAGCGGAGAGTACGAAAAGGGCTGAAGTGGTCACCACCGGCCGCCACGCAGCTCGTGGGGACGACGACCCCGGGGGCGCAAGCATTCCGAATCTCGGCGGCCACGAAGTTTGGAAGAGCGCGGGGCCGCGGGGTGGGGGGGCTGCTCAAAGTAGGGCCCGGGGGTCCAGGGGCCCCTACCTGGGGCCGCCAGCAGCGACAGACTTCCGAGGAGCAGCAGCGGCAACGGGACCGGACGCGACGGCGCGACGCGCTCCATGGGGGCGGCGGGCGGCGGCGGACAAAGGCGCGGCGGGCGCGGCGGCGGCTCCACGCTCGGCCGAGCCTCGGCAGCCAACGCGGGGCCGGGCCGCGCGCGTTCAATTATCCCGCCCGGAGGAGGCGCGCGGGGGCGGGGCCGCCCTGCTGGCTCCCCCCTTCCCCCGCCGCCCTGGGGACCCTCCCTCGGGGGCGGGGGCGCGCGCCGTGCCGCGGGCGTGCACGGCTCAGACCCTCCCTGGAGAGGCGCCCGGGGATGGGGGGGCTTCCAGCCGGACGCACCCTCTCCGCTCCTAGCGCGGCTCCCCGAAACCCGATCCACTTCCAGGGATCCTGCCAGGGCCGGGTCGCCAAGGTTAGCTCCGCCCGGCTAGATGCAAGGGCAAGACTCGAACGCGGGTTCCAGAGATCTCCATGGTCTTTTAAGAAGTAAAGGCTTGGTCTCTTCGGGGCTCCCTGCAAGCGAACCCCACACCCTGCGTCTGCTACCCTCCTGCTTTTTTCTCCCGCGGCGCTCATAGCCCGGATTTAGCAAGCCGGAGGTGGGCCCGAGGTGAGTCTGAGGGGCTAGGATCAGACCCAGCCTTCAAGTACTGCCGCTAATGGGCCCCCGATACCGGTGGGCGTGCTCTGGGCTCCCCAGAACCAGGAGGCCCAGATGACAAGGTTTGACGCAGGAAGTGCAGATGGCAGGGCTGGCAGCCCTAGGCTGGACCTCCAGAGCACCTTGCGCCTAATTCAGGGGGCTGCAGTTTGTGGGAGCCGCGGATGTGTTTAAAAAGTAAACTCCAGTGCAGGTAAATTCAGAGACCCGTGGAACTCCGTTTAGCTGACTGTGTGATCCACTGAAGGGTCAGACTGGGCAAGTATAAATGCACTTGGCTGCACTTACGAAGGCTCAGGGGCCATCATAATGTACAGGTGGGAGCCACCTAATGTTGTCCACAGCTGAGCCCACCCCCTACCCCCACCCCCCAGTGGCCACCCAGTACAGACAGATTGACAGCTCACAGATTCTGGTGCAGAACAAGCAAGCAGCACTCACATTTACAGGAAGGACAAGACAGGTCAGAAGTCCAGAAACGGGAGAGTTCTGGGAATCTGCAGGGCTGGGGGCAGGGCCAGGAGTTGCTGGGGCGGGGTGGGGGGGTCTTTAACATGGATGTCTCCCACAAAGTTAGGTCCTGCTTGTGACCTATCAATCTGTTCACTTATGAAATGTATGCTTCGTGTTCTTTTATTTTGAAAAGGGGGCTCACTGTGTTTCCCAGGCTGACCTCCAACTCCTGGGCTCCAGTGAGCCTCTTGCCTCAGCCTCCTAAGTAGTGGGGTTTACAGACAGGCAGGCACCACTCTGCCCCACTGCCTTCTTCTAAAGGGGGGACCTCATTTCAAAAGACACCTAATGCTGGATTTTTGCAGTGTCCAGGGGCTCACGGGTGTCCCACTGACTAACTGTCCTCTCCGTGCAAGAGACCCCTAAGAGGTGAGGCAGTACTGGAGCTGAAGCTGGCTGGTGGGGTGCCCAGGGTTCATCCCCAGCACCGCATAACCAGGCATGGTGGCACACGCCAGTCATCCCAGGGCTTTGAAGATGGGGGTCGGAAGTTCAAGTCACCCTCAGCTATACAGTGAGTTTAAGGACATTGTGGCACGTGAGACTATTGCCAAGAAAACAAGAAAGGGAGGGGGCTGGAGAGATGGCTCAGGGGTTAAAACTCTGCCTCACAAACAGAAGGACCTGAGTTCTGATCCCAGGTACTTCTGGCTCTGGAAGGTAGAGCCCGAAAAATCCCAGAATAAAGCAAAAAGGAGGTAGAGTTGTCCAGGAAGATTGCCAAGGTCGCCCTTGAGCCTGGGCAGGTTCACAGTCCCTTCTCCACCTGCAAAGCGGTGGGACTGGACAGGTAGCTGCTAGGAACACTCCAGTCTCCAAGCCCTAGGGATTGTAGCCTCCTCTCTGGTCCTGGGCGGACAGCAGCTCTCAAGTGGCCATAGGAAGATGGAAGACAAGTTTCTTGCAGTCCAGGTCAATATACCAGATCTTGAGAAATTCGATCTGTGTCAAGCCGGGATAAACCTTCCAAGACAGTAACTTCCCTGTGAACGTTGTCCGGGAGGAGGATCAGCTGAAATCCAGAGCTTTACAGAGGGAGGCAAGGTAGTCATGGGTTTGAGGCTGGCCTGGGCCACATCGTGCGATCCCATGTTAAGCAAGAGGAGGAGGAGAAGGAAAAAAAAACGGCAACTACCAACACCCACCAGGTGTTTCTGTGGGCGAAAGTGCCTGCATACAAATCTGGCAACCTGAGTCCCATTCCTGGGGTCCACAGGAGAACTGACTTCCAAAAGTTTGTCCTCTGCACTGGGGAGATGGCTGCGGGGAAGAGGAGAAGGAAATGGAATTCACAAGGGGCCACTTGCGTTAGTCCCTAATAAAAGGAATCCACTCAGCGGCAGTGGCGGGGAGGGCGTGGTGTTGGGGTCTGGCACTCAATTGCCCAGGGACATCCATGGCAGGAGACACTGCCAGAACCTCACCCTGGCACAAAGGCCATCATAGAAAATGCTTCCACAAGAACATCTGCCAGGATCTCTGTCCAACCTCAGACTGACCCCACCCTGCGATAGATCTTGGGGCCAAGGCTTTCTATTTCAAAGTTCTTTGCGTATCCTTCTTAGTTTGCCTCTTGAGACGTCCCTTACCTCCAGCTCTGTGTGGCTGCTCGTGGTCACACGGCATTTATTTCCGTTGCTGTGCCACATCCCGACACACGCTGGCTTTGGAGACTATCAGGTCAGGTAGGGCAGCAACCCAGGCTCAGCGTTCCGTGACACACGGCCCTTGCGTGTGCAGGCATCCGGCGCCGGTCCTTGGCCTCAGCCCCTGGGGCTTTGGGACACTCAAGAAGTGGGTGTAGCTTCATACTGAACCAGCTCCTTCTTGTCTCTGGCCGAGATTGACAATGCTAGGTTTGGAATCCATTTTCTCTGGCTGTCAACCCCGGCTCCACTGAGAAGTGCTGGGCTTCTGGGCTTCATCAGATGTCCTCTGAAATTATGTTCCTTCCTCAGAAGGGCTACACTGAACATCTGGGACCACGCGGTGTGAAAGTCGAAGGTGCGCTTGGTTTAGCATTAAGACTCGTGCCCCAGGGCGGGCTGCGTCCTCCATGGTTCCTAGCATAGAGTTCCTAAAGGGGGATGGCTGGGACCAGAGCTGTAGGAATTCATACTGGGGCACAGAGACACAGAAGGGGGTCTCTCAGCCTCTCTCTAGTGTGGATTCACCTGGGCTGCATCCACCACCAGAAGAAAAACCATTTCCATGTTCAGAGAGGACTGGACACTTCTGTGTGACAAGCCACTTGTATTTCTCTGTATAACTTGTTTCCCAACATTCAGTCATTCATGGTAATGACAAAATTACTTATAACAGCCAACATCTAGAAAAACCACCTACCCAAGGAAAGCCCACTTATGACTATGCACTTGGATGAAACGAATGGCGGTGCTAGAAACTCAGAGTGAGGCACCCTGACTGCAACATCGAGTGCCTCAGTGGTACCAGCTGTCCTGGAAGGCAAAGACATGGTATTTGTGACCTGGTGTTAAGGGCAAATAAAGCAGAGTGTGCAATTGTGGCTCGTGTAAGCCGTGCTCGTGTAACTAAAAGAGCAGCTAATGCAAGTGGACACCATTTCTATGATTGAAATTTTCATTTTTTAAAAGGTGTTAAGGGAAATGGGGGCTGGAGAGGTGGCTCGGGGGTTAAGCCTCCGCCTTGCAGGCGGAAGGTCCTGAGTTCGGATCCTAGACTCCACGTATAGACCCCGGGCAGAAGCGGGGGCGGCCTGTGTTTCCGGTCCTGGTAGGACGGAGCCTGTGAATTCCGGGGCAGAGTAAACGAGGAGGTGGAAGCGTCGTCCATGGTGGTTCCCGAATTCGTCCATGGTTCTACACACACATACATACACACACGCATACACGCAGAATTGAATAAAAAAAAAAAGGTGTGAAGGGAAATTATTGTGCCAGGAGCCTAGAGTGATCTAATTATTGCGCCTAAACTTGACTCTGAATTTCTTGGCAATCTCTAGTTATGATCACGTCTGTGGATCCTGGTTTCAGACCATCAAAAGTGCCTCTGAGTTCCCGGGAGACAAGGGTGCTCCTGACGCTGATTGCTGCTGCTTTTTCTTCCGGGTCTTTATGGAGAAATGTGATGAGTTGCATGCAAGAGAGAGGGGACTGGTCTTCAGAGTGGTCCCTGCAGACAGTGAGGGGCAGAGGCCCCCCAAGTCTCCAGGCAGGATGACACACACCCTTGGAATTTGCTTCAAGCAGGAAGTCATTCATTAAGGCCTCCGTGACAGTCCACAGATGGCTCTTCCCTGACAGCAAACAGCTTGGCTGTCAGAGAGATGATAACTAGCTGTTTGCCCCACAAGCCAGGAGACCTGGAGACCCCTGGTGCTGGTCCCTGGGGCCCGGTTGCCTGTGACTTTCGCATGTGTGAAGCTGTGTTCTTTCTGTCGTGGTTTCTGGGGGCTGTGGCTATCCTAGGCCTTGTGCGCTCCCCTAGGCCCACCTCAGCCTCCCATCCCAGCACATGGGTTCTCAGCCCCTCTGCCGTTGCACCGCCCGCTCCAAGAGCACCCATGCATGTGCCCCGCTTCCTGCCTGTGTCCCGGGCAGCAGACGGAAGCAGAAGACGGATGTGGGCAGGAAGTGGCATCTGCCCAGTTCTTAAGTCCTCTGCAAAGACATCGGGGCCCTGTCCTTCAGCCAAGATGGACCTCTGAGAGCCGTTCCAGCTCCCTGTCCTGACCTCCGTAGGGTCTGGATGTCCCCCCCACCCCACACCCCTCACCCTGCACTGACCCGCTCCACCCCTCTTTCCCCCCCCACGCCCATCAAT
>JALPQD010000021.1:187240-493243 GCA_023101885.1 Typhlomys cinereus
CCAGTGGCTCCCCCCTTTCATGGGGGAGTAGTGCTCCACCGGGAGGCTGGTCATGACTCATCAGGCCGCCGTCCTCTGGCTACTGTGGGGGTTTGTGGGAAGGGTGGCAGCGCTGGCTCTTTTCCTTTTGAGGGTCATCTACACAGGGGTGGAAGTGGGGTGCATGGTGATTTCATACCTTCAACATGATGCGTTTTAAAGTAATCACTCCAAGTCTGTTTGTCTACAGAAGTGTTACTACCAATGTCCCGGCCAGCAGGGGCTGAGTTACAGTTTGTCAATGTCCTTGCCAACGCTTTGCTTCAGTCACAGACAGGAAAGCATAGCACGGTATGAAATGATTTTGTTTTGTTTTGTTTTTGATACTGGGGGGTGGAAGTCAGTGAGGTACTTGGCATGCCAGGCGCGCAGTCTGTTGCCGAGCCAGCCCTTCATTGTGGTTTTGATCTGAAGTTCCCTAATGATTAATGATACTGTGCCTTTTCCCCCCTGTGTGTTTATTGACCACGTGCATAGTTTCTTTAGAGAAAGGTCTCGGCGACGCGTGGTCACACCCGACTGTGATCCCAGCACTTTGAAAGTAGAGGCAAGATGCTCAGGAGTCGGCGGTCAGCCTCGACTACTCAGGAGTTCAAGGCTAGTGGGACCCATGACATCCTGTCTCAAGAAAACAGAGAGGGGGCTGGAGAGGTGGCTCAGCGGCTAAGCCTCTGCCTTGCAGGCGGAAGGTCCTGAGTTCGGATCCTAGACCCCACGTATAGACGCCGGGCGGAAGCAGGGGTGGAGGGGTGGGAGGTGGCCTGCGTTTCTGGTCCTAGTAGGGCGGAGTAGTTCCCGAATTCGTCCGTGGTTCTACACACACACATACACACACACACATATGCACACATGCATATGCACAATTGAATAAATAATAAAAAAATTAAAAAAAACAAAAAAAGAAAACAGAGAGGAGAGAGGCAGGAGAAGAAAGAAAAAAGAAAGGAAAGGGAAGGAAGGTGACAGGAGAGAGGGGGGAGAAAAAGAAACAAGGCACAGGGAGGAGGAGAGATAGAAAGGGAGAAAGAGGGAGAGGATTACTTATTTAAGTTCATCGCCCAATTCAAATAAATGGATTTTTTTTTGAATTGTTAGTCCTTTTATATACACTGCATGCTAGGCCCTTACAGCACTGATTTGCAAGTATTTTCTCATGTTCTATACCTCGTATCTTCAATTTCTTGGTAATGTCTTTTGATAAACAAAAATGTTAAGGTCTGATAGATTCCTATTAATCTATTTTTTATTTTGTCATGTATATTTTTAGTGTGAAATCTGAGAATCTACTGCCAAATCTGAGGCTTTGAAGAATTATTCCAAGGTTTGCTTTCTTCTAAGAGTTTAATAGTTTTAGCTTTCTACGTGCAGGATTGTTTGGAGATAATCGTTACTTGGCACAAGGTAGCAATCTAGCATGATTGTTTTGCTTATCAATATCCCTGCATTTAAAGAGATTATCCCTCCTCTGTAAAAGCAACTGCTGGCAATCAGTTGGTCATGAACGTCAGTCTATTTCTAGTCTGCCTCATTCCACACCTCAGCTCACCACTGCACTTTACAGTGGGAGGACCATCATGAATCCCAGATCCTCCAACGCTGAGCTTCCTTTACAACATTTCCTCATGTCAAGGATGCCTGTAATTGCATAGGAATTTGAGAATTGCATTTCCATTTCTGCCCAAGTCTGTTGGGATTCTGACATGCATTGTACTAAGTCTGTAGTTCATGTAATAATATCAAATGTTCTGATCCACGAATATGGAATACCTTTCCATTTATTTAGATTTTCTTTTCAATTCCCTTCTAAGGAGATTTCGGGAATGCAAGTAAATCCATGTGTCTGCCCGTGGGGATGCTCTTCTCGTGTCTTTTGTTCCTTTGCAAAGCTCTGTCTTTCTTTTTTTTTTTTTTTTAACATTTTTTATTATCTCCGCTCCTACAAACTTAATAGGTACACCGGTTCCCTCCCTCCCTCCTCCTCTACCCGACCCCTCTGCTCACCCTCCCCTCACCGCTCCCTCCCCACCGCCCAGTACCTCCCCTCCCCCAATCCCCGGAGAATCCTTTAATGTGCATGCCAAACTCTCCTCTGGGTCCTCCTCTCCGATGACGTACAAGGACCCAGCGGCATTTTCCCTGAACCCTTTCTTTTGTTCCCCTTAAGCATAGGAACACTACTGTGGCTGTCAATCCCTTGCCTCCAAGGATCTTGGCGCTTTTAGCAAATGCTAGACTTTGTGGGGTCAATAGTGTGTTAGACATTGCGCAGGGCATGCAAAGTCCAATTATGATTGCTTCGGCCCTAACTTGTGTGGAGTATCTTGCAAATCATTGTTCCTCCCATCCTTGTGCTCTTACACTCTTCCCGCCCCCTCTTCCGCAAATTTCCCTGAGCTTCAGGATGGGGAGAGATTAGGCTGGCCTAGTTCTAAGTGGTTGATATAGAGTCTCTGAAGTTCTGGATTGTGGTTTGTTGATTTTCTTTTGCGGTTTTGCTGCTCCTGCAATGCCCTTCACTCCATCCTGATGGGTATTGGATGTCACCCCCTGGCCAGAGATTAAAAAGCTGTTAAACTAGAGTCTTGTTCAAAGGTAGATGTAATAAAAGTAGGAAACCATAGTGAGGGAGGAGGGGTCAATCACCCATTTGCAAAATGGTTACTTATCTGCCAGACTATATGCCCTCCCCTTCTAGTGAGATCACACCCAAAGCTCTGTCTTTCTATGAGGTGATATTCCTCTGTCTGAATGACGTCCTTCAACATTTCTTGTATGTAGGTGTCATTCTGATATGGTCCCTTAGGTTTGTGTGCAATGTAAAAATGTCATTATTTCACCCTATGTTCTGAAAGATATTTCACTGGGTACACTTTTGTCGAAAATATTTTGAAAGATATTTTTGCTTATTTGGGCATCGACTGGCAGCTTTTCCTGTCAAACTTTACAGCTGCTGTATTCTCGGAGGAGAAACCCGCGGCTGCTGCTCTAGCCTGTGCTCATCTCCTTTTCTCTGTCTGCCTCAAAGGTTTCCTCTGTCGTTGGTGCACGCCATGGCGATGGCGGATGTTCACCTCATGCTTGTGTTTGGAGCTTGATGAGTTCTCAAACACAGGCTACAGCGCCTGCTGTTTCGGAAAACTTCTGGTTATTATGCATTAAAACAAAAGTGTGCGTGCGTGCATGGGTGCGTGGGTATGCATGCACGTGTGTGCGTGCGTGTGTGCACTGGTGCACATGACGGTACAGTGTTGGCATGTGCACAAGCGTGTGAAGGTCAGAGGTCAGTCTTGGGTGCTGCTCCTTCCTGGGCATCAGTCACTTGGTTTTCTTGAGACCGAGTCTCTCGCTGGCCCGGGGCTCCTGGGTCAGGCAAGGCCAGCTGGCGGGGAGCCTTGGGGAGCTCCTGTCTCTGACTCCCAAGGCTGACAAGCATGAATCCCCATGCCTGGGTTTTTTTTTTGTGGGTTCGGGAGAGCAAGCTTGGATTCTCATGCTTGTGTGGCAAGCATTGGTTTTTTATGTCGTCTCTTCTCTTTTGGGGCTTCTGTGGCATGAACCTCAGATGCCTGCAGAATGACCTACAGTCCTCAGACACTTGGCACTAGGTCTTCAATTTATTTTCTTCGTGACTAATTTTCTGTTCGTCTGTGCAGCGTACTCGTCCTCCCGTGTCTTCACTAGAGTTTGATCGACTGAAGTCAAACCCTCTAATTCGCTATCGTTTGAGCTTATGGGGGCAGTTGTGGTGACATCTTAAGTGGCCCTCCTGCTGACTCTAACGACAGGCCCCTCCCCTGCTGTGGGCCTCACCCCTCCTCCCTGCGTGCCTCAGCATCTCTGGCTGGACACCTGGTGTTTGTGAGATTCTGCCTTGTGTCGCATGGTGGGCACCTCTGTGGTCCAGTCGCTATTCGTGAGCGTTGTTCTGGGATGCTCGGCAGTTATTTGGAGTTGGTTTGATCCCCTGTTCGTGGTCAATGGGGTGGGTCTGGATAAGTGCTCAGCCAGGGCCAGCGTTCTCTGCTACTGAGGCAACGGCTCTCTGACTCTGTCTGCCTGCAGCCCTGGCTGCCAGGGTCGGAGGTTTTGCTGCCCTGCGGCTGGGATCAGGGTCTCCCGGGGCCGCGTGAGCACCAGCTGCTTCCCGTGAGGACGAACCTCACGACCTGGAGTCATTTCTCGGGAAGCTTAAAGTGAGCTGCACTCGAGGTGGCTTCGCGGGCCACACGCATCTCAGGTCCTCCCTCTGCGGCTGCCTCTCTGAGGAGCGCTAGCTGCTTCCTGGGCTCTTGGCTCCGTGGCAGTCACCCTGGGAACCTTCTAGAACGGGTCTTGCCTCCTTCTCCATCCCGTGCTGCAGCCTAGGGCTGTCCTTTGCGGCCTCTCCTGTAGCCCTGCGCTCGCTGTCCAGTGGCTTGATTTCATGAATGCTGCCTGGCGCTTGGGATTGTCTGGCAGGGGAAGCAACAGCCGTGATTCCATCCTGGCCAGAAAATAGATGTCACCCCTTCTTTTTAAAGCAAGCATCGGCCTCTCCTGCCTTCAGGGCTCTCCTGACTGCGCCTCCCACACCTGTCCTCTCAAGGGACAAGGGGTTGATGGTGGCAATGGGGCCATCCAGTCAGCAGTTTCCACTGAGAGATGTGATGTGGCACAGATTACTGGGCACTCGACGGGGCCAAGGCAGCCACACAGCCTCCAGCAGAGCGCTTGGTGCGCAGAACTTAATGACGGTCAGGTGGCAGCCTGGAATCCCCAGTCACGACTCAGATCTCTGCACAGAGAATATAAGTCCTTTCTTATATTCCTCCTCTTCCAATGGGCCAGGAAGAAGGCAGAGAATAGATGCACCCAGGTGGGGGCGAGACCCGAGAGGAGTGGGTGGGAGACGGGAGAGGGCGGACAGGCCAACTGTCATGGCTCCCTCAGGTGGGGCCTAGATTTATGTTCACGACAGCACGGTCACGCCCAGCCTTTCATACGGGCCCTTCAGAGCCACGTGCTTGAGGTTTCCCGCTGGTTACCTTGTCTGCTCCATGCGGTGACGGATGCGGTTCCTTTGTCCATCTGCTGAGGAAGGCAGTCACTGAGGCTGGGGTGTGTCCAGGCAGGTACCCCAAACCCCGCGACCTCTCTGAGCAGGGTCCTCACGCCTAGGAAAGAAGGTTCGGGACACACTGGTCTCCTGGGGTTGTCTGATGTCAGCTTGGTTGAGACCTTAGCAGAGTGGGGAGCAAGGGCAGGCTCCCTGACCGGTGGAAAACTCTAGCATGTGCATGCGTGGGAGACAGCACGCATGCTGGAGTGGTCACATGGGAAAAACATGTATGTGGGAGAACATGCCTGTGGAAGAGCGTGCACGTGGGAGAGCATGCATGTGGGAGAACACGCAGGTGGGAGAGCGCATGTGTGGAAGAGCATGCACGTGAGATGTGGGGGATGTGAGAACTGGCCGCAGGCGCATCGGGTCTGAGGCTAGCACTCTCTCCCGCCTACAACTGTCGCAAGAATGTGGCAGCTGGGGTTAAGCTGGAGTCCTGGTCTTGCTCCGATGCTGCTCCTCTGACTGTCCAGGGCAAGGGGTCAGGACCACCGGCTCTGGGCCTGGATGGAACTCCGAGAGTGAGCAGTAGCCCCACTGAGGCTGAGCTGCTCCGGAGGAAGCGGCTGCTGGGCCTCCCTGGTGGGGCCACTGCTCCTGGAAAGGGCACAGGGACGCCGGGCACAGGGACGCCGTGTACCCTCCTTTCCGAAGAGAGCTTCTGGGCTCTTACCAGCACCAGAGAGGTCTTAGGTACTGCTGAGTGGCCCCCGTTCTTGGGAGCAGACTCTACACTCTCTAGACCCCTGGATGCTAGAAGCGGGAGAGGGGATGAGGAGACCGCTGCAGGGATGGGGTTGCCATTGAGGTGACATTTTGGTGGAGACAAGTGCTGGTGAAGGAGCATGCCAAACGGCGTGTGGGAAGAGCGTTCAGGCAAAGGGGACACACCGAGGACGCGAGCACCAGTGGATCGTGGTGTGTCAGGGGCATGGAGCCGTGCCGGGCTGGACTGCTACAGGAGGACCCAGTGCCGCCCACGCCTCCGGCAGCACTGCTCTCCCTGGTGGGCAGATGAGCGTCGCGATGTGACTTAGGCTCATGGTGATGGGTGGAGATGTGCCGGCCACGCCACAGCAGGGAGCTGGGAGACGCTGAAATCTGGGGCAGTGTCCCAGAACGCAGGCAGCCGGTGAGGGGCTGAGCAAGCCGGAGAGGTGGGGACAGATCTGGAAGATGGATTCCAGGACTTGCTGGCAGACTCAGTGGGGTCTGGGAGACAGAAGGGGGGAGGGAGGAGAGGGGAGAACGGCCTCAGGATCTGAGCTAGCTCCTCCTAAGGCAAGGGATCGGTGAGTGCGGGAAGGCTTGGTGGGACCACTCTGGGGCAGGAGCTACGCGGCATCTCTTGTGTAGACAGGGCTGGAGAGGGGCTCTGCTGTTTCTAGAGGTAGAAGGAAGTCCTAGAGCTGGCGGGGAGTAAGTGGGGAGAGGAGGGGACATCAGGACTGCGGTGAGGGCAGAGGTATGGGGTGTTCCGGGCCACAGCTGCACCTGTGTCACTAGGTGACATCGTGGAGTGGGACAGAGGTTACATTAACCAGAGTTGGGATTGTGCCAGACGAGAATTCCACGTGGAGACGGGCCAGGACGCAGAGGGTGCTGTGCGGGGGCTGATGGAAAGGAAGGTGTGATGGAAATGACAGTGGCCTCCAGGGAGAGAGGAGGGGAGGCTGCGGGAGGCACACTGTGTGCTGGCAGGGGTGGCCGAGCGAGGGTCTCTGCCTGAGCTCGCTTCACTCCAGGACAGGCGTGGCCCTGCCTCGGGTGCTGTCACGGAGGTTAAAAGTGCATCCAGCAGAGCGCTGGAGAGTGCAGGAGCCTGCTCCTCACCCAGCTGGGGGGCGGCGTGCCAGGGTGCGGGCACACCTCTGGAGGTGGCAAAGCCTCCGCGGCGGGGGGAGCAGCAGGCCGCCCCCTCCTCCTCCTCCTGCCAGGCCATCCCGCAGAGGGCAGTTCAGGGTTCCCTCTGGCCACGCGGCTCCCTCAGCTGCGAGTCGGGCCAGGAGAGCGCCGTGAAGGCCTCCGGCGTCTGCCTCCTGTGCTCGAAGCAGCCGGGCGGCTCGGTGCCACCAGGGCCTCCGGCAGCCCTGTTAGCGACATCCCTGGAAGGAGTCACTCCCTCAGGCCCCATTCATCCACCGAGGGGCGAGTGGGGCCTGCTCCCCCACTCGTCCCAGCCCCCCCTTTCCTTCAGACCCCACTGCATCTGATGACTCTTGAAGTGTCTGTTCTTCCCTCCAGGAAAAGAGACCTTGCTTGTCACGTTGGGCTGGGCCACGGAGACCACCTCTGGCCTGCCTGGGATCCAGCCCAGGACCACCGTCTGTGTGGTTGCACAGGAAGGCAGGGCAGGCGCAAGCCGCTCTGTCCTGCGTCTCTTCTGGCTTTCCAGACGCCGTGCCCCTGCCAACCCAGACTCTGGCATGAGCCGTGCTCAGCCCTTGACGGAGGAGCGGTGAGAAGGCTGTGGGGGACGACAGCTGAGGTCACCCCATCGCCTGGGCTCGTTCTCCTGGCTCTCCGGGACTCGCCCTACCTCCGAGCCGTGGTGTCCCTACCATTGCCAACTCCCAGCTGGCCTGGCCAGTGGAGGACAGGAGGTGGGTGTGCCCAGAGCATGAGCCAGGGAGAAAGGAGGACAAGGAGGAGAGACCTCCGGGAGGGGGATGCACAGTGACAGAGAGGTGTGTGTATGTGGGGGGGGGCAAGCAGCAGAGGTGGGAGCAACTGGAAGGGCCGAGGCTGGGCGAGGACGCAGTCTGAGGGGCAGGAGGCTCAGCTGGGCTGCACAGCAGATTTATCACCTGTACATTATTAATTGCTGGGAACAGATTGTGGCTGGAAACCCGCTCGGTGCCAACGAAAGGCCTCAAAGAAAACCTACCCGCACAGGGCTCCGGGAACAAAGGCTCCAGTAAACATCTCCTGAGGTGTGGAATCTCTGGGTAACTCAAGGACCTCACATTCAGACACTGGAGTTGTGAAACCTGAATACCTGACTAGGTTATTTAACCGTCTTCCGCGCTTGATGGCAGTGGAATGTGGACTTACCGAGCATGAGTCACCAGCAGCAGAACCTAGGAAAATACCCAAGTCACCCCAATTACACCATTATCAATGGCCGCATCGCTCTGCACCCAAACCCAGTGAAACTGGAGAGAATGCCAGCTGGGCTGGGCCCGGAGGAATCCAGCTCTTGGCGAGGGTTGCCTGCCTGGCAGCGGCCTCCGCAGCCATGCCAAGCCACAAGCCCTGTGTGGTCGCGGTGTGCAGGGGTGCGGGCCCCGTTCACAGGCGTGGAAACTGAGGCCCATCAGGACTCGGCTCCTGCCGCTGCTCCAGCCCCACAGGAGCCCGGGGAGGCCAAGGCGGCCAGCTGTGGCCACAGGTGGCTGGGGGCAGGTGGCCCAGGACCAGGAGCGTCACTGGGGGGTCCCACGCTGGCTGCTGAGCAGGGGCATTCTTGGAGCAGCCGTGTTGGCACATGTCATGGGCTGCTCACGCAGTGCCTCATCAATGGGCACATTTCCTCCGCTTCGTAGATGGCGAGCGTGAGGTACCAAGAATCCACAGCCAGCAGAGTCCCCAGGCTGGTGAGGGGCTGGGCCCGGCCCTGTGTGACCGGGGGCTGCCTCCGTGTCCCCAGCTGACGACGAGGATGCACTGCAGGGCTCGCCTTCCTTGGTGCCCTGAGCACATGGCCATGCCCACCTGCGCGGACTGCAGGGACCCCGTGCTACGGTGGCGAGCCTGGCCCAGCACAGCGAGGAGCCGGCTACAGCTGGCCACCCACGAGCCAGTAGCGCGCTGCACTCTAATCAGTAAGATATGTTTCTGGAATAAAAACCACATCAGCATTTTCATTTTCAAGTTCAGACAAGGTTTTTTTTTTTCTTCCTAATTTTCCCTTCGCATGGGTGAGGCTAATCCTCCTGCTTGATTGACAAGTCTTAGACTCAGCCACACTCTTAAAGCAGCACAGAATCAGTGACGGCCCCAGGAGACTTCTTCCATGAGCCTTTCAGATTTCAGCAATACCACAACCCATAATTACCAATGCGAAACTTAAAAAAAAGATTCCAAAACTGAGGTGAAGCCCATCCCTGCCTTGGGTACTGGAAAACCCAGCTGGAAGGTGCCCTACGATGGTCCCGACCCTCTGGGGCCTGGAGTGTGGGTCCTGTGGGTCAGGAGTCGGCAGGTGAGGATCATCTAGACTACAAGTTCTACAAAGGCTGGAACCTGGGCCAGAAAGATGCCAGGATCAGAATCCAGAGTGAAGCCCAGGTGGCAGCAGGGGTGTGGAGGGGCTGCCGCATCTGTGGGACCAGGTGTGAGCCCCAGCTCCGAGAAAACCGAAGATGGGATCAGCAGAGAGGAGCGGGGCAGAGAGAGCTTACCATGGCGATAGAGTAAATATTAGTGTTTCCTCTGCTGTCTCCGAGCACATTCAAATTAAAAGTCTCTACTCCTACAGCTGAACTTGACTTCTATTTTTTTAAGACGCATGGGTGGAGAGAAAAAAATTCAGCATAAGAAATTTGTTGAGAAGGTTTCTGAGAAGGAACATTTAAGTAGAGCCACAAAGCCAGGGGAGCAGGGGTGAAAGAGGCGTGAGGCAAAGCTAGAGGTCTGATCTGTAGAGGTGAAGCTGAGGCAGACACCAGGGCCTCAGCAGCTCAGCCCTTCTGCACGCGGCCGTCTCTCCTGCATCCACTGCGGGCATCAGGTGTGTCAGACACCTGGGCCCTGCCCGCGTGACAACTCACACTCCCGCACATCCCCGGGTGCCCCCTGGTGGGGGGACAGTGTACTGCCACCAGGACACTGGCTGGGGGTATCAGACATGTGCATACGGAAGTGTGTGCCTGGGTGTGGCTAGGAGCTGGGCACCACGGCCCAAGTAGTAGCAGGATCGTGTGTGGCCCCCAAGGCCCTGTTGGGACGGAAGCCACTGCATTTGGGGGGGGGGGATAACAGCGATGACCACTGACTGAGGAGATGGGGAGGGCTAGAATTCTCTGAGGTAAGATAATCACAAATTCAACTTCCTCAATACATTAGTTTGGATCTTCTGGTAAGCAGTGCATTTTAATAATCAGATTTTTCACAAAAATCATTTGTCTTATCCAAGTTGCTGCTTTTGGAGGAGCATAAAGTTGTCCAGACGGTTGTCTTGTTTCCATTTTTCTAATTGAGAACTTCTCCCCCCAGAGTGAGACAACCAACTGGAGACTTACCAACTTCACACATTTTCAAAGATCTAGTTTGTTTCCCTGTTTCACCGATTTCTGATTCACTGCTATTCTTTTCATCTTGAGTTTCATTTGCTCATTTGCATGGCTTCTTAGCCCCTCCCCTTCAGGTATATTAGGTGTGTGCAGACGTGTGTGCAAATGAGCACACGCATGTGGAGGTCTGAGGATGTTGAGCCCAGGTCTCTAACTGAACCCAGAGCATGCGTCCAGGGGTGGTCCACACTCCAAAGCCGGCCTGAGCTGCCTCCCGAGTGCCCCCTCCCTGACGGGTGGCCCCAAGTAGTTCCTGGAGGTGTGGCTCCTGGCTCGACTCCACGCCCACCCTGGCTTCCTGCCTAGAACACCCTTCCTGCCCGTGGCTACAGGCACATGGTCTCCAGCTCCAAGAAGACTGTCCTGGCAGCCCTGCTCCCGTGGCCCTCGGGGATCCGCTAGTGCTTTCCTCGTCTCCACACCACACCGAGCTCTTCAAGAGCGAGAGTTTTGACTGACTCAACCTTCGGCAATACTAAGTACTGTGTGTTTTTTGCTAGGACTGACGCACGACACACGTCGATGTCAGGCTAGTGGCTTGACAGCATGCGCAGTTCCACAGAGCTGGGGGTCAAGATCAAGCTTCTTTGGGGGCCTCTCCCCACAGGCTTTGGCTTTCTGGGGTCCCTCCTCGTGGGGCCGTCCTTTGCCACCTCCTCACTCATTTCTCTCTTCATTGGCACAATACTGTCTCTCTGTGCCCAGAACTTTTCTCCTAGGACATGAGTCCAGTTCGAGTTGGTCTTGTGGCCTTACACAAGGCAGCTGTCTTCGAGGTTCTGTCTCCAAATGGTCATGTTCTGAGGTCCTTGGAGGTAGAACTTCGGCGCTTACATGGAAGGCCACAAATATGCAGTTCTTGCTTTCTTACTAGACGTTACTCCAGTGGCGTACAGTCAAGTTAACATGGTGCACGGTGAGCAGAATGTGGGGGACAGCTCTCCCTGGGGTCAGGAGTAGCATCTCCCTTCATCCTCCTTCCCTACACATCCGAAGAGCTGCATCGTAACAAGCTCAAAAAGCTCCACGTAGGGCCACACCTCACGGGCC
The DNA here is from genome assembly GCA_023101885.1 of Typhlomys cinereus. Classification (NCBI taxonomy): domain Eukaryota; kingdom Metazoa; phylum Chordata; class Mammalia; order Rodentia; family Platacanthomyidae; genus Typhlomys; species Typhlomys cinereus. Next base: position 198,725 of record JALPQD010000021.1, read on the forward strand.
ACGAAGGCTGCAACGGTTCGCCTCCTGTGCCCCTCCACAAGAGGCCAGGCGTTCGGTCAAACACTACTTCATGTCTACTGTACAGCGCAGTCCCTCCAACTGTGTGCGGCCTGTGCGATGTCCCGAAGGCCACAATCCCCGACTCTGCCTGGGCCGCTGCTTGTCTCCAGCCGTGCATCAAGTGGTCAAGTCGCTACAACGGCAGTAGCTGAGTCGCTGCAAGTTCTCTGTGTAGACAGCTACTTACACACAATGGCTCGCCGCCTCTGCGAAGTCCAAATAATGCTGACTTGGGTACTGAGAGCAGTAACAGAAGAACAAAAATTTAAGAATGAGTGTTCTGAGTCTGGAATTAACACTCGAACCTGCTCAATTTTAAAGGTGCCAAGCGACTTCGTTCTCAGTTGTAACAAGAGCACCAGCAGACCACGGAGTGACCTGAGCCCCTGCGGCGGCAGGGTTCTGGGTCACCTGTAAATGCTGCCTTCACAAGGCACATGAGACATGGGAAGGCTTGGCTCCGCAGGCCACTAGACCAAGGTGGGGAGAGGGGCAAGGACGGGGTGGTGGACGCCAGCTCCAGCCCAAGCACTACAGGAACGGCGTGACATCCTCCACACCGAGGAAGTCTGGTCTGTGGACTGCTGGAATCGAGCGAGTGTCCTCACCTACGACAGCACTGAGAAGAATCACCTCATGGTATCAGCAGTGCTCAGGTCTTGTTTATGGAATTAGGCCATTTTCATCTTTTTTATAAATGTTTTCTAAATTGTTAAGAACTTGTTTTGCATTTATGATAAGGGGAGATGTACAATGATCCATGAGTACATCCTGGGGCTTGATTCCAGGACCCCCTGCAGTTACCCAGAATTAAAGTCTCTCAAATAAGATGTGGTAATTTGCAAAAAAGAGAAAGAAATCGAATGCAGTCTTGTCCTGAGGCTGGCCGGACCAAGCACATCCCAGCTCCTCCCCTCAGTGTGTCCCGACACTTCGGAAGGCACGTCTTCCAAGGCGCTGATGACGTAGCCACTGGGCAGTGCCCTCGTGCCAGCCTTTGTGTGTTTTTCTGCCCAGGGTCGTCTTGACTCCTGTTCAGTCACTGCACTAACCAAACCTCTGGAACCTTCCTGACTCACTCTAAACAGTAGAACCCAACTCTGGGTCTTGTGAGTCCCAAGTTCACCTTCCTCACCACCACCCCAAATATCCCATGTTTGCTGGAGTTCCATCTGTGAAGACACGTGGTACTCCTCCTCACACACCGTATCTGTAGACTCCTATCTACAGGTCTGTAAGCAAAGGTAGGTGGGGAGGTTGATCCGAGAAGCAGCAGCCCTGGCTTGCTGTCCACTGCCGGGGAGAGGGAAGCAGCCCTGGCTTGCTGTCCGCTGCCGGGGAGAGGGAAGCAGCCCTGGCTTGCTGTCCACTGCCGGGGAGAGGGAAGCAGCCCTGGCTTGCTGTCTGCTGCCGGGGAGAGGGAAGCAACCCTGGCTTGCTGTCCGCTGCTGGGGAGAGGGAAGCAGCCCTGGCTTGCTGTCCACTGCCGGGGAGAGCGAACTCAGACACTTCTCAGTGGATCCGGTGGCCTGAGCTACCATTCCAGAACACACACCGGTCATCTCGCAGATGCTCAAAGTCCTAATTTAAAACACGGCCATTTCCCCATCACGCATAGCAGGGCACCCATTAGCAGACTGAGACCCAGAGGAGCAGAGGCAGCTGCCAGAGAACTCTAGGCTCCAGCTTCCGAGTCACATGGGGACTGAGGGGCTCTCTGGCATGACGCTGCTGCTGTAAGCGACCCTCATCCTCACTCTAGTAAAACCCAATAGACTCGCTGGCTCGTCAAGTTGATGTAACAGTTACCTCGATCCTAGTCCTAGTGTCTGGGGTGACAGATGTGTGTGTGGTGTCACCCCAGGAAAATGTGACACGTACCTATGAAGATAGTAGCTGGGCTGTCGTTCCGTCTAAAAGGAAATAATGTTCTGTAAACATCTGGAAGCACAGTGACCTTCCTGCAGACATCCTCCAAGACACTCTTCTCACTGACTCCCGTGACAAGAACACTGCCACAGAACTTCAACAGTGCTTAATTACACCGTCAGTACAAGTCGACACGACTTATGCTGCAGGGAGAATCAAAACAGGATGCTGACTGCTAGACACTCAACATACATGTGTCATGGGGTGAGTTATGGCCGCCATCAGGGGTTGTTCTTGGGTTGGAGGTATGTTCTACTGCGCTGCATGCAGAGAAAGCAATGTGTACTCCGCTCGTCTTCTCCAGCAGAGAGAAGCTTGGGCCCTTCAGTATGGGAGCAGTTTATCAGCACCAACCTGGATACTGCCAGGATTTACAAACTACCTGAACCTTTGCATATTAATCAGATACTCGGCAACCTTGAAATTCTTTTTTCCCCTCATTTTCAGTTAAGTTTTTTTGTTCCATTAGCCATATTCTTAAAATCCATGATGTTTCAGTTCATTTCATTATTACTACATCTCTCTCCACTCCAACAAATTTCATTACCTGTTTCATCTTTCCAATAAATGAAGTATGAATGGTGGATTGTGATGAATTTTGTCTTATTTTTATTGTCAAAAAGAAAATCTTCCACTATTCTCTGTACCAGAAAAGTCCTCCTATACTCCTAATTTTTAAAAAATTATGTTGAGATACTTTTTCTACAGAAATTGATAGATTTTAATTTGCTAATGTGTTTGCTAACTGATTTTAAAATGTCACACACTAGTCTTGTATCCCTGAAATACATGGTAATGTGCTTAGGGCCTCTGGAACTACAATCAATGTGAGATTTGTTTTATCTTTCTTCTAATACCTTCTGACAGACCATCAAGATCAACCTGGCCTCCTAAGAGGCGAGGGGCTACTAAGTATTCTAGTTCTTGAACAGTTTTTATGGCCAGATTTTCTGGAAACACTGCTGGAATTCCCTTTAGGAAGAATGTCTGCAGCAGCTGAGAGAAGCTGACTCGCTGCGCCTTATTTTGATGTTACACCTGGACTGGCTGATGCAGCCTCCTCCCCCACCCAAATCAGGGCATCCCGAGTGAGATTCCTAAGGATGTCCCTTGAGCCATCTAAAGATTTAAATGACCACAGAATACCCTATTTTTCCATGGACTTTGCCTGCCACAGATATATAAATGACCACAGAACATGCAAAGGTCATAGCTTTCCAGGTGCTATTCTTGACTGATGCCAACAGTGCAGCTTTATTAATAACACATTAAAAAAAACCTTTCTGGTCTATTTGACTTGGAGCCTATTAACTATGCTCTGTTCTGAACTGTATTTTCACCTTCAATTGCTAGGTTGGCATTTTTATCCTTTTTTAATATGGATGCTTGAGTTAAATGTTAAAATATTCATTGTACATTTTAAGTACTAAATTTTTTAAGCACAGCTATGCAGCCCACAAACCTTAATAATGCAGTATTTTCATCAACTTTTAGTTAAAATTACTTTCTACTTTCTTCTCTATTTTGATTCCTAAATTTATTGTCTAATTTCTATTTTTTTAAAAATATTCTTACAGAGACAGAGATACGCCACAGCACAGGTGGGTTAGATGTCAGTTCTCGTCTCATACCATGTGGGCTTCAAGGGATTGAACTTGGGTACCAGGTTTGGAAGCAAGTGTCTTAACCCATGAGGCACCTCATCAGCCCTGTTTAACTTCTCAAAGTGTACGACCCTTCCAGTTACCTTCTTGGATTTAGTTATACTATGACCACAGGACACATTAATCCTCTAAGGATCCGCGAGACTTGTCTTAGGATATAGCAAAGGACCAATCTGAACAAACGGCTTCATACAGACTCCCAAAGAATGTGTGTTCTGCAGCTGTAGGTGCAGGTAGTTTTGTGTGTCAATCTGTCAAGGAGGATCAGCCTCAGTAACTGCATTCTTCACATTTTTTACTGTTTCTTTTGCCTGTTTCCCTTACATTCTCCAAGAAAGGCATTCTGAGGGGTAAACTTTGGTGTTTCCTTCAGCAAAAAACCTAGTGGCAATTGCTTAGAATGTCTGCATGAAGTATCTTTATTCCCTTTTCATTCCTGAAGCTTTTTTTTTTTTTTTTTTTTTTTGAGGGGGCTGAGAGAGAACAGAATTCTAGGTTGGCAACAGTTACTTCCAACTCCTCAAAGACATGGTTCTTTTTTCTTCTAATTTTCATCTTTCTGCAGATGTCAGCTGTCATTCTAATACTTGCTTCTCTGAGGATAATCTGTTATTTCTCGTAATATCTACTTATCGCTGTGGCCCAGAGGTTTGGGACAAGAATGGTCAAGTTTCTGTGGATGATGAATCAGAGCAGCTGTGCAGCTGTCTAGCTCTGGGTCTAAGGACAGTCATTTCAAAGCTTGGCCGCAAGGGTCTGGCTTGCTAGCACACTTGGGCGCAGATCCCTTGTGAGCTTCTCACGACAGAAGAATAGTGCCAGCATGTCCCAGTCTTCGGAATCTAACCATACAAGTGACACCATAAACCGGTATCCGTCTCCTAAGCTACAGCAAATATTCTCAGGCAGTACCCACGGTGATCTATGAAGCAAACCTGCAGGCTGCAAGTGTGGCTCCATGACACAGTGCTCGCGTGGTGTGGAAGAGTCCTGGGAGAACCTGCCCTTGTGTGTTTGAAGCAGGAGACAAGTTTCCCACTACAATACCGGGGGAGTACGATGTACCACAGACCAAGAAGACCAAATTTCCTTTCTGCAAGGGTGTGCGAGCAAGGGCCCACCTTATTTTACTTTAAGTATTTTCAAACAAGATCATCTTCCAAAGCACTAGGGTTAGGGTTTCAGCGTGCATGTGTGAAAGTGATGGTCCCAGACGACCATGTTTACCTCACCGCCCTTTTTAAACAGTTTTTCTGTTAGTGATTCTAAACATGTGTTCTTTCATACGTGTTGGGGTGGTGGTGGTGCATGTGTGAATATGGAAGCCTCAGGTTAGCATTTGATGTCTTTGATTTCTCTCTCCATTTCTATTATTAAGATAGGGTCTCTCGATTGAACTCAGAGCTCACTAACTAGCTAGACTACCCCAGCTAGACTTCCTTGGTATCACACCTGGAATTACAGGCGGGTGCCATGTCTACCTGGCTTTTATGTGGCTTATGGGGATCTGGATTCTGGTTGGTCCTCAGACTTGCAGGGCAAGTGTCTACACTAAGCTGATGCATTTCTCTAGCCTGAGTGAGTCTCATATGTCCAGTTACCCACAATTATGTCACCCAAAGGCCTCAAAAGCACTTCAGACTTAACTGGACTAAAATGGAATTCTGGATACTGTACCCCAAACTAAGAAGTTCATGGAATTGTGATAAAAGAGTTAATGCTACAAATGACAACATTTACAGGAAAAACTTAGCTTAAATTTTACATATACTATACATAGTAAATCAAAAATACATTATAAAACAGGATGTAATATTTGATCTAAAAATATACAGACTGGGGGAGATGGCTCAGTGGTTAAAGGGCTAGCTCTGCAAATATGAAGACCAAAGTCAGTATCTCCAGAACCCACATAAAAGTTGGACGTGTGTGGTTGCTTGTAATCCCAGTACTTAGGAGGTGTAGAAGACAGAGGATTCCTAGACAAGGCAGCTAGCTAGACTACTGTAATGGCAAGCTCTGGGTTCAAAGGAGAGACTCTGCCTCAGTAAACAGACAGCACCCAAGAAGATGCTTGCTGCCACTGTCAGGTCTCATGTGCACATGAACCCCCACATATGCGCGCGTGCACACACACACACACAGAGAAACACACGCAGACACGCACGGACAGACACACACAGACACAAAGACAGACACACACACACACACACACACACACACAAAGGGAAGTTAAAACTGTTTAAAAAGAAAAAAGAGAGTAGGAGAAAGACCCCAGATTTCAAAAACAAAGATCTTGGTTTCCAATTTCCAAGCTCAGAACCTTGGACAGCGCCAGGAGGCGGCGGAGCCCCTCTGGACGGCTCTTCCGTCTCTGCATTTACAGCCTCATTCACTGCTTCCCGTGAAAACTGATGATGTGCACCGTTTCTGATGGTGGAATATGAATTCAATTTTTTCCCCCTGCACAGTCTGGCATTTCTAATTTTTGCATTTCTAATTTTTTCACTTTAGGACAGAAATTAAAGGACAAAAAAATAATTTATACAATACACAAATGCTAGGTAGTGTCATACATAAAACACTAAGCTTCAATTTAAAGCTTGCTGGTAACCAGCCTGCTGACCATCAGCTAGTTCACTGTATCCCATTTTGGGGAAAAAATCTTAGTAATTCCTAAGGCCCGTGGTTAGAGTCTCGCTACTGAAGGCTTATGTCTAAACCACGAGGCCTAGGCAGACTTAACAGCAGACTATTAGAAAAAAGGTTTTGAAGTGTTCCCAGTTGCTTGCCACGCTGGGGGTCCACCAAGCTGAGAACCTTTCCCTCGGCCCTGTAAGCAGGAAGCAGGCCCAGTACTTTGCCAACCTGCTCTCAAGAACAGCACAATCACTAAGCTCCCGCGACCGCCTGCGTCTGCACATCTCGTGGGATGAGTCTGCTGTTCTCCCTCGGCGCGTGGCTGAGAGGGCGATTCAATTCTCGCAGCCTGTGAAAGCACGGGGACCCCCAGACCCTCAGGTGGAGCACGGGGACCCCCAGACCCTCAGGTGAAACACGGGGACCCCCAGGCCCTCAAGTGGAACACGGGGACCCCCAGACCCTCAGGTGAAACACGGGGACCCCCAGGCCCTCAGGTGGAGCACGGGAACCCCCAGACCCTCAGGTGGAGCACGGGGACCCCCAGGCCCTCAGGTGGAGCACGGGGACCCCCAGATTCTCAGGTAGAGCACGGGGACCCCCCAGGCCCTCAGGTGGAGCATGGGGACCCCCAGATTCTCAGGTGGAGCATGGGGACCCCCAGGCCCTGAGGTGGAGCACGGGGACCCCCAGACCTTCAGGTGGAGCACGGGGAGCCCCAGACTCTCAGGTGGAGCACGGGGACTCCCAGGCCCTGAGGTGGAGCACGGGACCCCCAGGCCCTGAGGTGGAGCACAGGGACCCCCAGGCCCTGAGGTGGAGCATGGGGACCCCCAGATTCTCAGGTGGAGCACAGAGACCCCCAGGCCCTGAGGTGGAGCACAGAGACCCCAGGCCCTGAGGTGGAGCACGGGGACCCCCAGGCCCTGAGGTGGAGCACAAGGACCCCCAGGCCCTGAGGTGGAGCACGGGGACCCCCAGGTCCCTGAGGTGGAGGATGGGGACCACCAGATTCTCAGGTGGAGCACAGAGACCCCCAGGCCCTGAGGTGGAGCATGGGGACCCCCAGGCCCTCAGGTGGAGCACCGGGACCCCCAGGCCCTGAGGTGGAGCACAGGGACCCCCAGGCCCTCAGGTGGAGCACAGTCACACCTTGTGCTCAAACCGCACCTCCCCCAGGAAATCAAAAATGGCCATAAGGTTCTCAGCACATTTTTCCTATTCAAGCCCCACACTTTCTTGTCTGGAAGGCACAGCAATGCTCATTCTGTGCTCTCACAAGGCTCCCTTCTCTTTATTTGTGTTTGTTATTACATGGCGCACACAACATGTCTGTGTAACCCCACTGATGTGCACACATCCATGCAGAGGAACAAAGAATGGCCACTGCAAGCCTGGAAAAAGGAGAAAGGGACCCGCCATTCCCTGGCCAGACCTCAACAGAGAGAAGGAATTTAACTCTGTGTGTCTCAGAAAGAAATGACTTGCTAGTCTAACGGCTAAACATGAAAATGGGTCACAAGTGCCATGGGCCTAGAATCTCGTGTTTCTTCTATTACACGCAGGACAGTCGCGCGCAGCAAAGCGCCAGTCCATTCTCATCAAACTGAAGCTGTTCCAACAATTTCGGTCATGAAGAAACTTGGAAGAACTTGACTTTGGAGTAATTGGCACTTTCCCAAAGCTTTGGTGGGTCTCTGCGGCTGTGCAAGAAGCCCACGTGACGGGTCCACAACAGAACTCTCACCAAGTGGAGAGTTCATTAGTTATTCAAGTGGGTGCAGAGCGCGGTGCTATCAACCCAGTTCTGTCGCTGATACGAAAGCACATCAAGCGGCGAGCGCGATGTCAGAAGACCCTTGCTCCCCAACACTTACCTCTGCAACCCAGCAGAGCGGACTTAAACCCAAGCAGATGCTTCTAAACTTTAAGATGATACTGACGTTTCTTTAATTGGACCACTGCACACCACGCAGCCCTAGAGCATCCCTGCACGTGCTTAGAGATGACAAGACACAGGCATCTGCCTCTACAAGAGAAGGTGGAGTTCTCATTGGGACAATCTAAGATGCTTAGCGCCCACGAGTCCTCTAGTTGAGACAATCTAAGATGCTAAGTGCCCACGAGTCCTCTCGCCCCTTCTTACTCCCTGCCACCTTCCAAAAGACAAGGCTCGGTGACAACACAGTATCCAAACGAACGGGGGAGGGAGGTTGAATTAATTAACTACAAATGAGTTGCAGTGTCAATGTTTTGGAAAGGCAGAAAGGGTGGAAAGAGGCTGCTAGAATTAATCATCGAGAAACCACTTTAAGTGCCTGCAGAGCTCAGGAATCCAATGAGAAGCAAAGAACGGAAAGAACGCAGCTCACTTGCCGTCAGAAGGACTCACTGTGACTCAAGCTCCCAGGCTGGGGCACACGAGGGCCTCAGCAACGTTTATTATCTGCTACAACTCTTGGTGCACATACATCACTAACGCACGTTCTACCAGGGGACAGAATGACTGGAACAGATAGTTACTTCAGAGAAATGGGAAATTTGGGCATTTTCACAAATTGATTGCTAAAGCCTAAAATATTTCAGATGCTCCAAAATTTGTACTTATGCATCTTTGATACTTGCAACTTCACAGACTGCAAAGACGAGACATCCACGAAACACGACCTGCAAACGCTGATGTTCAGAGGGAGGGCGCTCACTACGGAAGAAACAGAAACAGGTCGAGACTCAGCAAGTTTACTGATGAGAAGTGGCGGGCAAAGAAAAAAAGAACATGGCTGTGCCCTCCAGGGAACTGGGAGACCCTGAAATGGTGTGCCATCACATTCACGGGAACGTCTGGGACTTTCTGAAGAAAACCTGACTTTGGTCAGGAATTTACTTTTAGACCATGGATAAGTTTCCATGTGTTCTGTGTTCTTTTTTTCAGCTTTTTGATAATTTTGTGTGTGTGTATAAAATATTTATCATATTCCTCAATTACCTCCTTTAATTTCCCTCATTATCTCATTGAGCCCCTTTTTATTCCCAACAAGTCTCCTTTCTACTTTTATGAAATTTTTTTTTAAACTTTGTGTGTGTGTCTATGCATGAGAGCACATACATGCTGCATGTCACAGCATATGTGGAAACCAGAGGAAAACTTTTGGAAATAAGTTTTCTCGCTGTTTGGATTTTGGGATTGAACTCAAGTCCTCAGACTTGATGGCAAACATCTGTCTGCTGAGACACCTTCACATCCCCCCTCTTTTACAACTGCTGAGCTAAACTAGAGCGCTTATGTGAGCATAGGTGTGGGTTATGTATCAGAGTGCCGGCGGCCTGCCACTGCTTACACCACTGAAGTGCCCCAGACACTGTCCATTAGCTTCTCTGCTATAGGTGGGGCCTCCCGAGCCCCTCCTCCACCCATGATGGGAGTGATGACAGGCTCAATCTTGTGGGTTTGTGCAGGTAAGCGCAGCTCATACTCAGAGAGGATGAAGCCTGTTTCCCAGCGCTCCTCTCGTCCTCTGGCTCTTACTCTTTCTCCCTGTTCTTGGGCTTCTTGGCAAGAGTTTTAAAGTTTTAAGCAAATGGCAGCATAAGCCTGACCTGAAGTCCTCTGCTGGTGTGTCTGCAGTCACCAGGTGACTGGGGCAGAGAGCAATGCTCTCCCGTGCTCCACCCTTCACAAGGCACCTCATGGATTCTGCAATTGGGGCTGGGGACACAGGCCAGTTCTCACCAGGATACTTACCGGCGGGGGGATGTCACCAGTAGACTTCAGAATCAGCTTTTCCCCTCTCTTTTCAACTTCAAAACCCATCTTCCTCAGCAGGGACGCATCTGCCAGCCCCTGGTCCTCCATTTTCGCAATGAGGTCTTGGTTTTGGCTGTTGTCTTCGGTGAGGTTCCGGATGGCATACACCACCCACTGCATCAGAACTGGAGGCAGAGTGAAGGAATCTGTACTTGGCAGAGCAGAGGGGGACAAGAGCAGTACCACGCAGGGTGAGTGACAGCTAAGTCAGGAGGCTGAGGACGGAGAGGGCAGACGTTCACAATGCTGTGTGTGTCCAGCTTGCGATGCCGCCGGCCAGTCCCTAGCAGCTGGCTGCATGAGCACAGGCGGCACTCACGCTGAATCAGAGAGAACGAGAGTCCATCAGAGGTGTTAGGGCAGAACCTGACAGGAAACTTGTCCTGTTTTAAAGCAAGCACAGTTGGCGGGAAGAATGGTTTCCTAGGAGCTGCTGTGGAATTTCTTTCATTCAGCCGTCCAAAGACAAAGCCTCAGTCAGCTGTGAAGGATTTGCGGAGTCCAGTGTGAACACTCATGCCCTAAAGCATAGGACCCTCACTGCCTCCTTGAGCCCAGGTCAAGTGAAATACCTTCTTGGTGCCTCACACTTCAGAACAAAGATGGTGAGTTATCTGGTGTCAAATCACTGTGTTGCTCATGAGGGATATGACTTAGGTACCATGAGCTGCACAACACACCCAGGAAAACAATAAACTGCTAGTAGATATCATTTTATACAACTGTATTAAAACAGTTACTGGGACCCGACTTCAGTGGCAGGAACCAGGGACCGATGAGACACTAAGGATGGGCTCCTGCTTGGAATCACCCTGGTCCAGACAGAGCACAAGAACCCTCGGTGGAGAGATGTTGTGTCAGAGAAAGAGGTCTCCCTTCCCACTGCCAGGTACAGCATGAGGAAAAACAAATCCTTCTCCCAACAGCACCAGATACACCCAGTCAGTTCCACAGTCAAAATGGAAAGAGAGAGAAAGAGAAACAGAGAGAAAGGAAGGGAGGGAAGGAGGGAGGGAAGGAAGGAAGGAGGGAAGGAAGGAGGGAGGGAAGGAAGGAAGGGAGGGAGGGAGGGAGGGAGGGAGGGAAGGAGGAGGAGAAGGAAGGAAGGAAGGAAGGAAGGAAGGAAGGAAGGAAGGAAGGAAGGAAGGAAGGAAGGAAGGCAGGCAGGCATCTGGCTCGTAGTTGTGACGCAGGCTTCTGACCCTGTCCTGGATTTCCCCACCACAGGACTGACTGACATCCACCCAGAAGTGAGCCATCAGGGAGGCTCCAGAAGCCATCAAACTGGGGGTTTCTTGTAGAACCCAAGTAAGAAAAGGAAGAAAAATGAACCAAACTGCTTTTCTCCATCTCAATAGTAAAAGACACATTTATCTGCGCAATCCAAACACGCAATGCCAGACCCCAGGAGATCAGGTGTGGTGTGTTCACAATCCCGTCAAGCCCTCCAGCCCACCATGAGCCGTGGCCCTTGCTTTGGCTGACCTCTCTCAGTTCCTGGGCCTGGGGCTGGGCTTGCGTTTGTGGGACCAATGGTCACGGACACATCACACCAAGAAGAGCCGCAACCAGTGACTGCTGAATGAACCAGCGGATGGATGAATGAATGACCTGTTGGCCTCTGAAGGTTTATCACTAAAGGAACTTGAACCGACGCCGAGTGTTGCAGAAGGCACAGGATGGGGGCCTGGACTTGCCTAGCGGAAGCTGACTCTATACTTAGTCACAGCTTTGGTGGAGAACGCTTTCTCTTGGCAACGTGTCTACCATTCTTCATGACAAAGCTTACTTTCTTTATATGGTTGTTTCTTTTCTGGAGACTGAATCCACCCAAATACTCAAATGCATAAGGCCCTATATTGGCATTTCCCCCTCTTCCACTCGGCAGCATAGAAAATAAAAACATTTGTGGTGTGAGACAATTCCAACATGCAAGGTAATTTCCAAGCAATTCCTTGGTGCAACTCATGTTCACACACAGGATGACACTGTTATGATACATATCACAGAAAAGGAATCAGCAATTATGAGAGGTGACTACAGGAGCAACTCGCACAAGAACACCCCTATGACTGGGCGAGGGGGGCTGGCCACTTCTATGACCGAGCCAGGGGGTGGCATGCGGGCATAGCTCCCCAGTTTCTGTAACTTCCTGTATGTTTTCTGAAGATAACTAACATAGACAAACAGACTGCCAAGACTGCACAAGAGCTCCTGCAATCACAGTACTAGGGGGTTCAGCAGTGCTGCCTGCAATGTCACAGCCAGTCACAAATACCCCTGCTGGGGAACCCCCCTCACCCCAAGCATCAAGCTACAGAACAGCTCCATCAAAACAGTTCAGGGATCCTGAGCTTTTTTTTTTCCCCCCTGAAGTCCTTTGTTTCTTAGACCCCAGCCTTACCACACAGGGGGACTCAACTCTTTCTTTCATACCGTCCCTGGCCTGGCTGTACGCCTCCTCTCCCTCTCTGCTTCCATTTCCAGGGTCATGCTCAGTCTGAAGAGCTCAGCTCTTCCCGGGAGCTCTCCCAGTGCCTCATCACTCCTGACACCAGCTGAAGCTGCAGAGACTGCGCCAGGATCCAAACACTCTCGCAGTAACAGCTCTCACTGCGCTGCGTGACACACATCCATAAATCCCTTCAGGGCAGGAAACGTAACCTAATTGGTTTTTATATTCCTAACACCAATATGGTCCCTTGGCACAAAATGCCAAGCTCAAGGCATTATTTGTTGCAATTATGCCGGCTACTATTTATTACTTGCTTGCCTTTCTATCTACCCTGATACTCTGAGCTTCTCAATCAAGACCCCTCTTTGATACAGCAGTGAGGGAAACAGCAACTGAATGTTATCAAATGTGCCCTCGCCAGTGCCACCTGGCAGGACAGAGGTGGCACTGCAGCAGCTCTATACCCACAATGCTCTGCCCTCACGTCTCGGTGGTTTCCAGAGTTGAGGATTTACTGGGATCCTAACAGAGCAAACCACTACGAATTCACCCCAGGCAAGGATGCTGGACTGCGAGCAGAAGGTCCACCACAACCGAACAGCAGCAGCAAACGCTGTCTGCCTGGGATGCAAACGGGATAGCGATGACATTCGTCTGGGGGCAGGAGATGGATACTGCTAGCATATTTTATCAATTCACTCCTATCTGTTTGGAAGCTATCTGGTGTAGAAAAAAAACAGATGAAAAAAACCCCCAGAAGAACAAGGCTGATGAGGGGCTATCTTGTAGACAAGGGGCTGCAGTGCCAAGAAGAGTTGCTGCTTACAGCTGGCTTCAGGGCAGCAACCTAAAAGAAACAGCTGGGAACCCAAGCAGCAAAGGCAGTTCCTGCTCCAAAATCCACACTGAAGGGGCCGAGAGGCTCAGAAGAAGAGGAGGTGGAGGGGCCGAGAGGCGCGGTCACAGGAATGCATTGGAGCCAACTCCTCAGCACCTGGAAAGCCAGAAATAAAGGCCCAACAGCACACCCCAGCACTTGTCACCTAACTGTATATTTAACATTCTTGCGCGTTATCAGCGACATCAATCACTTCTCTAAGGAGGTCCTCAAGAACTTAGAGAGTCCTGCACATGCACTCCGGCAGACAGGAAGAAGCCCCCACTCCTCACAGCACCAGTGGTGAAGGGCTCTGTCTACCCGAAGAGCAAACACTCCTCGGTTGCTCCTCTGTCAGTGAGGGATCTGAGCACTACTGTCTGGGGTTTCAGATTTAGCAAATGCAAATTCTGCACTTACTAAAGTTATAGCTGGCGCTTTCATACACAGCATTTTTTAAAAGTCCGTAATTACATATTTATGGGGCTCCAGGTGACATTTCACTACATGTGCATGCTGTAGTGTTTAGACCAGGACAATCAGACCTACCACATCCAACATGATTATTTCTCTATGGTAAAAAACAAGATCCTTTCTCTCACCTTTTTAAGTTTATAGTATGTTATTCTTACCTACAGTTAGTTGCCTTACTGTGCAGTATCAGCAGAACTCTATTCCTGCCTGTAGCCTAGTACTCACAGATGGTGAAAAGGACTCTTCACAAAACTAGAGTTGAGAAGAAAAACACTGTCGAATATAGTCTTAAGAATCATCTCATCCACAGCCCTGGGTAATGAATATGTATGAGCACCTTGTTAGGGTGCCGTGAAAGGCGGCAGCCCTGGCAGCCAGTGCAGACCTGGACAGTCTTGAGTGTCACAAGGGAGATTAAAGCAAGTCCCAGTTAATGTGCACATTGGTCCCTTGTTCTCTTCTCTAAAGAGACAGGGAGCAAGAAAGAGTGGGGGAGAAAATTAAACATCTTCTAAAGTCTCTAATCCTACCAACACTTGAAGTCCTTTATTGTACGCTTAGCTTTGGAGAGAGGGCTTCTACTGTTTCCATAGCTACTACAAATAGAAGGCATGAGCCTGTTTGTTGCAAAATTGCCTTGAAAGAGCCTGCACTCCTCAGTCCGCGAGGACAGGCTGGCCAGCTCCTCTGCGGAGCTCTCTGGTGCAATCCCGACAGGCTGCGGAGCCCAGCTGAGCAAGCACTGCCTGCGGCTGCTATAGGAGGGTGAGGAGCAGCCGAGTCCGGCCAGCAAGGCACGCTGCAGGTAATGCCGACCCCAGGCCTTGCGCGTCGGGTGGCCAGTATTAGCAGGACTGTCAAATGTAGAGATGCTTCACTGTACGGCAAGATTTATGTGCCAAGTGAGTTTACAATTATTGAACTAGGATATCAAAGCCAGTTGTGAAAAGGCAGACTTTACCTTGCTAGAGATAGATTTCCAGCTCTCAAACCCGGCAGCACTTAAGGTCTATATTGACTGACATGGAAATTACCTGAAACTCTTCATTCCAGTGTTCACAAGTACAGTTCTGCTGGCGCCATGCTGGCCTGGCCGCCTGAAGAGTCACCTGCGGGGACTCTGGAGCACTGGCAGCTGAACCACAAAGGAAGGTACCCACCATGCCACCCCAGGGAGGCTGGCCTCTGGCCTCAAGCATTTCCAGCACAAACAGTTCATGGAAAATAAATATGTTAGATTTCTTAACTCTAATTTTCGTATATATACATATATGTATTTCCTTATGTGCTTTCATATATAAAACTGTATATTTAATCTTTCCTTACAGGACACATGCTTAGAAGTTATTTTTAGATAGCAAACCATGAAGAAAAGGGAATTTATGTGCTACACTAACTTTTCAGGGGACATGTTTGTAAGGCAGACAGCAACCATAGGAATCTAACTCGGCGGCTCTGTGAGAACTGAGAGACAGTGCTAGACACAGCTTCTTCACAAAGACTGCAGACCACGTGACCAGGGTTTTCCAAGGATGAGTGAGTCAAATGTCTGTGCCACAGCTAAATGACCGTCTCTGACTAGGCAGCTTTTAAAGTGTGAACTGATTACTGTCTTTTAAATTTTTATTATCTTTCAATTGTGTGTATGTGCGGAGTGTGTGTGTGTGTGTGTGTGTGTGTGTGTAGAACCACAGGCAGATTCGGGAACCACCATGGATGCCTCCACCTCCTTGTTTACTGTGCCCCGGGATTCACAGGCTCCGCCCTACCAGGACCAGAAACGCAAGCTGCTCCGCTTCCACCTGGCGTCTATACGTGGGGTCTAGGATCCGAACTCAGAACTCAGGACCTTCCGCCTGCAAGGCAGAGGCCTAACCCCTGAGCCACCTCTCCAGTCGTCCCCCCCCCCCCCCCCGCGCCCCATTACTGTCTTAAGTGCTCGGGAAATGTTTTGCATTACTGAAAACTAAACATGTTGGGCTGGAGTAAGCGTGCCCAACACTTTATAACCCCACTGGGAGAGCCCAACGGCCTCCACCTTGGGGACACCCTCAAGTGCTGCTCAGGGACTGGGTTTCTAGGGGCTCATGCCATGCGAGGAGAGGCCCATAGAACTGTGTTCAGAGAGGACTGTGCTCAGAGAAGCGCGCAGGGCCTGAGGGGAGACAAAATGTCCCCAGGGGGAGGTGCTGATTCGCCACAAAGCCAAAGGTTCCTTTAGCAGTCAACAGTGTTTGAATGCCTGGGGGTACTTCTGTTGCTTTCGCTGCAAAGTTCACATCACTCCCCATTTGGATGTCACGCACATGTAAATGAGACTGCATACTTTTATTCAGAAATCAAAGAGGAAGGCTTAATAGGATAGATGCTCCCAAGGCTCTTGCCGGTACAGGAACTAGTGTGTGTAGTAATCACCGCAAACCACCCATATAGGCTCCTCCTACTGATGCGAATTGCTAAGACTATCTGGTGTTCTAGTTCCTTCTCCAGCCTGTGTTTGAATACAAGGGGACATCTGTTCTCTGAGTTTCAGTGAGCACTGCACATCTCAGTAACATTTAACACATCACAGCCAAAGTCGCATGTATGTGCCGCTGACTTCCAATGAGTGGCCGACTGCCAACACTGTGTGGTAAAGGAAATACGAACAGAAGAAGGCGGCAGAGGAAAGAACTGCCAGATTTGAAAATTATAGGTCACGCTATAAAGATAGGGAGTAACACTTGTCCTTCCTTAACATATGTGATGAGAAGGAGCAAATGACTTCCGTCTGCATGGGAGGAAAAGCCCCCTCGCAGGCTCTGGGGAGACGGTGTGAGACAGAAGTGCTGCAGATTGGACAGCATGCTGCAGTCACCCGGGAGTTTGGTCTTTTGTGATTTTGTCGCTCTCTTTTCCTCTGGTATGGGGGACTGAACCCATGGCCTTGGGCTTGCTAGGCAAGCGCTCTGCCACTGAGCTAATCCCCAAGTCCTGCACTGAGCATGAAAGGACATGCTCGCTGCCCTTGGTGTGTACAGCTTCCTTTCCTTCCTGATCTTCTAGAAGAGGTTAAACACCCGTTCTCAGGACTCCATGAAGCCCACACATTTCTCCACCTTATGGAAGTTCCCACTTCCTGAGGGCAGGGTGGGGACCAACCACACCCCCCCTCCTGAACTTGGAACCCTCCAGCACCCAGATGAGCGGGAACATGCTGTGGGCCCATCCAGCTGGCAGTGAAGTCATGGGAAGACGACATCCTCTCGGTCTGCCAAGCACTGTCATCCCGCCACTGCCCACTCCAAATGCTTCTGTGGCCAGCGAGGGCTGCGCCTGCAGGTACCTCACAGCCACGGGCTTTGGTGGTGACGGATCTTATAGCACTGAAACTAATTTTGTCCATTACAGGTTCTGGAATCACTTTGCCAACCACTTGAAAGCAGAGCGTGGTGCGAAGCAGGCAGTTTGGCATGCCTATCACACTACAGGTCTCAGGATCAGAAGCGACCAATACCACTTCTAACTCAAACCACACCAAAGGGACGTGGAGCCGCAAGTGGTTCCATTTGTACTGGGGGCAGCACTCCAATGTCACTTCCGGGACTCTAGGGGCTGCTGCGCGCAGCACGCTCAGCAGCATGCGCACACGTCCTGCACGCAGGGTGTGCGAGAAGGGCTCTCGTGTCTGCGGAACGCGTGATGCTCGGCATGCACAGCCACCGGAGCTTGCTGCTGGGGGTAGAGGGGGAGGATGGCAAACTTCAAAAGAAACCTCACCTGGGTCCCTCCCAACGGCGCTGCAGCCGAGCCTTGCCGCTGACAACGGGAGACCCGAGCCAGGTGAAGGGGACGCCGACAGAGTCATCAGAAAAGGTGACTCGCCACAGCCCACGGGAAGCACGGCGCTCATCAGGGCAGGCAAGCCTTTGTAAGCGTCAATCCCACGTGCTGAGACTGAAAAGGACTCTCAGCACCTCTGCATAAAGCAGGAACACCAGCCCAAGTCACGACTCGGCTCACTGTCAGCAGCATCTGAAATGCTCGCGCAGTCTCCAGTCTTGTTGCTCGCCCTCACCTTGCGCTCGCCCTCACCTTGCGCCGGCGGGAGACAAGAGGCTAATTTGCTCAGTGTCCTGCAATGTGAGGCCGTGGAGTCGGGACTCGGGCACAGCCAGCTGGACATCAACACTCCCCTCCAAAACCCCAAAACCCACCGGTTTCTCTGGCTATGCGTTTCCAAGCTCTACGACACAAGGACAGGAACAGCAAATCCTGAAATGGGTCTTGGAGTGGCAAGCTCTGTCCACCCACAGGGGCAGACGCATGCTGCCCACCCTGGTGATCTGTGTCTGATTCCCTGGACCAAGGTCCTCGGACCTCTACACACGGAGCATGGCACACGCACACACATGTGCAAATACAAAAAGATGTATACAATAAAAAGAAACCTGTCTCTTTCACTCAAAAAAAGAAAAAGAAAAAAGAAACTCCACAGGACAAAACCAACATGCAGATACCAGTTAGAGCAATTCTCTCAGCAAAATGCCTTTGGAACTAGCTAATAAGCTAACGTACAAAATGAAATGAAAATGTGGAGAAGAAGAAGTAATCCCACCTAAATTATAGGAGATTAGTGTTGGTCTAGCACTAATGACATCTCAGAACGAATAAAGTATAGCCAAGGGTCAAAAGCAGTTCTGAGCTAGAAAGGATTAGATGAAGAACAGAAGCGAGGAGCTTCTGGTGGATTTGAGAGCAGACAAGACACAGCAAGCCTCGACGAGCCGGGCTCTCTTGTCCTGGGCTGCTGGGCATCTCGCATCACTGTCCCTGAGTAGCATTAGTCCCCTGGGCGGGGTCGCCATGACCATGCTGAGAGACTTCTGACCTTCCCCTCTCAAAACCTGCAGAAGTCCGAAGTGGAATGGGCACAGATGAGGCACAGATGAACAGGCATGCGCCTTCAGTATGTGCACACAGACCACTCAGGTGTGGAGGGGTCTTTCCACACAGAGATCTAGAATCCTGACTTACCTTATCTGGAACACCACTGTATCCATTTTCAGTAAGAGCAACCTGCAGCAGAAGCTTCCTCTTCAGAAACTCCAACACTAGTGGAAGTAAGCACACATACTTCACACCAATTCAAAGGTAAACTAAACTTGCTGGATATTTCACTAATACTTAGGGGTGTGATTCAAGGTCTTGGTGCAGGCCAGACAAGCGCTTTGCCAGCTGCATCCCCATCACCTAGAAATGTAACACTTTAAATGTCTTTTCCCACTTTACCCAGACAATGTGACTTTTGATCTTTACTCTCAAACCAGAGCAATGGAAAGGTCAATGCTGCATGTTGCAGTCTCTCTGGACATGCTGCATGAGGTGGGACGCACAGCCCGGGCATCCAGCTGACTGCATCAGGGCAAGAGTAAGAATGTAGCGTGTCACAGGCTCTACTAGTAGTTTCATGCGATTCGTAGGTGGTTCAAAGTCCCGCTGGAGAGCTGGACAGATCGTGGCCTGCGTGGGACTGTGTGGAGACCTAGCGTCAGCACAGGCCCTCGGAAGGCTTCAGAGTAGCAGTTTCCACAGCTCCTTGGCTGAGACTCCTTACAAAACGGGGAGGCAGCATGCTGCATGCCAGGCCTATGGCCAGGGTGAAGGGCACTGCCACTCCTGCTGTCTAGCGGCCTGGCAAAACCATTTGTCTTAACTTTCTCTTCTACGATTAAAAATATAGCTTCATAGGATGTGTTATGAAGCTTTTGTTTTTAACACACACATTGAGAATTGACTGTGTCCTGACCTCTGGCAAAGATCTTCATAGTCTGAGGTGCTGTTGCTGCCGACTCTTCTTCCAAATCCTCCTTG
Organism: Typhlomys cinereus; assembly: GCA_023101885.1. Lineage (NCBI taxonomy): Eukaryota > Metazoa > Chordata > Mammalia > Rodentia > Platacanthomyidae > Typhlomys > Typhlomys cinereus. Next base: position 218,482 of record JALPQD010000021.1, read on the forward strand.
TGGTAAAATACAGTGAGCATCTTCATGATTTCTAAGAGCACAGCTCCGTGCTGTCAGGCGCGTTCATGGCACACACCCAGCAGCCTCGGCCATCTGTGTAACTTGTGTACATGGACCTGTGCGTGGGTGTCAACAAGGCGCCTTCCTCTACCTCTCTCTACCTTACTTCTTGGCTTCTGACCTTCAGTGAGGATGACTGGTCAGTGGGCCCGTGGGATCTGCCTCTCTGTGTCCCAGAGTTAGGTTACAGAGGCACGACCTCTGGCTTTTGTATAGGTGCTGGGGATCTGAACTCAGGTCCTCAGGTACCCACTGTGCCGCCACCACTAGCCCCCCCTAACTTTCGGTGCTGGAAGACTAAAACTACTTTCATCAAGCATAAGTTCTCCATTCTCCTTCGTTTGGCTCTTTGCAAACACCATTCCATTTTCTGTCACTGTGACTTGGAGTACCTTAGTTACCAAGCGCCAGAAGACAGTACATTTGTGTGTGCTTGACTTATTCCAGCAGCTTAATGACTTCAAGGTTCATCTATGTCATAGTACAAAGCAAAATGTGTTTTCTTTCTTACAAACTACAAGTCCACTTGCTACATGGACCACACCTTGTTTTTCCCATTGATCCTTTGCTGAACACCTGATTGCTTCCAGGTTTTAGCTACCGTCACTGACAGGCTTCGAGTAGGGATGTGCAAGCAGCCCTGAAGCCATCAGTTCTTCTGAAGATCCATTTACAAAAGGTCCAGCTGGAGTATCATGTCTTAATTACTTTTCTTGTTGTATATAAACTAAGACAAAATTCAAGGGCAAAGGGTGTTTCTGGCCCACAGTGTAAGGCAGAGTCAATCTGGGTGGGCAGGTCGGCGTGGCAGGAGCTGGAGGTAGCCAATGGCATTGCGTCCACAACCAGGAAGCTGAGATCCACGAGACCCCAGCCTTGTAGTGCTGCCAAGCTTTAGGATGCATCCCCACAACTTTAACTCTTCACACTCCACCAGGCTAAGTGACTCCTTCACAGGCAGGTCTGAAATGTCTCCGAGGCATTCCGCACCACACCACCCACACGCAGTAACCCAGTGTAAGAGAGACAGTGGTTCTGCCTTTCAAAGAAGCCATGCGCTCGGCATGTTGAGGGCAGTCACAGTACAGAGTGGGGGAGATGTGTTCCCTGAAGCTTTCCGGTTCTCTAATGCCCAGTGGCGCAAACATCTTCTCATGTACTTAGTAGATGCTTACTCTGTGAAGTGTCTACTCAGAGCCTCTGCCCACTTTGGCTAGAGTTGTAGGGATTCTCTATATGCTATGATCATGAATCTCTTACCAAATAATTTACAAAATACTTTCTCCCATTCCAAGGTTAGCCTTTATATTCTGTTGATAGTGTCTTCTGATGCAACATTAAAAACATAGGCAACCCAATTTGTCTGTTGACTTTGCCTGTTATCAAAACAAACCATTTACAAAATCCAGTAACATCAAACTTTTGTGCCACTTTTTCTTGTTTTACAGATCTGCTAAGACCTGTGGTATATTTCTTTTATTATTATTATTTATTCAATTGTGCGTGTGTGCGCGTGTGTATGTGTGTGTATAACCACAGATGAATTCGGGAATCACCATGGACCACCTCCACCTACTCGTTTACTCTGCCCCAGATTCACAGGTTCTGCCCTACCAGGACCAGAAATGCAGGCTGCCCCTGCTTCCACCTGGCGTCTATATATGGGGTCTAGGATCCGAACTCAGGACCTTCCACCTGCAAGGCAGAGGCTTAACCCAAGCTAGCTCTCTGGCCCCGACCTCTGGTGTATTTCAACTTTTATGCGGCCTGCTCTCATTGTCCCATTCCTTTCGAGATGGGCCTCATGACATGGTCTGGGACACACTCAAACCCCGGTGCCCCTCCAGCTCCTCAAGAGTTCACTGTGTCCTCCCTGCACTCTGTCTCAGGCTCTCAGGTCCTTTCACAGTCTGCAATCAGTTTACCAGCACCATCTGCTGTATGGATTGAACATTCCCAACTAAAGAGTCTTGGCAGGGGGTCCTTATCAAAAATTGCTTGATGAAAAGGTTCATATCTGGGGTCTGCATTCACTGGTATGTCTAAACTTCATGCGCGCTTTACTATAATGCACAAACTCAAGAAGAATGAGGATTTCAGCTTTGTTCTTGGTGACTTGCCATTTGAGGGTCCTCAGCTCTGTGACTGTCTGAAGGTGGGTTTTTTGATGAGGGTCACACCAAATCTGTCAACTATTTGGAAAGCACTGACATCAACATTAATTTAGAAACACAGATGCAGTTCCATTGACTTACATCTTACTTTAGTTTTTACTGTAAAAGCCTTTCACCACTTGTTAAATTGTCAGTATTGTACTCTTTTGGGGTTACTGCAATAAAAAAACTCACATAATTCACTATTAGCGTATATGAATGCAAATGATACGTAGTAACTTTGTATTTCACTGTTTTGTAGAATTTATTAATCTAAACTATTTTCTGAAATTCTGAAATTTTTTGTGGTCTCACTGCTTTGGCTGGACTTCCGCTGTCATGTCAAATAAGACGTTGTGAAAGCAAACACCTTGCCTGTCTTAAGAGGAAACACTTTTAGCCATTCACCTATGACGCTTGCTGTGGACTATTCTTCCTATGTTAATTAAGTTGCTTAGTTTCTCATTTGTTGACTTTAAATCACGTAAGGTGCAGAACATTGCCAAATGCTTCCATGGCACCCATAGAACTGACCATGTAATCCTTTCCCTTCATTCTGTTAATGTGGCTTACCAATATTATCAATTTTAAGAGGTTGAGCCTCACATTCTGGAATAAAACCCATGTGGTCGTGGGTATAATCCTTTTGTTATGCAGCAGAATTTAGTTTCTTAGTATTTTGCAGAGGATTTCTGCGTCAGGATTCATAAGGGATACGGTCTGTAGAGTTTCCCAACTCTTTATGTCAGGTAATGCTTCTCTCACACAGTTCTTTAGGCAGCATCGCCCTCCTCCCATTTTTGCCAAGTTTTAGAATGGCCAATACTAGCTCTCCTTTAAGTGTGGGGCAGAATTCACAGGTAAAGCCAGCAGTTCCAGAGCCTGCCTTTCTCAGATCCTTACTCATTGCTTCAATCACCTTCCTAAGTTAGATATGTATAGATGACCCATTTCCCAGCAATCTAGTCTTGACAGATCTCTAATTTATATTTGCGTTCACATTATTCAGCTTATTGATGTACAATTTTTCTTAGTATCCTCTTTTCCCTACCTAATTTTATTTAGCATTTTGAACCTCCTGTTTTTCTTAGTCCATGTAGCTATAGCTTGGTCAATTTAAAGAATTAACTTGGTTTTGCAACCTTTAATTCTAACTTCATCTGGTTGTGGCAAAAGTTATTGTATATGCTAACTATATTTGAATCTACTAAATTCATTTTAAAACATGTGTCTTCCACTTCTGGGCAAGAACTCTGCATATGTTTGTGGCTCTAGTTAGTGGAACACACCATTTGAGCTCTCTGTCCTTACTATCAAGTTGGGTACTTAAATTTCCAATCATTTTTAGAGAATCTTCTAGTTCTTTCTTTACTTTTGTCAGTTTTCTACCCTATTTTTGATCTATAAACAAATGTTTACATTTGTTAACACATATTATGTCCTTGTCTCTTAGAATCTTTTTCAGATTAAGTCTATTTTGTCTGATACAAGACACCACTGTTCTCATTAACTACTTGCTTCTCTCTCTCTTCTTAATCCTTTTGGTCTATTTTTGGTCTTTAAACCTCATCTTTTACAGACAGTGTAGAATAGAATCATGTGTTCACTCACCGTGTTAATCGCTATCTTCTGGACAGTCTAATTCATTTGCACTTACTAAGGCGCTAGGAAGAGAGCTCAGTGACTAGAAGTGTTTCCCATATAGCCATGAGAACCCGAGTTCAAATCCCCAGAAACCACCAAAAAACAGACGTGTGGCGTGAGCACTTCCAGGGCAAAGACAGAAGGCAGAGACAAGAAAATGCACAGAAGCAGCCTGCAGGGTGCAGTAGAAATGACAGACCTGTTTCCAGGACAGTGAAGGTGACGGCCGACACCAAGGTTCCCCTGGTCTCTCCACGTGCTGCTGCACACACCTGCAGCGCATCCGTGAACGCTCGCACGCACCACACACACAAATACAGCGAGAGGAATGCACTTAGTTGTTGTACTGTGTTCTTACACAGCTTCTGGCATTTTGGGCCATTATTTCTCACATTAATACCTTCTTTTGTATTGACTTTGCTTTTGTAGTGAAATACTTGAGTTCTGCTTTATTTTCTTTGTGTATATCATAGCCTTTTTACTTGTGGTTACCGAGCCTTTTAACACTCTAATGAGAAGCGCTGTAATAGGGCTTATATCAGTTTAACTTAAGTGCAAACACTGGGCCTTCACAGCTACCACTGACTGTTTTATTCCCTTCAGTGAAAGCCACAAGGTGACAGCCTTCTGCACTCACAGACAGTAATTCTCTAGATGTATCGTGTCTCACATATGCGCAAAACAAAATGAGAGCTACAGACCACTCCACCATGCCAGTGGTTGAAAGTGCTCATAGTTTTTTAAATTGAGATCTTTCGTTACTCATAGGCTTTCAGGCTTTTTTTAAATTAAAAAAAGAAAATCATTTTTTTTGGGGGGGGGGCAGAACACAGGCATGTATATCAAGGCCAGGGGACATTAGAGAATGCCCTTTTTACTGTGTATCTGGGCAAGTGGATGCACACGAGCCATGGCACACGTCTGAAGGACACAGGACAATTTTCAGACATCCATTGTCTCCTGCCATGTAGGTGCCAGGGATCAAGCACATGCCTCCCAAGTTTGCATGGCAGAAACCTGAACCCACACAGCCATCTTGCTAGCCTCCAAGGCCCCAAAGTCCTGCACACAGGTCTCTCAACTCACCACCTATCAGGACTCCTTTAGTCAGAAGCAGGGAAAAACTACCTCAGCCTTCATTTACTTGCGACGATTACAACTTCTTTAAGACTCCTTGCAAGACAAGTTGTCTTGGCTGGCAGGGCTGTAGCACCGAACACAGCAACCTACTCCTACTTTCAAAATTCCCGATGAGCAATCTACAGGCAATCTTATGAATAGTCCCTGTTGGAAATAAGTCACTTATCTCTTCCTACTGTCTTTAAGTGTGATTATATGTCTAGCTAAGTCTGTTTTCTTTTAGTATATTTGTGTATGTGAGGAGTGGTGTGTGTAGAAGTCAGAGGTTGTAAGTTTTTCTATCGCACTACATATTTTTGGACAGGCTTGTTCCTGAACCCACAACTTCAGATTCACGAGAACCATCGGTAAACCTCAGGGATTACCCTGTCTCCACCTGCCCTGTGAGCCTCAGGGACCACCGTCTCCACCTGACCAGTGCCAGGATTACAGGTGCCCAGGTTTCACACTCTCAACTCCAATGCTCATGCTTGCATGGCAAGGACGTTGCACCCATCTTTCCATCCCCTATAGGTGAGTCTCTTCAAGTTAGTCTAGTTGGAATTCACTGAGCTTCTCGAGTTTTACATTCATGCCTCTGTCCTCACCCATGACTTCTTGGCCTGTATTTTCCACCCTGTTCTGTTCCTGGTATGGAGGTCTGCTGGTATCCAGAATCACTGCCCCGCCACGTCTGAGCACCATCTCCTTTTCAGACTCAGTGACCTCTACCATCCTGTTTTCCCAGTTCGAGTCTTCCTTCTGCTTACTGCCTGAGAATCCTGACAGTTAACTGTCTTGGGAACTAGAAATTTCAGCTACTATTTTTGGTTCCTTGTCATGTTTTTCATCGCTGTGATATTTCATTTTGCTAATACATCATGATCTTTTCTTTCTTCATGTGCAGTCTCTTTAAATCACTTGTTTTCAAAGTCTTAGTCCAAGAATTCTTCCATTAAGTCATTGTCAAGGATAATTGTTTTTTTTCTCTGAATGGGCTGTGTTTTTGTGTCTCTTTATATGCTTTGTGAGTTTGCTGTATGACTCTGCTGTGGCACTGTGGAAATAAGATTCTCTTCCCAGCATTTCTCTGTGTGCGTGTATGTGCACGTAAACATGGATGTCGTGGCAAGTGTGGAGTACAGAACAACTTGGGGTACTGTTCCTCAGCTTGCTACTCATTTGTGACCGGGTCTCTTCCCCATTGCTGTATAAGCCAGGTGAGAGTCTGAAAGTCTGGGGCTTTTCCACCTCTAAGGTGCCAGGGGTGCTTGCACCACTGGGGTCTGAACTCAGGCTGTCAGGTCAGCACCTGCCCAGGGCAGTTCCTGTCATGCTGTTTTGCTTTGTCTGCTGTTTTGCTGCTGCAGGCTCCTCTGTGGCAAGGGTCAACGTGGAGGAAGTGCAAACTCTTCTCATGCTTTTTTTCTACATTTTTTTCTTTTTCTGGTCACTTTCTATATTTCCTTAAATATATGGCTATTTTTGAACGGTTCAGTCTTTAATGTCTGGATCCCAAATGAGAGAAAGAGAACACGCTAAGGAAAGTGGGGAAAAGGCTGGTCCTTTAAAGTCTTCAGACATTACTCCTTCAGTTAAAGGGGAAGGAAGACTGGCAACAATGGGGAGGAACTAAGACCTCTACCTGTCCATCAGTACCAGATCTCAGGGATGGTGGGGTCCTTTAGTATGATCTGTCTTGCTCTTGAAAACTTCCTCCTGCACACACTCAGCTGCATGTCTGTGTTATGGAAGAAGAGGGCTGTTGAAATGGACCTAAAAGCACCACACTGCATCATCCAAGTCTTAGAGTCTGCCGGGCCAAAGAACCCAAAGCATCAAGACTGCTATTAGACATCAACGAGAACTAGTAGGGTGTCCAAGTGAAGGGGTTTGATGAGTGCTATGTGGGGGATTGGATGGTGTATGCTGTGCTTATTAACCAATTCCACTTTCTGTACAGGTTTTATTTCAAAACAAACCAATGTTTTTAAAACTAGAGCGACCAAGCTGAGCCTGGACATGTGAGGAGTTGCCAAAATAGCCGCAGGCTCCTGATGATCAGCACAGTTTTCAGTGCCAGGGCAGGACCACTGTGGGTCCTGTGCTGTCGGGAGACCAGCAGCAAGGGGAGGCTGGGGACGCTTCGACATTGTCTACAGGACTCAGGGCTCCTGGTGCTGGTGCCCACAGGGAACGCCCAGAGCAGCTACCGGTAAAATGCTCTAGGAGAGAAACAACAGAAGTGCGTATCGGCTCTCTCAAAATGGAGGCAACTTTTCTTATGGGCTTTTCCTGTAAAAGTAATAAGCTTCTTACCATAGTCAGTACGTGAAAAAAAATTCGGATGTAAAACTGGAGGCTAGTAGTAAAACCATGAACCACTTCCTAATTTTGCTTCCACAGTCTTTCCTAGCAACTCAAACCACCCATCATTGTTGGATCAGAAAGACTTGATTCCTTAGCTGACGGGGCTCAACAAGCCAGTGACTGCCGCTGCTTCTGGAAGCTGGTTCTCTCCTCCTACCACATCTGCCGTGGAGCTCCAACCGAGGCTCTGGGTTGGCGTGCGGTGCCTTCATCCACTGAACCATCTCACTGTCTGCCACCATTTCAACTCATTTTTCATATTTTCTAGGTTTTTAATTCTGTCCTATGAAAGGATATGATCTAGAAACCCAGAGGGCTAAGAAGCCCAAAGAATCAGGGACTGTCTAGACAGCTGTGAAATGCCAGTTTCGGCAGAGAAGCAGGACTCTGGATTTTCTTTAGTCCTCAGAGTGCAATTTAGTGCGAAGATACAAACACCAAGACACGCTGGCCACGGCAGTGCCAGTGGGTTGGGCTTCTTGCACCCGCCTCTCAGCATGTTCCCGCAACTGGCGCCTCAGGATCTACTTTCCCAACCAGACTGTGACCAGGGGTTCCATTTTCTTTAACTAAGGGCTTAGCACACACTGCTGTCATCTGGTTTCAAGAAACTAACAAGTGCCTGCTCACTTCATGGAAGAATATAAGACCGTTTACAGGAGCAAACACACTCAATAGAATTCTTCTCTTAATGTGTTGTTAGAAAAACAACTGGTCCAAAGAATAGAGAACTTCCTGCTGGAATGATGGTGTCCAAGTCCACCACACGAAGCCAGAGGGTTACTGTGTAACAGTTCTCAATGGATGTGGTTCGCTAATAGTTACTGCTAGTTTGATTATGCTCATTTTAGACAGAAATCCTGACTCAGGGCTACCAGGAACACATTTCCCTATGTCAATCAGCTACCCAATCTCTAAAGTATCTCACTATGTATTATGTGTGACAATGGTATTCAAGCAAAGCAATTTTAATAAGTTATTTATTAATTTCCTAAACATATCCAGTCACTGTAGTTTTAAATAAAGGTAATGCAAAAAGGATAAGCGGCAAATAACAACTATGTAGAAAACAGACGCACCAAATGACTTCCGCTTGCGAGGCGCAGACGGGTGCCAGGGCATGCTACGGAATTGCACGCACCAGCGAACCTGCCGCCCTCACTCCAAATCCAGCAGTTTGTCTGGAGACATCTTCGCCCTCAGGGACAACTGTGGTCTGAGAACTGGCCGGTACTAACATGGCTTTGTCGAACAGCCTTCAAAGTAGCAGCTGACAGGGCCACTATGTGGGGCATTTTAGTCTGCCACTTTCGGATCAAATCTTTAAGTCAGATATTAAATTCTGAAGTACAAACTAAAATGTTTATGTGAGTATACTGGGTACACATTTCTGAAGAAGCTTCTCGTAGTTTCTAAATTAAAAATGACTGGCTAGTGAACTCATCTGCGCCAGAAGACAGCTAAGGTGAAATGATTTCTAAACTATTTTCCTTCAAACTGAGCATGCAGTTTTTTAGACTGAAAGTGTGGGACACATGGTATCAAAGGCCAGGCCCTGGCTTGTAGCTGACGACACTGCTGCCCTGACAAACAGCCTTCTGGGAAAAGGAACCCAGCACAGCAGAACCTCTGACCTCCAGAGGCAGAGGCTGGGCAAGACAAGAGCCAAGCCACCCAGAGCACAACAACATCCACTGGCCTCTACACAGGACCCTTGTGGCTACCTTGAACAAAGAATAGGATTTTAGCAACGAAGAAAATAAAGTCAAGGAAACAAAACAGAGAGCAGAACATTAGTTGGATGGACTCATCTTAAACAGTATGTCCAACTTGCCAAAGCATCTGTACAAGGAGAGGCAGTCCGTGTCTGAAAGGGCACACATGCCAGGGCGGCTTATACTGCTGCATGCAACATATCCTCTTCACGTCCCCCCTACATGACACTGTCCTGCAACTGTGCCACAGGAGGATTGAGGGTGCAGGTTACACACTGAGGATACCATGTAACCCCAAGTCCTGAACCCAGCACCTGCTCTCACCCATCCCATGGGTAACCTCCTCTCACATGTTGGCCCCATTTCCTTCTGGCGAATGGGAAAGTTTGCTTTACACAACATCTTCCTGCTATGGAGGTGGGGGGCGACCCCTACAGACCCAATCTCTGGGGCCTACCATGGTAAAACCCTCCCCCAACAACCTACTACCTCGGCCGCTGCCTGGCGATTGCCATAAACTAGGCTCTTCAGGGAGAAAACTGCAACAGAAAAAGGCACTCTATCTTTACATGCACCACCGAGGAGACCATGTTACAGCTTTCCCGAAGCAGAGCTGTGAAATGCACATGAGACCAGTGAAGGCTCTAGCAGCTCTGTAAGAAGCACCCGAGGGCTGGAGAGATGGCTCAGGGGCTAAGACTGTCTCACAAGCAGAAGGTCTGGAGTTTGATCCCACATAAAAACGCCAGGCAGAAGCAGCAGCAGCAGCAGCCGCTCTTCTGAGTGAAGCAAGCAGGAGGCAGAAACAATTCATATAATCCTCCACAGGGAGGGACGGACGGACGGGCGGGGACACACACACACACACACCCTGAATAACGGGCTTTCGTAATTTTAAAAAAGATTTATTTCACGTATTACCTAATAAGGTAATTCAGACAAAAAAGTGCTTTGGAACACTTTTGGTCATAGTCCCCGTGATGGGTTTTCTGGCAGGAAAAGAAAATCACGCAGATATTTTGTGTTCTGTTTGTGTGGCAGAACAATAGGACCAGACCACAGGAGAGCAAACTCTGACCCTCAGCTTGATGAAGGGTGATTGTAAAGGACATGACTTCCTACAGGAGGAAGGAACCAAAATATGTCCCAAGAAGGTGGCCCATCCAGAACTCTATACTAACCTCGCTTAGTGCCTAGGTCAAACAGGACAGCACGTCTCCCTGCCACCACCAGGACTAATGCAGCCCAAGTGCACAACCACCTCAAGAGAACACCTGAGGGCCTGTGTAGTGAGCACTGGATAAAGAAAGAATGGGAGGAAGTGAGACACTTACTTAGGACTAAAGTTGGCTGCCCTCTGCCCTAACACCCAGGAGCTGGGGTGTTTAGACTGATATTTCAGTTCTCTGAACTTTACTTTTGTCTGCAAAATGACAACTATTCCCAATGAAGCAGGCTGTATAAAGCAAACTGCAAGAAAACTACTAAAAGGACTTGGCACACAGATTGCATATACCACACTACACTCCTTTCATTTTCACACACACACACACACACACACACACACACACACACACACGGAACATGCCCACATCCCAAAGGCCCTGAGCGTCCTTACTGACAAAATCCATGCTCCCAATTCAGGCCACCACATGCACTTCTTTTGTCTGGTTTCTAATACTTAGTATTATGCTAATGAAATCTACCCATCTCTGTACCCAACAGTTGATTCTTCTTTAATGTAGAATTTCGTGGTGGGAATAAACCACGGTTTATTTTTCTTTTCCACTACTGACAAATAAATACCTGGGCTATATCCACTCGGAAGCACTTAGGAATGCTGCTGCTATGAAGACTGGTAATCTTCACCTAGGACTACATTGCTGGTTCATAGGGCAGATATTATTATTGTTAACAGATACTACGCTGCCAGCAATCTGGCTGACATTCCCACAGCAATGTACTTAAACTTGGGATACTGCACACCCAAGTATGATGGTCAGTGCTTTCCCCGACAGGAGGATGGGCGTGGGTGGGGACAGTGGCTCCTTACTGAATACTGTGGACTGTGCACACCGACAATGACCAACAAAACTGAGCTCTTCGGCTACTTGGTAGCTGTTTGCATTTCTGCTTTTGTGGTGTGGCATGTCAAGTTGCAGATCTTTTCCTTGTTCTGTAGGGTCTTTAACAGATTAGAGTTCCCCATCAGATATACCTAATGCAAATGATGTTTCAGTCTTTCTCTAAGAGCTGATGCTTCTCACCAAGGATTTCTGCCTCAATTTAAGAATCACATTCTCCCATGATTCCTCCCAAAGGCTGTTGTTCTACTGTTCATAGTGACACTGATTCTTCTTGAATAGTTCCTGAATAGGGGTCCAAGCAGAAGGTGTAGAATCTCCTTCCCAGGAGACAGCACTGGTACCACTTGCTGGGGTGGGGGGAAAGACCCTCCTCACATGCTGGAGGAAGGGCCTGTGCTGGGCACTGCGCTTCTGCACTCCTCCTCTGCTCTGCATGTCATGACTGGCTCACAGCAGTCACCTGTTAAAACTTAGCCTTGTCACAAGGATTAACAACCATAAGGGAATATTTGCACAAGATCACCTATTTGCTAAGAAACCATGCAGGGTGCTTTACGAATATGATGACATTACAAGTTACCGCGGCCCAGGGGAGTGAGGTGGTAGATCTCACTAAATATAGGAAGACTCAAAAAAGCTAAGTGAGGTGCCTGTGAGGGAAAAAGCTTGTTTGGCCCAGAGTGGATCTCTGGCTACTATTCCTAAGAAGCTTACCTCTCCCCATGCACGTAAAAGCTACTTTCTTACAAAATGAGCAATTTCAATACCAAAGAGTAGGGATGAGACAGAGCTAGATTAAAGAGAGACAGAGAAAAAGGGGAAAAAAATCATAAAATACACACAGCAACAGTTTGGGCTCTCATCTACCCTTGTCCCCACCCGATAACCCCAATAAAAACAATATATGAAAAAAACCACATCAAGGACAACCGATCAAAACACAGATCAAAAAAGAATGAAAGAAAAACATTTCAAATAAAGTTCAGCTGTTTCTATTTGGAAACAACAACAAATCCCACTTGCCACAATAAACTGACAAATAAGAAATTGACTCTGCGGCAGCACAGCTGGAATTTTCCGATGGCATCGGCTACTCTATCATTACTGTGGGTGACCCAACAGTGAGTGAGTGGGGTGACAAACAGCTGGGCACTGTCTGCGCTCGTGCCCCTGACCCAACAGTACCCCGGGGCAGGCTTCCAGAGCCAGGCTCCCCTCTGAGTACTGCCTTTCCTGGAAACGAAACTCCTGGTGGTCCCTCCAAACAGGAGAACAGAAAATCCTCATGCCTTGGTCCCACTCCCCGCAGTCTACTCTGCCTGACAGGTCAGCCTGCCACGCCTGGCTCCAGGTGCTCTCGTGCTGTCTGTATTTCCCGCGGGAAAGGATGGCCGTCTCAGGAGTTTCCTGATATAGGGAGGAAGCTATGAACAGGACAGGAAGTTTATCCAGGGGGAGCAGGGATTAATGGTGTCCAAAGCTTGATTAAAAACTTGGCTGGTGTAAATTATTGGAATGGATTAAATCACAGATTCAAAAGAAGACCACTGCCAAACAAACCAAGGATACTTAATGCACAAATCATTCAAACAACTTTTGGAAGAATTCCCTTGGGCCTAAAGCTCTTCGACCCTACTTACTAAACAACCAAGACCTGGTAACACTTTGCATGGGGGAGGAACACAAGAAGATCATGAGTGATGTGTCCCCTGACAGAAAGCCACAGCAGGATCACATGGACCTCAGCCAAGACATGAAGGGCCAGTTTTTAAGTTAACTGTGAGCTGTGTGACCTGGGCAACGGGCAGAAGAAGCGGGGGCTCGGCATGCTTTGCGCTGGATTGTGCCTGCAGCAGCAGGAAGAACCATAAGCAGTATGGCTGCCAGCCCCAGCCAGGCCACTGCACCTCCAGGATCACGGAGGGTACCAATGGCTCCTCCAGGTCATCCTGCCATTCCTGAGGCCCAGCCCAACGTCTGGACACAAATGATGTTCGATGAACACTGTCAGAACCCGCAAACAGATGGCAGGTGTGTAACTGTGCAGACTCCGGAAAACCCTGGAGGCACCAACATTTAAAAGTTATAAGGAAGAGGCAGGGACACAGGAAACAATGAAGAACCAGTGGGGGAAGGGAGGGGAGGGAGAGAGGGAGGGAGAGGGAGGGAGGGAGGGAGAGAAAAAGGGGGAGAGGGAGAGAGAGTGAGGGAGGGAGAGAGAGGGGGAGAGAGAGAGAGAGAGGAGAGAGAGAGAGAGAGAGAGAGAGAGAGAGAGAGAGAGAGAGAGAATGCATATCGTTAAAGCCAAGAAGGCAGTATGTTAGAGGACATGACTAATTCTGACAAAATGTTAAATCAAACAAATTTTGTTAGAATGAGGACAGAAATTATCCACTTGTTTTGGCCATGCAATTGAAAGTAATGGCCATGAACAAATCCTTTACCCTCTACTTTCTTTGGAAACCCCACTGAAATTTTGAAAGCCACAAATACACAGAGGTAAAAAAAAAACTCAGAAGCTAAATGGAGATCGAAGAGAAAGCAACAGGGCTATGGCCTACGGCTGGAAAGGCGCCAGCACACACTACCTGAGCAAACACAGGGGAGGTGATCAATCCCATGCAGCAAGACGAGTGACTAGCCTGTAACCCCTCAGCAGCTGGGGGTCACATGGACCTGCTCGATCACAGGTGAAATGGCTTCCATACTCCAGCAACCGGGAGGAGGATTTAATAAGAGGTTGTTCACAAGTTTTAACTGAAGTGGGAGGCGGCAGCACAAGCTTCAATCCCAGTACTAGCAAGACAGAGACAGATCTCTGGGGTGCACTGGCCAGCCGGACAGCCTGACCTTATCAGTGACTCCCAGTGAAAGACCCTGTCTAAAAAAAACAAGGTTGATGGTGTCTGAGAAGGAATGTGCTCACACATGCACACACATAAATAGGAATTTAAAAAAATCAAAAAGTTATGAAAGGAAGACAAAATCAGGAGAACATATTAAGAGGCTTAACTTTAAATATATCCATAACTAAAATTTAATATTGAAAAAAAATGCAACAGTTAAAACTGAGTAAGAGAAATACATCCATGTCAGCCTGGCTCTGGTGATATCCTGTTACAAAAATCAGAAAGTGCCAAAGAACATGTGAAAAATCCTAACAAATATTTAGGTAATGATAAAAATGTGACACCATAGAACAATAGTATGTTATTTGTAATAATTAAGAGTGAAGTAGGTGTGTATCAATATAGAAAGAATAAAAAGAGACCATTAGGTGATCCCACTCACAGAATCAACTAGTGTAGGGAACTACTTTTTAATAATAAGAATAAAACAAGATCTAACCATACAGAATTGGTAAGTTTGACTGTAAGAACAACTACTACTCAAAAGCAGAGAAAGACAATTCACCAGACAGGAAAAGCACTAACAACATGTGAAGCTCATGAAGGAAGTCTCCCTAGAGACCAGATGTGTAAAAAGTAAGGGGCCCGGATATGGCTCAGGAAGTAGAAGTACTTGTCAAGCACATGTGACAACCAGAGTTGAATCCCCAGAACCCGCATTAAAAAGCTGGACACAATGTGCGCTCTGTATCCCCAGGGCTCCAACAGGGAGGTGGGAGATAGAGACAAAGAATTCCCAAGGTTCACAGGCCACCTAGCTGGGCATCCACAGCAGACAAAGAACAGAGAGACCATGTCTCAAATAAGCTGTCCTACGACCTCCACATGTACACTGTAGCAGGCACACCAAATAAACGAGTCAATCAAGGTCTGAGCAGGTGATTTGGCTGATAAAGTCCCCACTGTGCAACTATGGAGATCTCAGTTAGAAACCTCAGCACATGCCACCCCAGCGTTGGGAGGTGGGGACAGGGGGACACCTGGAACTCACTTGCCAGACAATCCAGCAACAGACCTGTCTGAAGAGAGAAGGTGGAGAGTAATAAGGAGGAATCTGTACGCCAAGCGCAGTGTACATACAAGCAGGACACACAACGCACTTACACACCAACACACCGACACCTTCCCACCTCCCTACACATACACTAAGAAAGAGAGACAACCCAATGGCCAATGGTTTGATCAAGCGTATGATGAGCGTATGTACAAACGTAAGCATGATTCAGAGGCAAGAGTATCTCTACTTCTGGTTTCTGTTGCTTCGTGAGCTGGGCGCTGACAGGCAGCAGCTGCTTCAGCCTGCTGAGCAGCACGCACTGCCACGCCTCCCCAGACACTCCACGAGATGCTCAGTGCGCACTAGCAAATGGGATCCGTAGTCTCCACCACAGCGCTGCACGGGGAGGGAAGGGGTGAAAGGGCATTATGCAAGAGCTGGATGCTCCCATCACAGATAGATCTTTGCTACCTATCAAGGAAAAAAAAAAAAAAACCCTAATTATTTTCCTTAGACAAAAGCAACTACAAGGAAAAACAAGAGTGAATGAAAAAGTAGGGAGTCGCTGGATGTGGTGGGCCACACCTACGATCTACTCTTAGAATTGAGGTGCTAAAGCAGGAGGTTAAAACATTTGAGGCCTTGGAGCTGGGGAGCAGTTACAATGCTGGAAGCACCAACAAGCACCTTGAGCTCAGATTGTCACATCCCAAGTAAATTACCAGGCAGATTTAGTGGCTAGTGGGTAATGCCAGTGTCAGAAGGCGGCAACACCAGAGCAATCTGGCTAGGCAGACGGCTCTACTGGCAAGTTAGGGGCTTAATTAGAGACCCAGTCTACACACAGTAAGGTGGAACAGGAGTGGAGGATGATTCCCAGTGTCACCCTACACACACACACACACACACACACACACACACACACACACACACACCGCGCGCGCGTGCATCATGTAAACACATGCCATCATCATCGCTATCTAAGATCATCAAAACTGCATCTGCTCTGCTGTCCTTTGCTCCCTCAGAGATAAAGGGGGACAGAGAGGATCATGGGACCTTCACTGAGGTTCTACCTTCCCTCAGAGCACCTCCCAACATGAGTGTGATATTCTGCTCCCATTACACATGCCCTCCGGGTCTTGAGATCTGGGAGGGGTACTGGGACAGACGGGATGGGGAAGATTGGGTGAAGGGAATTCCATTCATGCAGTCCTGGGGAAGCCATGCTGAGGTGGGTTTTCTGGGGATGTAGCTGTCTTTGGGGTTGTCCCTGCTCCTGAGGTAACCCTCATCCTACACTCGTGTGACTAACCTCAACAGATTCGTTAGCTCGTCAAGTTAGCTCGTCAAATTGGTCCTTGGTATAACCATAACTTTGGTTCATCGTGGACTCCTACCCAAGGTGGAAAGATGGTTGTGTGGTGCCTTCCCAGGAAAAGCAGTCACACGACAGAGGGTCAGCTCAGGAAAGGGCAACAGCCAGGGTCCCTACTTCAAAGCAGAGAGCCAGAGGGCCACAGAAATGTTTCTCTTCACTGGCAGAAACAGAATGTTCCTTAGTATCTGTACTTCTTCTGACGGACTGGACTCTCAGGGTTTCTACAGAAAAAACACATCAAACGTTTCAGGCGTACTCAAGACTCGCACAAGTTGAAAAGGTGGCTCGCAACACAGGGCTGAATAACATACCTCTGCTGCATGTCCTGGAGACACGCTGGCTTGTCCTATTCATCTCCAACAACTGGCTCACCACACTGCAAATCGGCTAGCCACCAACACACCAAACAGACACCACGACAAGGACACACATGCCTAAGCCACCTGGGGTGGACCAGTCAAGGATACAGGGGTTGTGGTCGTCGATGCTGCAGCTGTCCAGAATCAGAGGGATGCCGTCCAGCTCGTTCACCTGCAGGGAGAGCAGATCCAGGTCAGCTCACGAGGACAAATGACTTGTTTCCTCCCTTTGTTTCCTGAGTGTTAGAGTATTGCTTGTCTACAAAGACATCTTATCAGCCCCTAAATACTTACTAACAGACACATGGTGCTTAGGGAGATGGCTCAATTGGTGTTTCTTTTGTTTAAGTTTGGACAGATTTACTGAAACGTATAGGGTGTGAGCAGAAAAATCAATTCAGGTGTGTTACATGTTGCCATTATCATGAATGTACAACTCATAAATTATAAATATAAATATTTCATAACTAAGCCTTTGGACAAAAAATAAGTCATTTAGCACATTTGTTAATGATCAGGAAGAAATGGATTTTTGAACAACAAAGATCAAGTTGCTGAATTGAATAGCAGCAACCCTTCCAACCTAGACCCGCGGCACTGCAGACAGAGGCGTCTGTGTAGAGTGGTCACTTATCACAGCACTCAGCAGAGATGGGGACAGGCGCACCTGCTGGAGATGGCAGAGCAGCAGGACAGACAGGTGGGCTGTTCACGTGAGCTGCCTGCATGCAACAGCAACAGAGAGCAACAGTGCAGCAGACTGTGAGGCAAGCGGACGGCCCAGGTCATCTCTTCTTTGGTCTTTCACCACGTACACTGTGGTCTCAGGAGGCCTGTGAGGTCCACCTTGCCAGCCGTGCTGTGGGAACCCTTGATAAAGGGTATCCCTGAGGAGGAGGTGGGTAGGGACCTGCCATAGAACCCTAGTAACCCTAGAGGTTACTGGGGGTAAGGTGGGTATGGGGTCGTTGGACCTCGGCCCAGATAAGGTGGACTCTCTGGGTTCATTGGGGATCTGCAAATGCACCTCTCTTCTCTGCAAACCAGCTGAATCCTGATCTGGTCTTGACTGCTACACAGAAAGCCATGAGTGCTTGTTATACAAGCTTGAGGACCTGTGTCAACCCCCAAACTCCATGTAAGAAGGACGGTCCTGGGGTACACTTACACAAAGACAGGAGGATCCAAGTCAGACCAGCCGAATTGAGGCCGGTGAGACCTTGTCTCAGAAACAAAGTAGATGAGACAGCTCAACACGCACACACGCAATGCGGGCACACACATGCACCAGAAGTAGACTGCTTTTGAGCATTCTTCACAAGGGCACTGACATACCTTACTCTTATTATCAGAAGACAAACAAGAATTCCTTTTCTAAGCTAGAAACCACAAAAAGTTTTCTATTAATCAAGTCCAGAAACCACTGGGACAGTTTTAAAAAGAAAAAAAAAAAAAAACCTATCTGAAAGCTACCACAACCTTCTAAGATACTTGCAAAGGATCGGTATTCTAATCTACAAAGGACTTAGAAAATCTGCAGCAGCCTGAAGCTACTGCTGACGGAGGATAGGCTGAGGGGCAGCCATGTCCTTGGGGGGGGGAGACGGGATGGGACGGACAAAAGTTGGAGCTAAGGACCACACACAGCTCTGGGGAACCCAAGAAACACGCACAGCAGGACATGGCCAAAGCCAGGCCAGGATCCCCACTCCGAGCAAGTTGCAGACCCTTAAAGACTTAATTTTCCCTTCTATAAATGGGGGCACCGAAGCCCACTGACTAAGGAATGGATTATGCTACCCAGTGGGTGCAGAGATGTCAGAAGTGCAGGGGCAGCACAGGGTGGGCTCGCTCCTTGCCAAGGCAGCAAGGACGCCTTCCACAGGGCAGCCACTCTCACTCTGCTGGTGCCCGCACAACTACTTCTGGAATACCAGCTTTTTTGGTAAGTGAGGGGAAAACTTCAGTGCGGGTGTGGGGTGCGGGTACACATCTTGCTCCATTAAAGGCAAAAAAGGTGTAATTCTGAGATATTCAAGACAGTACTAATGACAAAAAGGAAATACGTGCTAACTTTAAGCAGGCAGGAAGGTAAGGTAACGACCATGGTGATCCGGAGCTGGGAGTGGCAGCGGGAATGTGTTCCCAGGCCAACATTCATGCAGCTATGTTACGAAGGACACAGGAAACTACAGCAATTCACTGTTTTCAACACAGACTGTTTTAGACACAGATGACAAACACATAATTATACATTTAAGGAGCACAGGTAAGGTGGCTGGGCACAGCAGACAAGAATGCAACATCTTTGTGATGACAACAGAGCTTATTCCCACAGCGCTCCTGCGCAGAACTGACCCCACAAAGGACAGCAGTTAGGAAAGTAACTATTTTCTTCTGAAAGCACTCCATCCGATAAAGAATTTGTTTGTTCCTTTACCGAACATGTTGGACACTGAGTGTAAACCCATAGTAAGTTGAATCACAAGTTGTAGCTCACTGGGGGAGCCAAGCTCAAGCTTGGTCAATGCTTTCTTTTCACGTGGTAATTCTGCCCAGGGAGGTAGTGGGCCCAGCCTCAACAAACACTAGGCCTCTGGAAAAGAAACAGAGCAAGCTCCCTAGCTGGCTCCTTTTCTGTCCACGGGAGCAGTGACGTCAGAGGGTGCACTCTGAAAGGCACATGAAAGGGAATTCCTTCAGGAGCCCTGGGGTGAAGATTTGCCTTTACACTGACTGCTGAATACAAAGCACAGACGTCAGAGGAAAGTTCCAAGAACACACACAAAACCACGATGGACGAACCTCCTTCAACACCTCTTCAGTGTACGATGAAAACACTCATAACAGGTCCTCAAAACACGCAGACAGCCACAGAACAGCAGCCGTCACGCTGGGCGAAGGACACCCGTGTGGGCTGGCAATGCTCAGACTAGGTGCCTGCAGAGACAGTCAGCTTGTAAAGATGTGGGACAAAAAGACCATCCCGTGACATCTGATGAGACGCTCCCACGCAGGGAACACGGGGCTTTGAAATACGCATGGAACTAGCAGCAGCCTTCCCGGAAACTTCAAATACAAAAAGACAAACTGCTACAGTCACACACTGGGTGGAGCACGCTGTCTCTGACCATCCCATGAACTGTTTCTAGGACCCACACAAACATGGTGTTGTTCATCGTTGCGTTGCATGTACTTCCAGCGTTCTGAGCAGCTGTGGGTATTTGTGACTGGGCTGTTGCTTCCGTCTCCGGGCTGAGAAACGCTGAATGTGACTCGGGAGGCAACCAGCCAGCAAGTGACTTGCATCTGCAGACAGTCTTAAAAAAGGAACTCAAAGCACAAGTCTAGAGCAGCAGTTCTCAACCTCAATTGCACAGTGCAACATGTGGGGCGGTCTGGAAACAGGCCCGACTGTGTTCTGTCCACTGAGCAAGTGACTTACACCGTGGTGCATCGTCTTAGACAAGTTTCCAATAAAGTGAGAACTCCTGACCCACCGAAATCCAAGAGCACCTGCAAAGGCCCGGGAGGAGCTCCCAGGCCTGGGGGACTCACTGTATGCTCAGGAGGGCCTGCTGCCTGCCAGCGCTACAAGTCCGTTTGCTTCTAAAAGGTCCTTCAACGAGATCAACACACAGCATTACCAGTGCAGCTGTGCAACCACAGGCAAGTCCAGACACAGCACATCTCCATACCCCAAAACTTCCTTGTGTGTCCTGCAATCTCCACGACTTCTCTACCTGGCCGTAGGCAACACTGATCTGCCTCTGTGACTACAAGTGTGTTCTGTTGGTTCTGTAACACAGATGAACACATTTCAAAAGAAGTCCTTTCTGATGTTTGACATTCTTCTCAAGTTTTGTGTATGGGTGGCTTGTTAATTCCATTTTAACATTAATGTAACACTATTTACTTGTTTACTCCTTGGGGCTGGACATTAGTGATGGCTGCTATTACAGGAGGTACTTGCTCACATTTGCACCCACTTCTTCCATGGGCAGGCGTTCATTTCTTGAGTCACTACCTAAGAGTGGAATTGCTAGGTATATATGCTAAATGTATCTGGCTTTATAAAAACTGGTACATCAGTTCCCCGAAGCTGTACCATTACATCGCTTCTGCAGTGTGACCCAGTCACCCCCCCTCCCCCTCCCTGTCACTAAGAATTTTATTGTACACCTTTTAATTGCTGACCAATGATGTAAGCGTCTTTTTAGGCGCTTATAGGCCATTGTGTACCTTTAGGAAAGTAAGAAGCTATGAAGTATTTTTCCCATTGTATTAACTGGGCTGCCACCTTCTTGAGTAGTAAGAGTTTGTTTACAATCTTTGCATATAAGTCAGTCCTACTCTAGATACATACATTGCAGATGCTTTCTTCCAGACAGTGGTTTAACACCCCTCCCTCCCTCCCTTCTTCCCTCCCTCCCCTCATTCTCTCTTTCTTTCTTCTTTTTTGAGATGGGGATCTTACTGTATTGTCTAGGCTGGTCTGGAATTTACCACGTAGCCCAAGCCATCATCAAACCTGCAATTTCTTGCCTCGGTAACCCCACAGTGTGTGTTGCCAGACCCAATTCTTTTGCATTTCTTAACAGTGTGTTTCAAAGAGCACTGATTTTCAATGAAATAAGCAGCAACTGATCAATTTTCCAATGCTGGTACTTTTGTGTGTTGTGTCTTAGAAATAATGGCTCATGTCCTAACATATCCACATTCTTCTTCTACAGGTCTTTCAATTCTAGCTTTTATAATTCAAACTGAAATAAAATTGGGATTTAGTGAAAGTATCAAGGCTCTTGCTTTGCCATAAGGATAAAAAAAATGGTGCTGATGCCACTTACTGAAAATGAGCATCCTTTCCCAACTCGGTCTACTTGTGGATTCTAGCCTCTTCCGATCGACTCATCTACTTTATTCCATGCTTCCTTAATTAGCCTTACAGTAGTAAGTCACCAAGGAAGACTCATTGTCCTCCAACTTTTTCTTTCTACTTTTCAAAGTTACCTCGGCCACCACGCTGCTTTGGGGAGGCTTCTTGATAGACACCAGTGTGTGATGGTCTGACACTAGAGCTGCAGCCAGCTGCTCAGAGGGCTCCAGCTGTGGCAATGTGCTCCAGGTCTCCAGTTCGCACCTCCAAGGACACCCTAAGTACGTGTGTGGTCTCTACATGTGGTCCTGCCCAACCATCTCCACAGGGCCTCCTATGTCCGCATGTGGCTCCACACGTGGTACCTGTCCGACTGTCTCCATGCAAGGACTCCAAACACGCTGGTTCCTGGCTCCATTCTACTCTGATAAAACCTCCGATCAGCATGTCAACATACAAAGGGGAAGGGATACACATACACGTATTCATAACAGGTACTCCAGAACATCTATATTTCTCAAAGGAATTTAAAGTTAGTTAAAAATAAAAATATAGGAGATTTAGACTGGTATAATAATCACTCCACGGACAAATGTGGAAAAGAAATGACATCCTCATAATACTAATTTGTTCATTCAGTCTTAGCTACTCCGTGGGGATTTGTCATGGATTTCTGTGATAGTTAATCCTGGGTGTCAACTTGGCATACCTGGCATTAACTAAGATCAGCTGAGACCACCTGAAGAGATTATCTGGATCAATACGCTTAGAATACAAAGACCAGCCCTAGATCCAATCAGAACCTCCCTAGATCTCACTGGAACCTCCTACTAGTAGACCAGATAAAAGGAACCACAGAACAGAAGAGAGACTCTCCAGGAATCCTCCAGCCTTCAGCCATGCGGATGGGAGTAACTCAGCCTGCAGCTTCAGCCACCACCATGTCTCCTCCGCCATGAAAGTCTTTTTCTCCCCTGTGGCTGCAAGTTGAATACATCTCCCTTTCTCCCTTAAGTTGCGTGACTTCAGGTGTTCTCTCACAGCAATATCGTTTCGAAGCTTGGAATACCCAGAGTTTGAATCTATTCTAGATATTTTATGCTTTACGATGGCATTGTAGGATGCACTTTCATTTATTCTTTCCTAGATATTTTTTGTTTGCTTGCTTGTTTTTTGAGGCAGGGTTTTGCTGTGTAACTGAGCTTGACTTGCAATCCTTCCCAGTACTAGCGTTACATAACTCTCTCTCCTCCTTTTGTTCAAATGGCTGTTCTCAGTTCAGAATTACACAGGCTCAACTTGCTGCAACCTGTCTATAAGCAGCACTACACTCCTATACACAGTATAAAAACCTTACAGTGCCTTTGTCTACATGACTTCAACCCAATTATTCTCATACACATCTATGAAATTGTAAACTATGTTACTATTATAACCGCTTAAAAGACCAATTGTATTTTTAAAACAGTTAATGACCAAGACTATAAATATTTAACTTCTCTGGCTGTTGAGTTCATGAACGGGTTGCAAAGTTGACTCCATGAAGTATTATTTCCTTTACCTCACAGACTAGCCTTTCAACATTTCTGGCGCTGTTCTGCTGGTGGCAAATTCTTTCAGCTTCTGTTTCACTGGAAATGTATTTTGCTGTTACCTCTACAGGACGTTTTGGCTACAAAATATATAATTCTAGATTGACGATTTTCCTTGAGTAATTTAAATACACTGCTGTTGATGCCTTTCTTAGGACCCTTCCCCTTTAAGGACACAACACTCTTTGCTTCTCTTTGCTCTTCTACATTAATAGACAAAAAGACAGTGACGGTCTCAGTATTACAAAAACCAAAAGCTAGTTGCAAACATTAACATAAGAGAAAAATTCTAGAAAGAGGGAAAAGTAGACACACTTTAAACAACATAAAGAATAACATATTATGACTATTTATTATGAACGAGGTTAGAAAATGCAGGTTTTTCTTAGAAAAGGAGAAAATGTCAAAATTGATTCCAAAAGTGAAAATTTGAACAGAATTAAATTAAAAAATTAAAGCAATATATCTGACCTTTGGACATGACAACCTAACACTGTACTCTAGAAAATAACCGAATTACAAAACCCATCTATAGTGTTTTCCTACTGAACTACATCAAATGGCTGCAACCCCCAGAAAGACAGACTCCAGAAATCCAGTTGTGTGCCCTACACTTTCAAGTTAGTGCACAGCTGCCAATGTGCCTTAGGAAGCCAATGTCACCTTGTTCCCAAATAGCGTAGACAACAAGCCTAAGTAAGGAGACTGCAGGACTTGTAAGCTTAGCAATACTTCCCCCAATCCTGAGAGACAATCAGTTAAGACTGATATTACACAAAACATCAAGATAAGGCGGGATAAAGTTGCTTTCACAGAAGATGGAAGTGCATCTCCCGCTGATCCTGATGCCTTTGCTATTTCTCCAATAACAGAGAGCATGGGTCGCATCACGCCCCTTCTTGGAGCTTCTTTGATTCTCAGAAAAAGAGACGATTGTTCAATCGAAAATGGCTGTGTATCCAAAGCCCATCCTGAACTCCCCAGGTACTGCTCAGGCTGATGTAGCAAGAAAAACCAAGAACACTGCCTGCTCCTAGGTAATGAGGGAGTGTAATGGGATACTAAAATTTAAAAAGTCTTTGGAGCATTTTGTCTTTAAACACCAAAGAAACTGAGGAAAATCATAAAGAGCTAGGATGATAGGAAATGTACCTCAGGCTTAGTAAAGAACAGAAGCAGCCAAGGACCGGCTAAGCAAGAGGAATCACTGGCTTTTTCTTAAACAAGCTAAGACAAAATCCTTAGGGGATGAGACTGCTAGCCATAAATAGGGAAACAAGATCTAGGAAGTCAAGATAAAGAGACAAAGGGAGATGAGGGCCCTTCACAGTCTCTACCCTTCCCCCTAGTGGATTTCGCGAAAGGGAAGTTTCTGCATGCCTGAGTCCTGCAAACCCCGAGAACAGCCACTATGTTTGGCTCACTGAAGCACTTGCACACAGATCAAGATCCAGCGATGGGTAAGGGGAGTGCTCCAGTGTCCATTACCAAGTGCCACAGCAGTGGGAATCCAGGTGAAGCGTGACTTAGACATTCCACCGACTTTCCTTTACTGGAACATCCCAGACCTCCTGTGCTGGCCTGGGAATGGCAACTGGATGCCCAGTGTTGTTTCTGGGCTTGTCCTATAGGGCTAAGTACCAGAGGACTGGGAACTGCTTGCCTCTTGACTCGGGTATAGGGTTCAGTGTCTGGATGACGCTGCACCCAGATGATGGATTTAAGTTTGAGCGTGGCAGAGGTCTGGTACTGGCCACGAGCCACAACTGTTGCATAGACAGCAGCCAGGCCCCTCCAAGCCAGGCACACCTGAGACTGCAACAGGAGGATTAGGTTGAAGGTTAGCCTGGGCTACACGTAGAGAGAGAGATCCTACCATCCCACCTTCCAGGACAAGAACTGAGGCATACACATCTGAGCAAACCTGAGCTACACCAGCCTGCAATGCAGACAGCCACGGGGCAGAACAGAATCAGCAGTCGGGCAGACTATGTCCTGAACTGTACTCTTCATATTTTAATACACACAGACAAGAGAATGACTTTACTTTAAAATGAAATGTAATCTTGAAGTTTTCAACCTGCCTGGAAATTTGATGAGTTAAAATTAATATTCAAATATGGATCATCTCCTGTGGGCATCTGTTTTAACTAATTGAGTCTGGCCTTCCCCTGGGGTCTATCAGAATAGAAGGTGTCTTGTCTTCTCTCTGGAGGCCAAAGTGGTTTTGGAGTTAATAAGAATCATGTGTGGCTCTGACTCAGTTAGGTCTCCCGAGGGCAAAATCTCCGCTGCTCACCAGTGGTTGAAGGAAAAGGAGAAGCAGGTTGGTATTGGTATTGGCAGGGAGCAGCCTTACAACGCAGAGGCAGGTGGATCCTGACACACGAAACTCCCCAAGGAGGGCACTTGACAGCCTGAGTAAAGGAGACGCCACAAGGCAGACCACTACTAGCAACACAGCAGAGATGTCTCTGGATCCTTCATGCTTCATCTCCCCACATAACAGCTGTCACGGTTTGCTTGTCTGGGGCTTTCAAACATGGCAAGCAGCAGGATTTGTTCACTCTTGTACCCTTGTCTCATCCTTCATCAAAAACTGCTTTAAAAAATAGATGTTCGTGAAGACAAAACACCTCTTTACAACTGATTCCACACAAACATCTGCCTCACCTTTCCAGTGACACAAGTTCCAATTAGGTCTAATATGTAGGAATACTACAAGGAGGAGGGTAAAACACAGTTACAGATTCTGGTGAGCTCTTTGAAAGAACTAGGACGATCTGCTCCAGACTGATTGACAAGGTTGGACGATGACAAGACCTTATAAAATAGCCACTTAGGCTGAGACTTCAACGAGAATGATCTAGACATGAAATAAATGGTTTGGACGCACCACAACACATAATCGATTATGTTCAGGGAGAGGAGCGCGAAGCAGAGTCCAAGGGATGAAAAGGCACAAAGATGGGCCTGAGAATGGACAAGACGCTGGCATTCAGGAAGCCAGGGCAACTGCACAAGAACCTGTAGTGCAAAGGGCTGGCTAAGCTCTACAGAGCGGAGTTCGAAGCATGGTCTACGGTTAGCAGCACAGTCAGCAACCCATGCAAGCATGCGGGTCCACTCCACGCCTGCTGGAGAGATGCGCAGGGAGATTCTCGACCCTTGCTGTGCCTACATCACCACCACTATCACTGTGTCTCCTCCTCCTCGGCAACTGAACATGAACCTCTTGAAGGTCCTAGCACTTACATGTGATATACACTAACAGAATATAACATCATGAAAATGAATATACTTCCCCCCCCCCAAGTATAAAGTGAGCCACTTTAGATTTTATGGAAGTGAAATAAATTAATTTACAGCTTTTTGTCTCTCTATTAAGTAAATAAATAATAAAGTTTTAAGAAAAGAGAAAGAAATAGTCTTCAATAGTAATAGTTACAGCTAACTACCATGTGTTTGAGTCATCCTGGGAGGGTGCTGAAACCTGCGGAGGGCAGAATCCACAGGGTAAGGAATATACAGACAGCAAAGACGGTGAACTGAAGATAGCACACTGGTGGGACCCCTCATGGGCCCGTCCTCCTCCAAAGAAGGTCAAAAAGGAAGAGCACGTGGAAAGCAAGCGAAGAGGCTGTTGGTTATAGCACACACTTTGAAAGGAGTATTGTAGCTCCCCGGCAAAGCTTAGTGGTGGCCGGTGAGCTCGCTCGGTGAGGCTCCTGGCTGCACACCTGGAGACCTGAATCTGACCCCCAGAAGCCAAATGGTGCACGTGTGCATCTCTCTCCCTCTCTAATAAATAAATAAAACATTTTTAAGAAGCTTACTGGTGTGTTTTCATGTTTCTTGAGATTAAAGCTGAGCACTCAGCATATCCACCCCAAAGGACAAAGAGCTATATGATTAATAAACATTTTTCTAAAATCAGGAAACAAACACCAGGAATTTTAATTTATTATTTTTCTAGCTTTACAAGCATAATGAGTACACATCCCTGCTCCCTCCCATTCCCCTCCCTTCCCTTTACCAACCCTTCCACTGCCTCCACCCTCCTGGCTGTCCACTTCTATGGACCCCAGGGTTCCCTCTGGCTTTTCTACTCTTGTGGGCATTCAGGCTCTTGTGGTACATCAAGTCGCCTCTGTTTGGGCCACTCTACACAGGAGCTCTCTTCACTCATCCAGCACTAGTCCCTAAGGTTTCCACTGTGTGTTCTTATCTCTTGCATTCCTCTGTAGTCTATGGGGCATGTTGGTGAGGTCTAGTAAGGACAAGTCTCTCTGCCCTGAGTTCCTGGATACAGGAGTCCTGCCTTGACTGGAATGTCTTGTCCAATGGTGGACCTTCCCATCTTTAGGTTCCCTCTTCTGTGAGGTTCCCAGAGCCTTGGGATGGGGAGAGATTAGGTTGGCCTGATTCTGGGTGAATCTTGCTAGGTTGTTGTACACTATATTATGGCAGCCATTGCTGTCCACTTCACTGTTCCTCTACTGCCCTAGGTTGCTTCCTATCAGAGTGTTGAGATCCTCTACCCGGGTCGTAGATTGCTAGACTGAGTGTTAAGTGTTCTTCCAATCTGTGGCTATACAGCAGCTATTACAGAACAGTTTGGTATACTGTCTTCTATTAGGTTCACTGTCTGTTTTGCCCTATTGATCTATTTCCTTCTCTGTGGCACTAGTGATTCAGGGAGGCCCTAGTTTGGGCTCCCGAATCCAGGACGTCTGACTACAGACAAGCCTGAACAAGGAATCATACCGGCAGAGGGATGGACAACCAATGGGCGGAGGGATGAACAACCAATGGGAAGCAGCCATCTAACCTGGACACCTAGTAAACAGCTAAATGATTGGTGGCTGCTTCCCCCTCCCCCGAGCAGAGGGGTGGCCACATCTGATTGGACCCGGACCCCGACCCTATATAAGCCCAAACACTTCCTGAATAAAGTGGAGGCTGCAGCCAATTCGTCCTCTGCCTGCCGCCTCTCGCCTGTCTCCCGGGTCTGGGTGGTGATCCCATCGCCAGCTCGCCCATTTGCCTCGAACCCAGGAGGCCCTTGCCATTTCCCTTCTTCCCCTTGGTTGGACCAGTGGGGTATTTGGCAACATCTGGAGCTCCAACGTGGGGTGGTGCTGCCTTCGGTGTAGACGAGACACCCATTCTGGTAAAGTTCGGTGAGTAGCCCCGTTAGTTTTGTGTTCCTGTGCTTACGGTGCATAACGGTGAGCAGGTGGCCCCTCCTCGTCCCCTTTCCCTGTTTGTCTTTAGGAACACAATCCCTCACTTGATTTGCTGATAATCAAGGAGCCCCAATCGCTCGTTTGATTTTCCCCACGATCAAAGAGCCCCTCTAAATTTTTCCCAGTGAGTTCACATGAGAAATTGGTCCCCTCAGAACTCGGAGGCCAGGGTTGGTTACATTGAATCAGCCGGGGGGAGGGGGGATGCATACGGCCCTGGGGAGTAATGAACCCCTGAAGTCCCTCACTAGGCACAGGACGCTTAGATCCAGAACACCTCTGCATATGTCCTGCACTAGGTCTCTCCTTGGACCTTGGTTATCCTTTTAGGAGTTGTTTTCACTTTGACCTTGGTTCTAGTCATTGGGTAACTTACCACCCATCAGAAGGCACCCCAGCTGACTGCCCTTATAAGGTAGGATCAAAGTGATGTGTAAGGATTTACAAGATTTTGGGGAGGAAGCTTTAATCTTAGCTCCTTGGATTTCCCCAGAAAATGTCTGGGACACACAGATTTGGATGAGAGTGCTCTTCCTGGCTCTTAAGAGGGAAGTTCAGGAAGGCCATATCCTTCCGGCCCCCTTTGTTCCCATCCTCCTGGGCATCATAACAGCCTTAAAGGATCCTCCACTGAGGAAGTGATTAATTGCAACAATGTAACTTGTGGGAAGAACCCAAAATTAGTCCTTTGTTCCTCCTGCGGCCGGATCAGGATCCCTCCCCTTGCTGGTTGAGGACTCTGCAGAGGGCTCCACAGGTCCGTGGGGGGGGGGGGGAGGAAGGGAGCGGCATTCCTCCCCCTGCTGACATCCCCTTCCCGCCTGACTCCCCCTCTTTCCTGGCTGTATTTTCTGCTTCAGAGGATAGGTGTCTTGAAATCTCTCCTAGACACTAGAGGCTTCAAGGTTAAGACTGCTGGCCTGGAGGAATTTTGGAATGAGGCTATGGTTTTAGCACCTTGAATCTCCCCAGAGAAAATGTGGGAACCGGACCTATGGATGAGGATGCTTTTCCTTACTAGATGTTTTTCATAATTAAGCTAAGCTGCTGGAATTAATATGAGATCTTGTTTTAAATAAGGTTTTCCAAAATGTTAATCCGCCTTTGATAAAGCTTTCAAGGGTAATTTTAAGACAGTTGCTACTAAATTGTACAGTTGCCAGTAAAATGTTGTTCATGTGCTTGTATATTCATATGTTCTATGTTTATATGTTGTGTGTCTTGTGTCTGTGGCCACTTCAATTTTTTTCATTTCTATTGCACGCTAATATTAAAATTTTGGCATGCCATTTTTGAATACATGTATGCATACTTAAAAATAAGAACAAATAATTTTGGTAACATCTAAGGCATTAACTATTTATGTTTTGTATCGATCACAATTGTTTTTCTAATAGATTGTACGTTTTCTTTCATACAAGTTTTCTTATAGTTTTTTTTTATATATTCCCAAAATAACAAAGTTTGCTTTCCAGGTCCTCAGCCCTGAATATCCATTCAGGCCTCGGATATTTCTAAGATCACCAAAGGCCCGTTGTAAGCCTGCCTCTCCTCTATTGAAGCTGTGACTTACTAATTTACAATTGTTAGGCTCTGATTTATATCTCCGCAGCTCTTCTGGATCATTTCTGCGCCTGTGCCGCCTACAGACCCTCCGCCTGCTCCTGCCCTGACAAAAACCTCCTTTTCTCTGCCATACTTGAGTTCCCCTTTGGGACCATGATTCCTTCTCTGCGATAGTCTCAAGACTGGTAGTCAATGACGGGTAAGGCTCCACACGAGGGTGGTGTCTAACCTAAGACAGGCACAATCACTTACATTCCACGCAGCTGAAGAGGCTCAGGGTCACCCCAACTATCATGGTCCCCACTGAAAAAATTTTATAAATAAAAGGGTGAAAATGTGGCACTACTGATTCAGGGAGGCCTTAGCCTGGGCTCCCAAATTCAGGACGTCTGGCTACAGACAAGCCTGAATAAGGAACCATACAGGCAGAGGGATGGACAACCAATGGGAAACGACCATCTAACCTGGATACCTAGTAAACAGCTAAGTGATTGGTGGCTGCTCCCCCCTCCCCCAAGCAGAGGGGTAGCCACACCTGATTGGACCCCGACCCTCTGTAAGCCCAGAGTCTGCAGCCAACTCTTCTTCTGCCTGCTGGTTCTCGCCTGACTCCCGGGTCTGGGTGGTGACCCCATCACCAGCTTGCCCATTCGCCTCATGCCCATGAGGCCCCGCTGTTTCTCCTCTTCACCCTGGCTGGCCCGGCGGGGGATTTGGCAACACTTCCCCTTTTCGGGTTCTTGTTCTTGTTTACAGTAACAGGAATGTGTTCCACTCTGACAAGAGGTCCTGAGTCCAATCAGAAAGCTGTTGGTTGTCTCCTTGATGCTCATACCACTATTACACCAGTTGCAACTTGTAAGTCTCATGAGTTGCTGGGGCCTATGATTATTTCCCTCACCCAGTAGCTTCTACAGTATTCTTTGGTACTGCGTAAGCTATCTAGTGAAGAGTAAATTCTCAGACCAGTTCTAGTTGATATTTTGCCATATTCTATGATCCTTATGTTGCGTATTCAGTAATAAGATTTTACTGTCGGTTTTTTGAAGACCACCCAAGAGTAATGCCAAAAGCCTATATGTTTGGAGGGGCGTCTTTGAGACCTTTATAACCAATATTTTATCAGGAAATGTCACATTCCTGTTACTTCTAGTGGATCAGCTTCAACCCCCCCCCCCACGTTTTCCTTACTCTTTGTTCCTCTGCATGGGGACTGCTCATTCTTGTTCCTTTCTTTAAAAGACATTTTTATTTTGACATATTACTAACATAAGGGGCTTCCTTTGGGGTTACATTCCATAACCTTAGGGCTTTTATTTTTAGTAAGTCCCCCGTCCTTCCTATTCCCACCCTCTCATTCCCACTATGTATTTTTCCCAATTATTCCCTCCTCACGCTACTTGTCATGATACCCTAAATCTCCCCTTTATAAAGTTCCACCGTAACCTTCCCTCCCACATTCCCACTCCTTGGTCCCTTTCAAATTTTTGGCTCTTAACAGTAATCCCAATCCAAATACATTAACAAGGATGCCAGTGCTAGCATCCACTTGTAAGAGAGAACATGAGGTGCTTAACTTTCTGTGTCTGAGAGATACCTCGCTCGCTGTTAAATTTTCCAGTTGTATCCATTTACCAGCAAATTCCATGATCTCCATCCTGTCTGATGGCTGAAAAACATTCCATTGTGTCCATGTGCCACATTTTCATTGTCCATTCCTCTGTTGATGGGCATGTTAGCTGATTCCATTTTCTTGCTAGTGTGAACTAACTCTTAATAAACATATACACACGAATTTAGAGAATCTTCTCACAATATCTTCACTCAGATAATAGATAAAATCTTGGTTTAAATGATAAGTGATGTCAGCTAGTTTTTAAGAAGCTAACTGTATTCCTGAACACAAGATTACAAAACAAATACCCTACTAGAGAACTGTTTAAAACGAAGGGGAAATACTCGTCTGTTTCCAGTCTGCCATTGCAAAGCAGCCAAAAACTTTAGAGCACTGTCAGGAGGCACTTGGAATGCAGAGCCCAACCCTCTAGAGAAGCTGCTGTGCCACCATTAGCCCTCTACCATGTGGGGCTTTTCCTTGACCAGGGCCAGGGTGGGACCAAGGGTAGGGGGGCTGGCATTGTCATCTGCACATGAAATCTGACAAAAAAGTTCCATTGTGGCTAGAGGGTGTCACTTTAGCAAATGTTGAAAAGAAAACTTAATAGCTGGCTTCTAGAAAATACTTCCAATGGTAGAGGTAAGGACATTCTTTTGTATGTCCATTTACTTAAGGTATTTCTGTTGCATTCTTTGCAAAGAACTTTAAACTATCCAAGTCCTGTGGAAAAATGCATTAGCAGTGTAAGTTCTTAAAGACAGTTTAATTAAAAAATGTCAAAAACTGATCACTGACATTTCAAGAGCAACGTGAAAGACCTGTTTCAAAGAAGATAGGAACCAAGAAATGGACTTCTTTAATGACCTGAGTGCACATTACTTAAAACTCTACCTAGAGGCTTCTTCACAACCACAAGACCTGACCTGAGAAAGCACGACGCTCAAAGGAAAACTATGGCAGAGGTTGAGAAAACATGCAGCTCTGAGAAGCTGTTTCGGCACAACTGTGCTACATGTGCGGCTACACCTAGAACAAAAATAGCCAGACGGCAAGTCTGTAAAAATATGCATTCCACCTTGGCTACTTAACAGTGCAATTTCCACCTGTAATGCATCCTCTTCAATGTCACATTTCAATGCCTGAACAAACAGAATCCTGCCTCAAACACATTTGGTCTTTAATTTTTAACCCATGGACAGAATCTCAATTATCTGATGAAATATACACTGACCTCTCTGTCACTGAGGAATGAAGCCATGGGGCCTGAGGTGTTAATACCAAGGGGAACCTGACACTCAGGCCACCTGGCTGTCTGCAAGGGATAAAGCCAACAGGTGAAGCCCAGGGAAACCAACCGCTTGTCCTTCTTCCCTTGCCTGCCATTCACATGACCAGACTTTCTTGCCAACTAGCTGGCACAGACTTTTCAGGGAGAAGGGGTCACGGAACCATCCATCAGCAACGGACAAATGAGCCAAGCAAGACACTTGGAATGTGTGCTACAACTGGAAACTAGGACTATGGATAAGAGAGTGCTTTTCAGAAGCTTTTAGCTCTACTAGAAAATGGCAAGTGGGAGAGGGAAAAGAGCAACATGCCAGGTAGTTCTTGTGGCAAAACATCTTGTATGTAAAGATCTGATGCTCATACAGATCTGCAAGGTACCAATTAGAATTCCTTGCAGTGGTTAACTACTTCACGGCCAGAAAGCTCAGTGAGTGGTGACGCCTAGGTCTGTTCAACTGAAAACCTATGCATTAACAAAGGTTTGTTTTTTCCAATTCAGGAAAGTCTCTCATTGTCTACAAAGAGTTGACAGGTAGGCGGGTTCACACCTGTAATGGAGACACTCAGGGAGGCTGAGACAGGAGGACTGCCGTGAGTCAGAGGTCAACATGGGCTATGTAATGACATCATCTCAAAAAGGGGAGGGACAGCTAAAACAATATTAAAAATATGCTGCAAACAGTCAAAGTATAGAGAGGAGAATGAAAGAAAAGGTCCTGGCATGTTTGTGGGCAGGCACCTGATCACATAATGGTGACTTAGCAACCTCAGAGAACCCAGACCCAGGAATGGACTTGAGGGGTCAAACTCTCTAGGCCTGGCCAATCAGAATAGGGTATTTGCTCAGTGCCCTTAAGAAACTTGTTCTACCTACATCAAAATATCAGGTTTTTTTTAGGGTCTTTCTCTGTGACTGATTTCTGAGCGTGCCAACATCTCAAAACCAAAAACTCCTTGAGCTGCCCCACTTCTTATTCATAGCGTGGACATTTAAGAGAAAGCTACTTTGTGATGGCGCTTGTATTAATGGGGACAAGAGGATAGACAGTGTAATTACCAAAGGAGGGGAGTGAGCAGAAAAGGCACAGAACACCCTAAGAATGCCATCGACACCCAAGCCTGGAAGAAGATTAAAGTACAGAGAACACGGAGAGGCAAAGCCTGACTTGCCCTGTGGTCTCAGTTGTGGGATACCTCAATGATAGTACACACAGGTATGTTTCAGTAGAAAGCAACATATACACTGCACAATGTGCAGAGTGTGGTATGTGGTGTGTGCATCTGTAACCTCCATCCATACCAAGACCATACCATTTCAAGGAGACATCCAACATCCCTGCTAGTTAACAGCTTTGAAGAAACTTTTACTTTTGAACCCTGACTTAGTTCATCACTTTTGGGATTTCTGGATAAGCCAGAGTCATACTATGGGCACTCTCTTGTGTCTGGCTTTCAAGGAAGCCATGGGACACGCACAGTCCCCGTGTATCACTTTGTCACTGTGCACTACTCCTTTGTATGAGCAGATTACGCACTGATCCACTCCTTGAGTGACAGCTGGCTGCTCTTAACTTCTGAAGATTATGAATGTTCATGTAACTTCTGGGGGACATAAGAACTCATTTCCATATGGCATATACAGTTACGTAATTGCTGTTTAGTAAAAACAATATTGCTCTAACCTGGATCTGGAATGTCCCCCAAAGTTCTGTATGTTACAGGGTTGATCCTCAGCTTGGTACTGCTAGGAAGGAGAAGTATTAGGAAGTGGGGTCTAGCTTGGGACATACCCTGAAGGAGCTGCAGGACCCTTGTCTCATTTCTCATGTTTTCCGTCCACAATGTGTCACCCCAGGCCTAAGAAGTGGGGACAGCAGACCATGGCTAAAACCTTCAACAGTGTGAGTCAAAACTCTACAGTTTTATTGGAAATGCCGGTTGATCCAACCTGGCTAACGTAAGGAAGCAGGCCTTAGTCATGCTGCAGGAGAGGCTGATAGCAAATCCCTTCTTGTTTTAATAGGATGGGTGGTTAATGGTATCGTGGAAATTTCCAGAGTTGAGTCACTTACTATTCTAAAGCCATTGTCAAGGAATCTTGACCAGGCCTGACACTCCTCCACCCATAAGTTTATGTTTTTCACTCAACTGAAGAATTACTCTTTTAAACTCTTTTGACCCCACCCTCCCTCTTATCTGCTGGGAATGTCGACCTTACTTTTAAGCTCCATGCATTCTAGGACTGGCTCGTTTTTTTCCTATTTTACCATCTGTTTTCACACTGGGTTATTTTATTCCTAGAATCCCCAGGCTATTTACTCGGTTCTTTCCACTCTGGGGAGGTACAGGGGAAGGGGCCTCTCTATGAAGTCCTAAAAGTGTCAACTGGCTTTTCTTGTATCTTGTTTCTCTGCTGAGATGCCCCTCTCTTTGCTCGCACGCTGACAACTCAAGGCAGCACCTCTGATGGAGCTGCATAATTCTTGTCTGAAACGTCAACACCTTTGTCACCCCTTTTTGGTATCTGTTGGTTGTTTGCCTTTCCTTTTTCAGGACCTGTGTGTGTGTGTGTGTGTGTGTGTGAGGGAGCTGTATATACAGGTTTGTATTGTGTTTCTACATGTACCAACGGGGGGGGGGGGGCAGAGCCTGACATGGGGTGTTTTCATTCATCGCTTTTTACCTTGTTTCTTAAATATTTTTTCTTTATGTGAGGTAGGGAGAAAGGAGAGAGACAGGAAAGGAAGGGAACTGGGCAAAGCAAGGATTCTCTGTTGCCATCATGTATTCCAGAGATCAAACTCGGATCTCCAGGTTCACACAGAGGCACTTTACCAACAACACATCTCCCCAGCATCTTCACTCTGTTTTTGTTTGTGTCGTTTCGTTTCTGAGGGTCTCTCACTAACCTGGAGCTCACACACTGACTTAGCAGGCTGGCCCATGAGTTCGAGGATCCTATGTGTCCATCCCCACCCAGGCACTAGAGTTACGGACAGGTGCTGCCGAGCCTACATGGAAGGGGTTCTAATGACCGAGCCATCCAGAGCCCAATGCCTAAACCCTACTTTCACTCTACAGGGCACAAGGCCATATTTCCATGGATCTTCAGTAATTCTGCTTTCAAGGTCATTCGACTAGGAGGGGATGAGGACAGGGATTCATGAGCCACAGTTGTGCCTTATTTCTCTGTGAGCAGACGCAGGAGTAAGTCACAGGAAGGGGTGTGTGTGTGAACACCTGGCTCCTCACTGTCTAAAGGAGAAATCTGAGACCAGGCACCCACCAGCCTTTTATAAAGACCTGGGGCCTTGCTTTTTTCCGTGATGTGTAGTTACGACAGGGCGGCCACTGGCCAAGTTTCTCAAAAGTCTGAGAAAACACGAGGTACTCTTGCTCTGGCGGCTGGGGCTCCAGGCCAGTTTTCCTACAGCAGCTCTACCTGCCCAGGGCTCTTACCTGTCTCAGCAGGAGGCCTCTGGAGAAGTTGTCCACACTACCTCAAACCAGAATCCTCATCTGTCCCAACATCCTGTTTTGGAAGTTATTAAAGAACTTAAACAGGGCAAAAAGCAGCTCACGATCCAGGGCTTTGTTCACGTTACACGTGTGCGCATCAGTGGCCGGGCTGGGCTGCCTCACACAAGCGAACGTTACAGCTTCCCAGGGAGGGGACAGACTCGGGTAGGGTCTCCCCACCTCGTGACCAGCCCCAGCCCCAACTCCAGCCAGCGCTGTGCATCACACTGCTGCAGGGCTTCTCAACATGAAGGCCGCGCTCGAGTGGGCCATTAGGTGATTTGCACTCACTACTTAAGCTCTCAGAACACAGGACACAAATAATAAAGGCTTACAATGACAGTATTCTCATCTAGAAAAGCTTTTAGTTTGAAATTCTATGAATTTGAAGTACTATTGAAATTAATGCCATAGATAATACTTTTTTTAAAAAATTTTATTTATTCAATTGTGCGTGTATGTGTGTGTGTGTGTGTGTGTAGGTGTGCGTGTAGAACCACGGACGAATTCGGGAACACCATGGACGCCTCCACCTCCTTGTTTACTCTGCCCCAGGATTCACAGGCTCTGCCCTACCAGGACCAGAAATGCAGGCCGCCCCCACTTATGCCCGGCGTCTATACATGGGGTCTAGGATCTGAACTCAGGACCTTCAGCCTGCAAGGCAGAGGCTTAACTCCTGAGCCACCTCTCCAGCCCCTCTTTTTCTTTTTAAGACAGGATATCACACTATGCAGCCCACACTAGCCAAGCTGACAACCCTCCACACTATGGTGTGACCAGTCATGTGTCACTATGCCTGAATTCTGTAACCTTACACATTTTTAGAGCAATCCCTTCAAAATAATTAATGACATTACTAGAGTACATTTTCCTGTTTCACTTCTGCCTCAATGACTCTGAAGAACATACTTTTAATTCCTAAATACTGTAGGCATCAAAGCCCTCATGTGACAATGTTGTCTGACACAAATGGTTTCTTGTCCTTGGAAAATGTGTCTGTGAACTCTGTGCACCTCTACGGGGCGACAGAACACAGCTTCAGGGCACAGGCCTTGGCTTTCCGTGCTCTTCCAAGGCATGAAGCAATCTGATCCTTGCACATTCGAAGTGCTTTTGGCTGAACTTTCTCCTTAAAAAAACAAAACTATTTTACTTTATTTAGCATTTTTGTGGATCATGTGCATGTTCTTTAGTATACATGTGGAGGTAAGAGGACAACTTTTGGGCGTCAGTCCTCTCCTTCCTCCCCTGGGGACTCGCACAATCAAACTCAGCAACAAGCTCAATGCCTTTATCCACTGAGCCATCTCACCATCCTGTAAATCATTTCATGTAGTGTGCTTTCTCCCCCGCCCCCCAAGCATTAAATAGAAGACACTAGCAATAGCACAGAAAAAAAAAAAAAAAGCAGACAAGCCCCGGGAGGCCCTGCGGCCGACGGTGGTCACTGGCAGCAGCAAGCTGCTCTTGCTTTCAGTCGAGAAGCTTCCCTCCTCAGAAAACCAAGAATACCCACCCCCCTCCAGTCCCTCATCTGTGTCAGTTATCTTCTGAATCTTACAACCAGGAAGTACAAGAGATGAATGTACAGTCCAACAAAATCACACTTGTGCCCACAGACAAGGCGTGTGAAAAGGACTATGCCAATGGAGAAGTCCCAAGAGGACCAGGCCACGATACCAATCCAAGTACTCTGTACCTAGAAACGCGAAGCCAGGTACCAGACAGTTACGAAAAGCAGCGGTCCTTGCAGGACAATGTTGTTACAGAGCAATGCTGAGCTTTCTACAGAACCTGGTCAAAGAGGAAATTCACAAATCACATAGGACAGCAGCTAGGACTGACACGAAGAGGTCTGAGGAGACCTGATCTAACTTTTTGCTTTGTAAGTGAAGAAAGAAGTGAGAATGTTTCCCCAAGTCACACGTCCACAGCTGACACTGCTCACACCACTCACCGAGCTGCTGGTCATTGATACCTCAACAGATGACTGAGTACCTGAAACAGTCTCAGCTCATAAGAACTTTACAAAGACCAACTTAGACTACCATATTTAATGTATACTAAAAGGCTGGCTAGATTTATTAAGTTGTATAATTTCAAGGTTAATCTTCACTCCTAAAATATAATTACTATTTCACAGACTATGAACTACAGTGATTCTTATTTCCAAATTTTATCCACTAGCGGAGAATGAGAATTTCACATAAGTATACCACTACATGAAACAAATGCACAAGAAGTGCGCCACCTTCTAGTCATTTACCCCATGGACAAAAGCACTGCAGACAGTAAACATGGAATAATGCTAACTATATTGAGAATGCACTGACTTTATGACTACCTAAGAATCTGCTAAATGTTACTTTTATGAGTGTTAATTCGCCTCATCCACCAAGAACATGGGTTTCTGTGGAACGCTCGCTCCGTGCAGGAAAGCATGTGTGTCTACTGTGTTCTCGGTTCTCTTTCCTGGGCTCAGAACTGTGGCTGGCACATAATAAACAACTTATATTCACTCAATAAAAGGGTAAATGACATTTAAAGAAAAAGGAAAAAAAAAAAAAAAACACCAGTCATAGAACATGATCAAGTCCCTACAGGTGTTACATGAAGTTGGGATTCAAAACATTTCTCTTTTTCTATACTACGTTAGGGGTCAGGAAACTTTCCCTTATAGTCTCCGTCACAGGTACTTAACTGTGCTGTGCCCAGGAAATCTTTACTTATAAAAACAGACCAACATGCCATAGTGGCCAAGTCTGCACTAAGTGCTTATCATACTCAAGCTCTTCCACCGCACCCCGGAGCTCTGTGAAAGATTGCTGTAAGCCACTGTGCACACACAATTTGTTTGTGCAGCTTTAAGCTACAAAGTAGAATCTGAATTTGCCTTTGCATTTTGAGATCAGTGCACAACTCCAGCAAGTCACTGCACTTGAGGCAGGTGTGCAGGGGTGCATGCAAGTGCACAGATGTAGTTAATCCACAATCTGTTTACACAAAAAAACTGCCCTTACAATTAAACACCGTGATCTGGAAACAATGCAAAACCTACACCTGGAAGGCAGGCAGGGCACAAGATTGGCTGTTGCAGCGCTCATAAGGAAAACACCTAACCAAACTAAATACTAACCTGGTTGGTGTGAGGTGAACCTAACTGAAAGCATTAATCATCAGACAGGACATAAAGGAAAATATGCATGCTCCCTCTCAACTGTTTACTGCTTATATTTTTCTTGGAACAGAAACAAATTTTACATATTATATGAACCTGTAAAAAAACACATACCTGGTAAAATATTTAAGCAAACATTCTGTATCGGATATGAAAACATGAAATATTCCATCATCACAAAGGAATCTTGAGCTCAAACACCCAGCAGACTCTGACTATGGTAACAAACGCATAACAAAAACCAAACAGCACTTCCCACTAGCTGGATGATTTTGATAATTACAGGGTATTTGGTATGTAGCAAATATGACAAACTTGTCCTTAAGGCAGGCCCTTCTCAGTATGTAAGACAGCACTTACGACTGATAAGAAAAAAGTCTGAACAAGAAAACCCAGGTCACCTAGTTTTCAAAATACAAGAAGTAGTTTACTGGTTTATATAAAATTATTGCATGTATATAAAAAAATCATCCCAGTTCAATGTTGCCCATTATTCAAACATAAATATTATTTGATTTAAAAGTTCAACTTATGACACAAGTTGAACTTTTAAATCAAATTGTGTATGACACAATTACATACAAATGGAAGCAATTCAGGATGATTCCCCAAGTCATCCCTGGTCCTCCACAAGGACACACAGTGCCTTGTGATACACACGCACACAATAAATAAGCATTTTTTTTAAAAAGACCTTTTGGTGTATGTAAGATTCTTTAAACAAAAATAGTTATTTTGCAATTCTGATTCATTACATCTGTTTCATTTAACCACAGTCTTTTTCTCCCTTAAGATTTTCTGCTCCCTATTAAGTTCACATATTCTCTGCCTCAGGAAGCTTTGCATACAATTTACATAAAACTCTCTCAGATCTGTGTATGTGCCGCACGCTCAGGGATGTCTGTGTGTGAGCATCTATACAAGCACCACAAGACACCAAGTGAAAACACAAAATTAATCATATTCCTACTTATAACCAAAACCCAACAACAAACCGAAATCTTTTAAATGGAATGTTAATCATAACTCCCCAAAGGTTAGTTAGATATAAATCTATTAGGGCACACACAGGAACTGATGGGTTTTCCCTCAAAGTGAGCAACAGATGCAAAGCAACTGCAATCACGCAACCGGCTGTGTGCAGTTACAGGCAGGCTCCTCCACAACACACATGACATCAAGTCCTAAAAGGCCAAGTTAAGCCTGGAAGTGTGTGGGCAGCTGATACTGGCCTGGCAGCAAACAGCCTTCCTGGATGACCACAGCTTGCTGAGCAACAGGACAAGCTTCACAGGGGCGACTCTCCCACTGCGTTACGTGTTGTGGCCTTCTGGCTGCTGGAGGTGGGGAGAGGTCTGTATGTTGGTGCAGGGAGCAGAGCACATCTCCGAGTCACACTCTCTGCAGCTAGTTCTTTCCAGTCTTAGGGTGATTCCCCAACCCACCAAGGGCTCTTGATCCTCAGGTCAACAACGAAAACTTCCTAAACTTGTAAAATATTTCTTACGAAATAAAGTAGACAAGAATAGAAACACTGAAAAGCCAACACACAGTTTCAAAAACTACCGATCGACAAAAACTACCGATCGATTGTCCATCTTTTCACCTATTCTCTTCTTAGTTTCTCAAGTGTTTCATAAATTTCAGATATCATGTGTTACTACTGAAGTGTCTAACAATTACATTGTAACAAAAATAAAGATTGCAATTGTCTTGCCTAGTGAGGTTAACTACAGCTGATGTGAGCTAACAAAGGTCCCCCGTGACCTTTACAACTGGCTTGTTCGAGTTAACGCTTAAAGTCAGCTGCTTCCCAGTCTTTCTAAACCTGCAACTACTCTTCTTCCTCCCAGCGCCTACATCCGCAGCTCTACGGCTACTTCTTCCCAACTGAACCATTCCCTCCAAGAGGAAGGCTGTTGAGACTCAGGAAGACCGTGGAACTTACAGAGACCAGTTACAAGGTTCCCAAGGCCCTGCTCCAAGATTGTACAGTAGCTGAGAAGGAGGCTGCGGGTCACACAGGGACCACACAGCAGCTTTTGAGCTGTCTCTGTGCCCCCATGAGCACCTTCATCCTCACTGCTGTAGCAGCCCCAGGAAGACCCACTGGCCCACTCACCCGGAAGGGGTTCTTCGGTCGGCTGCCAGTGCCCTACGTGGGAAGAACAGACACCTGTTCGCATCCCCCTAGAGCATGTACTGTACGACACGTTGACACACTACACGTGAAGAACTGGTTCTTACTCATCTTGTGAATTTTCTTCCTCTTGAGGCAAGTCTGCCGTCTGTATCTCTAACCTAAGAGATCAAGAGGTTGACTTGATCCTGATTACTTCAGCAAGCAAACGCCCTAGGTGATGCTGTCCAGCTTGCGGCAAGACTGCAGGAAGCGCGTGCTGGGCCTGCTATATTCCCCACACAGCTCCAAACCCACCTGCCATGACTGCTAAGTAGCCCCGTCCTCCTTATGGGGTGCCAAAATGAAATGGTGACAGCATTAGTCCCCCTTCTGCATCTCTTAGTTAGAACTCTAAAAGGAATCTTTTAATCAACTTAATTGCTCTAAAATTCAGTTCAGACTTTAAAGATGGAGCCAATGTTTGACTCTTATCAATTATCAGATATGAATTGACATCAAAATAACCTTCAAGAAGATCTAAGAAGCCTTTTGCATTCTTGCCATTATTATACACGAGTGTTTTGATCCTCCAGTCATTTTCTTACACGTTTTCATTCTGAAATCAAGTCATCCCGGGCTAGTAAGCATCTTTTCTAGGAGCTAACGTCCTTGAGGCTTCACAGGGCTTTTGACAACTTTCTGGCTGGCACCTCTGTGTCCAAGGAATATCGTCCTCGTCCTGCCACATGCAGAACCAGAAATGTTTTTGAATATTCCTATTTTCGCCAGAAAGAAAAAAATGGTCTAAAACACAACTGAAAGCTATCAAGGTTTATAGATTTTCATTCTGTTTGGTAAGCATGGTTAGGAAACATTTTATGGATGAAAAAAAAAACAACCTTCAAGTCACACTGCCATTTCCAACTCAAACATTAAGGACTTAAATACTGTCACATTTATATTTAAGCCTCTTGTATGCTGAACACTGCAACCCAAATACAGGGTATGCACGTATACTTACATATAAATATACTTAGAAGAATTTCAGTAGACACTCTTCAACTTACAAGATCTACTGTTATAGAAAATACCCAAGGAAAGCACCTTAAAAGAGATATGATTCATACTTTCAGGGCTACAATCTAAGTTCACACGGCCCTGCTGCTCTGGGTTTGTGCCGGGGAGAGCATCATGGTAGACAGTGCACGCCAGAGCAAGCTGCTCACACCAAGGCAGTCAGGAAGCACAGGAACAGAAGGAAAGGGTTAAGGGCTCAGCACACCCTTCCAGGGCACAGCACTAAGTAACCTAATTCTTCCACGAGGGATTACCTCAAGTTTCTACAAGTAGCACCCCAGGCCAGGGTCTAAATCTCAACACTTTTGGGGGACGTTTAACATCCATTACATAGCATCTCTGCTTTAATTATTTTTGAGCTGCTACAACCAAAAGCTCGGAAGGGAAGTGGGAAGATTTCCTTTGTCTCACGACTGCATGGGTTCAGTGCACGGTCAGTTGGCCTGCGCCTTTGGGCCAGAAGGTCACAACAGCGGGAACATGTGCAGGATTTTCTCACCTCTTTTTGGACAGGAAGTGGGAGGTAAAGCTTCCAAGACACAGGCGGTGGCCTCTTTTTTCTTCAGGTTAAGTCCCACTTCCCAGAGTTTCAACAACATCTCAGAATATAGCGACCAACTAGCTATTTAAAACATGAACCCAAGACCACTGTGAGGACTTGGCGACATTGAAAGGAGACAGGTATCGACATGAGCCCTCTGCTGTTATTTCAAAGGCTGGCCAGTGGGAGAAAGAAAGCCTTCCGGGCAGTCAGGAGGCAAAACTCAGGAGACTATGGGGCCCTACTAAAGGGGGCGGCAAGGAAGTGAGGAACAATCCAGAGGGGAAGCAGCCCCCAAGCAAACGTCCGATGAAGAAGGACCATGAGAAATCCAGCGTCTGTGTGCAACTGCCACGAGGCGGGGGACTACTTCCTGTGGCACAGCACCACCAGCCCACACCTGAGGAGCCAACCAGGATGGGGCCCACTGAGAAGAAAGAGTCCCTGGAGAGGCCAGGGACAGCAGACTTGGACAGCCCATAATCTGATTGATGACATAGAAGGCCTGCTGCTACCCATACAATTGAAAAGACCAATAGCCTTATGAAGAAATGGAAAAGGATGTGAATAGACAATTTACAAAGAAACAGATGTGGCACAAAAGGCCCTGCGGCAAATGCAGGAGTACCCGACCTTGGTCAGGAACAGGGATGAACTGCACATGAAAAGTGGGCACTCAGACGTCAGAGACCTCCTGACTATTTCTCTAGATGTCTAGCAGCAAACATGTCTGCAGACATCCATGCCTAATTGATGATATTAAAAATAAATTCATTGTCTTAAATTAAAAAAAAAAAAAAAAGAGCCCATCGGAAATGGCTGTGGCCTGTATTGGCGAAGCCTGGGAAACTCCTGAGCAAAGTAAATAGGAGGTAGAAGCGATCCAGGATGATTCCCAAAGTTACCCTTGGTCCTCCACAGGGACATACAGTATCCTCTGATACACACACACACAGACATAAACATGCAAAATAAAATAAATAATCCATGGAGGTATATTTCACAATCAAATCAAAGAACATTCCAATTTGAAATGATCTTCAGTCAAAAATGCATCTAGAGTTGTAAGTCAAAGGTAAAACCACT
The DNA here is from genome assembly GCA_023101885.1 of Typhlomys cinereus. NCBI lineage: Eukaryota > Metazoa > Chordata > Mammalia > Rodentia > Platacanthomyidae > Typhlomys > Typhlomys cinereus. The sequence goes on from JALPQD010000021.1 coordinate 262,990, forward strand.
TGCTTAGTGTGTACATGGATCTGGGTTCGATACTTCGCACCAGGGAGGTAGCGTCCAACACCCTGACCTCCTGAACAGCCAAGCCTAACAAACAGTTCCCACTGAATGCCTGACGGGAGCTGTGGCTTGACACACTGTCCAGCACTACAAGAAAGATTGTACTGCAAATCACTGACCTGAAAAAAAAAAGTTCAAATTCCAGTCTCAAGTAAAGATAGTGCCCTCTATCACGTCACCACAAAGCTCATTTGTATTGCTACCGTGTAACACTATAGAATTTCTGAGCCCCATTTACTTTTGTGGAAGCGTCTCACTAGAGCTACAGAATCCATATATGCTTTGAATCCTCCTTTTCTTCCATCTATCTATCTTTCTCCCCTTTCTCCTTCCCTCCCAGTATTCCTTCCCGCCTGAGGCAGGATCTAGCTACACAAACCAGGGTAGATCTAACTCATTACGGACCCGCCTCAACCATCCTTCAGCTTGTACATTAAACCCAACTTTTTTTTCTTAAGGGGATATTACAGGTTTTTTTTTTTTTTTCATGAAAATATGGCTTTGAAGTCATAGTAAAAGCACGTACATTCAGAGAATTCTTATTTTGCCCTCTGTTAAGCTAGTGTCTAGTTGAGTGCTGTCAGTGGCTGTGCTGAGGCTCAGGGGCACCCCACCTCTCCTGAGCGGTTCACACCTGTTCTGACCAAGGTCAGGCACTCCTGAATGTGCTCCGGGACCCTTTGTGCCACATCTGTTTCTTTGTAAATTGTCTTTTCATGTATTTTATCCACTTCTTCATAAAGTTTTGATCTTTTCAACTGTACGTACAGTGGGCCTTCTGTTTGCAACGTAACTTCCTAACCTCCATTTTCATCTACCCTTCACTTTCCACTGCCTGAAAATGTACTGTCTTCTGTCAGTGTGTTCTCCTTTTATTTCCCACTGGCAGTTTGTAAAGGAATTCATTCATACTTTCTCCTGAAACTCAGGAGAAAGTTTGGTCTCGGGTGTTTTTACGTATATACCTACAACATAAAGCCATTAAAACATGTGTATCACAAGGCATGGATCCAGCTTTATGAGTAAAGACATGTTCTAGTTGTCCCCAAGCACCTTAAATAATTCTTTCCCCGCCACGCTCACTACGCACTTTGGTTACTCAGTTTCCAGAGTGTGTGTGTACACACACGTGTACACGTGCATGAACATGTGCGTGTACATGTGGCACTTCTGTCCTGCAGCAGTCACCTGCCCCTTCTGTGTCAATAACCTGCTATCTCTAGCTGTGGAAATGGTACGTACTAAACATGCTGAAGCAACTTGCTATCAGTTTTCTTTCCTTGGGAATTTTTTTGACTGTTATTCCTCATCTGTTCACACAAAGAAACAAGATCAACTTACCTAACTTACAAAACCTGAAGAGTACTACTAAGAACACATTAAAATCATGAATGAACACGAGGAGAAAACCATCCATGGAAAACTGAGTCCTACCGCAAAAACACAGGGCATGCTCCACGCAGGGCACTGCCCTTGTGTCATCATGAACACACTCAGGATTCCAACAGCAAGAGTAAGCTTTGCGGTCTTGTGAAATCGCTTGCTTAGGAGTGATTTATGCCACGGAGGAGCTCCAGGACCGCTGCACTGAAGACTCGAAAGAGCCAAAGGGAGATGTTAAGTGACGCCCGTGCAAGTGGAGGCGGAACAGGAAGAATTCAGGCTGATCCTTTAGAGCCACTTCTTGCAATTAGGATTTAGTTTGGAAATGTTAAAATGCTCCCCAAATCTTGGAAGATAAAATGGGCACTGGTGAGTTATTCTTCTTTTCCTGGCTCCTGACAAAGTTTACATTTCACTAAAATCTAAGTGGCCAGATTTCCACAGCCCACGGCTCTTCCAGGCTACATTGAAGGTCAACTCCCCTTGCCACAGCTCTGGGGAGAGAAGCTTCCCAGGGGTGACATGCTGGTGGGAAGGTAATCTCCTGGGGTCCAAGCAGTGTTCCCACAGGGGCATACTTCACATTGCTTTCCTGTCAGCATGTTTCAGAACTCCTGAAAGGAGTATTTTATCATTTATGAAATAGAAAGCTTCACATGATGGCTTAAGTTGTAAAAACAGGATCACTGGCCAACAAAAGTTGCTAAGCATTAATCTATTGATAAGCAAACCACATATACTACAGCAAGGAGCAGGTTCAAATTTTACAAATCTAATACAACTTAAAGCAGAAACACATTTCTTGGTCGCCAGCACACTACAAAATGGAGCTGTAATTCTGGTCATTTGATGCCGAGAAGCCAGCAGATCGAGTGCCCCACTGAAGCGCCTCTGAATTTCCACAATTACACAGCACACTGACTCCATGTGCGCCTGGGGGGTTTGCTTGCTTCCCTTTAATCTTGTCTTGCACAGTGCTGAAGACAGTCTGCGGTTGCTTAAAGCTCTGCAGGTCTTCTTCAAAAAACCAGGCAAGGAGCTGCCCCTTCCCAAAACTAATGCCCGCTCCCCCAAGGAGGACAGAGAAGAGAGGAACAAAACTGTCCTCAGTGAAGAGTAAGAGTGAGAAAGAGCCAGCAGACTGCTGAGGCCTAAAGGGACAAGGCCAGACGCATCCGGCTATGCCAAGTACAAAACGATGTCCTCTGTGACGTCTCCAGTATGAGGCTGCAAGGAGGACGGAGGAGGATTCGAGCCTCTCAGAAGAAGCTTCTTTGTTGAGAAACTGCAAACCAAGGCCGAATGGTAGGAGCAGCCAAGAAGCCAGACATGCTGGTCTGGCAAGGGAGGATCGTCCCTCTCTCAGCTGTTGTACAGAGATGGTGTGGCCAGTTCCCTCAGCCCTGGTGTTGGTATGAGCTCCCTTGTCAAACTAGACTGAGAAATGTAACCGGACAATGGTAAAAGAAAATAAATCCCCTGATCCCCTAAGCCATTTGATGTGATTTATCAGCAACCATGCAGGCAAACTACAGCAGATGTTGAAGAGAGGTGAGAGACTTGGCATCTCTACTGAGGAGCAGCACAGCTCCAGCCTCAGGCGGATGCCCCCTGCCATCTGGACCAGCCTTACCGGCTCCTCTGCTAATTCCCTCCTGCATGCTTCCAGTCCACCAAGCCCACTCTCCTCACCACACTCTCTGGTGAGAATTAGACTGGTTCCACGGCCCAAACCTACCGATCTCTGACCAAGTCAACCTTCCACTAGTTGAGAGACCAAGATGTAGGAGTGGAGGACAGCACTGGCAGAACCCTTTACCACCCTTTACCAGGTCCCTATGGCCTAAAATGGTCAGCCGTGATCTGGGTAGGAGAAGGGGGAGCTGAGGCCTCTCTGGCATTTCCAGACCCCATGTCTGAGGAAGGACTAAAGGTCAAGTAAAAAATTATTCTTATTCGGGATGTGGAGCCACAGAAAAGGATGATGGTGTTGGCAGAAAACTCTAAGGCTGGGTGGTAAATGCAGAGTCTCGCGAGGCCACAGCCAAGAGAAAAGCCCACTGAAGAGAGGGGTTGCTGGGCTGCAGGAGCAAACAGAAAGGGGTCTGATGACCTGGATGACAACCGAAGCATCCAAGATCTTACTGGCCCTGCAGTTCCGGCTCCAGGATCCTGGTTTCCCACAGGAGCTTTGAAGCAGAGCCCAGTTCAGGTTTCCTTGAGCCAGCCTGAGCTGACAGAGGTAAGTCTGGCCCTATCCAGCGAAGATCAACAAATTCAAGGACACACATCTGATTCTGGCTGAGCCGATCAATATTAAGTCAAGAACACACAATAGTCACATGGATTTCTCTGCTTGCATTTGCTTGACTGAAAACAACTGCTTTCTCTGTTATCAATCACAGCAAAGGTAAGTAGGCTGAGTGCCTACTGCAGGCCAGGCCTGCTAGGCAATGTAGACAGAGAAAAACAGGGAGGTGCTGGCCTCCAGAAAGAATCCCAGCCTGTCCGGGAGCGGGGAAGAGAGAAAGAATTACAAAATGAGCTCAGGAAAATCTGTGAGAACAAAGGGACAGAGGAAACTAACTCACCTTTTTACTGTAACGTCAAGCTTGTCACTTTTCACTGTTTTAAGCAACATATCATCTTTTACAATTGAATTTTGTTGCTCAGTTTGCTTAAACCATAAAGTAAAGTAAAATCATGTGTCTAAAAAGGAAATTCTTTAAAAATCAGAAGATTCTGGGAGTCAGAAAGCTGATGGGCTTGACGAGGTAGGACCACATATACAACACCTGGCAGACAGGGCTTTTTCAAAAGCCAGATTACACCTCCATTCATTTAGGTACACCAGTTTCAATTGGATGGTATTTAAATCAGACTCCTCTGTTCTAATCAACACTTGAGTGATATTCCTATTACCAAGGCCTAATGTTTTTAAAAACTTAAGTAAAGGATATTTATGTCCAGCAAGGAACTGTTGCTATTCCCTTGGGTGTAACTTAGAGCAGATTTTTGTGTAATTACCAATAATGACTAGGCAAATTAGAAAAAGCAATATGACTTTTTAAAAAAGGAACAAGGCATATACAAAATGCTCCTTTCACTCAATTCAGAGGGTTTAAAATATGAAAGTATTTCCTACAACAAAATGAATTTTATTTTGCTACATCACGATTTTTGTCTCTTTTAAAGGTATATCTATATGTCTTCTGCATTGTAATTTATTCAGCCATCTTTTTACACATGCCCTTCCAACAAAAGATATAGGAAATATAAAGTAAGGAAAACATTACATAAGAGCTTGGAAATGTTACAGAACCACCAAGATGGTTGAGCGGAAAAGGTTTCTACGCCAACTAGAGCCTATGTCCAATCCCTAGACGGGCACATGCAGGAAGGAGAGATGGGTTCTGGGCATTGTTCTCTGCCACCCATGTACTATGGCACTATGTGCCTAAGTGCATTCCCACTCCCTAATAAATGAGCAATTTTTAAAAATAGCTTGGAAAAATTTACTGTGGAAAAAAAATGTTTTCAAGGGCATTCAGAATGGGAGCTGGCTCAGGGGACACGGTGCTGGCTGCAACAGCGTCCATGTGGAAGACATGGAGGCCTGAAAGCACCTGGAAGGCAAAGACAAGGACCCCACGACCAGCTGGCTGACAAGCTCTAGGCTCAAGTAAGATTAATAATAAAAACGGAAGGTGATGAAAAATATTCTAAGACAACTTCTGGCCTACACACTCACACACACACACTCACGCACACGCGCGCACACAGAGAAGGATCTCTACCGATGAGCTGGGGAAACTCTCAGTAGGTGATGACTAGAGTTGAGACCCCCATAATTAACTTAAGACTGGACTCAGCAGAGCAATCTGTAACCTTAGCGCTCCTATACCAAGATGGAGGGGGAGACAGGAGAATCCCCTGAAACTGGCAGGACCGCCACTGGCACAATTCAGAGCCAAGCAGTAAGGAGGACCTGTCTCGAACACGGTGGAAAGTGAGGACCACCACCCAAGGTCATTCTGACCTCCACATGCAAGTATGGCACATGTGCCTCTCCCCTGCCCATGTGTGGATGTCATCACACATGTGTCCATTAGCTCACTCTTCAAAATGGAGAAAAGCAGGTAGACTACAAGCTTCACATGTCACGTGCTCAGATGCAGATTTCAAAGTCACAAAGATCTACATGTCACTCTGTGCTGGGGAGGGACATCATGAAAACTCAGAGCAACTGTGAAAAGCCAGCTGCCGCTATAGCCTGAAGAAACCCCTCTCCCCCTGGTCTTCTCTAGCTCTCTCTCATCCCACCTCTCAGTCCCCCAACTTCTTCCTGCTGCAGGTTAACTGTAGCTGCCTTCCAGCTGGCACATTATTAGCACAAGTGGTTCTTCTGCAACCCACTCTTCTAAGCTGGGTGACCTCACTACAGAAGGAAACACGCCACGAAGCCTAGGGGCTTACATAACAGAGGTGAGCTTGCCTCACTCCACAACCACAGCACTGAACTTGCAGGCATCCCGTCTTCCCCTTGCACCCTGGGAAAACAGCATTGCATGAAGAGAGGGCATGAACCTGGAACTGCGCCCTGAGCACAGGGCACTGTGCTAGTGCAGGCACATCCACAAAGACACAGGACAAATGCAAGCACAGGGTGGAAGAGAGATGTCATCTGTAGATGGCGAAGTCCTGTGGAGTCACTGAGGGAGCCAGGCAAGGGACAGCAGAACAGCTATGTATTTCTGCTGCCTTTGTACTGGTGAGGTAAGTACCTCCTCTAGAAGGCACAAACGGAACAGAGTCTAGGAAGCTGTATAGGCTGGGGGGAGCCTGCCCGAGGAAGGTGGGGGAACTTGATTTTCAGTCAGATACTTTCTATGCACCGTGAACCCCACATGGGCAAAAACTTTTATTTCCAGTGTACACAAAATTAGGACTATACTTTTAAGTATTTGTTTCTCTGGCAATGTGTTTTTAAAGTCACTATCAAAGATACAAGATATGCTGTCTTTAATAAGAATGTTACCTCTAAAGAAGAGTACGGTCTGTCTAAATTACATTAAAACCTTGGAAATTGTAAAGATTTAAATCTCTTCTTTTGGGGTATGCATGATCCTACTGTCATGATTTATACATCTGTAACAGTCATGTATTTACGGGGCACGACAGACACTAAGCCTGGAATGCAGAATACAGCACTGGAATTCCTGCTATAAAGATTACAGATGCCTCAGGCTTTCAAAAAACGAGATGTCACATGAAGCTGTACATCAGATCTTGCCCAGAAGATAAAAACATGCTCCTCTGCCTGCTCACCTTTAAATTACAGTTCCTGGCACTGTGTGGTGTGCGCGTGCACACACAAGCATGCGGCTGTATGGGAAATGAACACCTGCAGCCTCACTTTTTAAAAGCAGCCCCTACCACTGAGGACCACAAAGCAGAAAACGTGCCCTCACCACGAGGTGCGGCCAGCATTCCCACAGAGCCGTGAAAGAACTGCGCTGCTTCTTAGGAGATGTCAGTGTCTGCACACGAATCACCAGAATCTCATGTCTGGTTTTCAAGGAATGGTACACTTGGCTCCAAACTCATCACTGAGGTGTGTAGACACCCCACATCCCGAGAGTGCCATTTCCTAAAAGCAACCCCAATTCTTCCTGAGTCTTTATCTTAAGTGGCTACGTGCCTGTCACATAGGAAAGATGATGATCCAGGCAGATACTGGTGCTATGAGCAAAGAGACTCAGAAAATCTCACCACAAGCTTAGGAGTAGGAAACCGAAAAGGAAACTTTTCAGCCACTGTTCCAGCAACGGACATGTGCTGTATCCCTGTAAGTGTCAAATCCTGGGATTATGTATCTTATCACAGAAGCTGAACTTTGTTTTTCTTGTACAAATTTCAACAAAATAAGAGGTATACACAGTAGAAATCCCCTATGATTACTGGAAGGTATGAGACCAGAGCTTGTTTTCCTGTAAATATAAGCCAAATCATATACAAGATTACTGAAAGAGGATAATTTCTAAAAGAGAATGAGTGAGAATAACTGGAAAACTTGTGAGAATCCTAGTTACAATTTTAACAATAACTTAAAAACTTTGAAATCATTTAACTTACAAGATTTACATATGGAATTCCTTGCATCTTAGTGTATTTGGAAATGTTTTATTCTATCTGTATTTATTAATCCTGTATTATTATTTCTTCTAAAATGGCTAGAAATGATATCTCAAGATTAAAAATAAGTCTTATTAAAAGGCAAAGGGATCGATTTCTTCCCTTCCAAAGTCTCAATGAAACACCCACCATTCCGTGTTGGGCACCCTCTCCAGGAGGCCCACGGGACAAGAGGTGCCCAGGAAGAACCAGCTCCCGTAGCAGTAGGATGCGGCAACACTGCTCACCCACAGTCTAGAAGCAGCTGGCACCACCCTGCTCTGTAAGAAGCTGAGAGGCTTGTTTCCCTCGGGGAGAGGGGAGAGGGGAGAGCAGACGGGCAGGCGAAGCTGCCAGGAATGAAATTCCAGCAGCCAGGTACACGCCCTCCCTGCTGCCCTCCCTGGTCCAGGCCTGCCAGTCATCTTCTTCTTGTCAACACCTCCACCACCCCCAGCCCACCTCAGACTTCCCCAGCCCTCCTCTTACAGCCCTGCCCCAGGCGGTCTGTCCCAAGCATCAGGTGCAGACCACAGTCACGCCAACGGTTTTCAGAGGGTGCTGGAAAGGGCGGGTCTCATTTCACTTCCATGCCTCAGTTAAATCCCTCCTCCTGCACTTTCGGGTATGGGTGGCATGGAAGGGATAAACAAGAGAGAAAAGAGGAGAGGGGAGGTGAGGGGGCAGGGGGAAGGGGAAAGGGAAAGGAGAAGACAGGAGAGGAGAGGGGAAGAGAAGAGAAAAGAGAAAGGGAAAGAGAAAGGGAGGGGGAGAGAGAGAGAGAGAGAAAAGAAACTAACTCAGCTCAGATACCCCCCTCTCCTCCCAAACCCTGCATGCTAGTGACTTAGTGTATAACGTTTCCTCTTGGATTTTTCCAGTAGGTCAATTCAACATTGTCACTACGCATACCAACAAATTGTGATGAATCATTCCCAGAAATTAGTCTCGCATTAAACCAATTATTTAAAAGTCCAAGAGTAACATGAGCTAAGTGCAGCTTGCGGAAGGATTTGTAACATAAGATGTGCGATAATACAAGGAACACAAACAGCTCAACCTAAAAAGGACAATCGCATCACACCCTCCCACAGACAGACAAACCGTGGGAGGCGCCACACACTTACATTTTGCCACATTCTTCCTAGAGGGGCCTCCTCGGGAAATGTCAAACAAAACTGGAAAGAGTCTGGGAAGTTCACATCCTTCAAGTATTCACTTTAATGTATTAATTCTTCTTAAAGTATGAGAGACACAGCCTCTGCTTGTATGAATTCGACTGGATAAAAATTCCCTTTAGGGTGTGGCTCAAGGATTAAAGCCATGCCTTGCAAGCAAAGGCGCTGGACCTGAGTTTGGGCTCCAGATCCACATAAACACACGGGGTGGATCTAAGAGAGGCCTGCACTTCTGGCCCCAGAGCAGATCTTAGAAATCCCAGAGGAAAGCAGTAAGAATGTAGAGCAATCCAGGATGAATCCCACAGTCACCCTTAGGCCACCATAAGCACACACAAAGTGTCCTCTTGCACACACACACACACACACACACACACACACACACACACAATCTTCCTTTACTACTATACTGGATTTTTTTTGAAAAAGTCATTTCTCAAGACTGTATTGAGTATCACTTCATTAAGAATACCCTGGATTGGGCTGGAGTTAGCTCAGTGGCTAAGTTGCTTGCCTGCCTGTAGGCTGGCAAGCTAAGTTCAATTCCCTGAAAGCCCACATGGTGGAAGGAGAGAATTGACTAATAAAGTTATCCTTTGACTTCCACTCATGCACCATGGCATGCATTTTTCTCTTATAAATTATTCTTTTAAAGGAGAATAATATAATAAATAAAGAGAATCCTATTTTAAACAGTTTACAAAAATCATCTTAATTCCTCCACTTGAAGGATAGCTTCTTCTACATTTGTGACTACAAATACAATCTGTGATCATATTGTAGGAAACTAGACGAGCCCACACTTTGGCTCTGGCTGATTTGTCCCCAGGGGTATAAGCTATGGCCACAAGAAAAGTGGGGTTAGCAAGTAGATGGAGAGCACGTGTCTGTGGCCAGGCCGCTGTATTCCTGTGGGCCAGGCAGGCCCAACGCCTGTGTCTGAGTCTCGGAGGTGAATGGGCCGATGTGGCCCCAGCATGCTGAGGATGATCACATGGACTCAAGCAGCTCAGAAAGATGGTGAGACCACCAGACCTTTGCCCACCTGAATGGGCACTATGCTCCAGGCTTCCCAAGCCCTATGCAGGCTCACAGAGGACTACAGAAAGAGGGGTGAGCTCAGTTCAGCAAGTCTCTGCACCTAGCATTTCTGAGTGACTTCTAAAGGGCGCCAAGTCAGTCCCACATAGGAAGGATAGGGCAGCTCATGAGTGCCAAAGAAACTGGGATGGACTCAATCTTTGCACATAATTGTTGCCCATTTTATGCATGATGCCTGCTCAAAACCCTGTCACAGGCCCAAGGGAGAGTACCACTGCCATCAAGCAGTACCGAGTAGATGTTCCCTACAAACTGGATGTGGAAAGAATGACATGGGAGAACTCAGGCTTGGTATGGAAGGGATAAAATAAAGCTGAATATAAGTACTATATTGTAATTATAACAAGGTGGTCATAAAGAGTAGCTACTGATGCTGGAATAACTTGATCCTCCCAACAAGCATGAGATGAGAAAGCATACTTCCATTTTCCTTCATGTGTTTGCCTACAGGTACATGCATGTGTATATTCCATTTCTAGATGAAATAAGACTCAAACATGTAATAGGTTTCCTAGTGCATAAGCAAAAAAAAAAAAAAAAAAAAAAAAACCAACCACCTAGGCTTAAAACTGGCTTTCACTCTGAAATCAGTTGCACTGTGCTTAAGGAGAGTTAAGCAGTGAGAGAGACAAGCAGCCCAGGCTGCTGTCAGTGGCTCCCAAGAGGCGAATAGGACACTTGCTGTTGGACTCTGGCAGCTCTGAACACTGGAATATTTATTACTCAAATCTTCCCGAAGCCAGAAATGAGAAATCAGAGTGGGAGACTAGAGGGGGAACGTAGATGTAACTGGGATAATGTCCATAGGGGCTTTCATCCCCCAGGGAGTACCTACAGGGGAGGTGGCCTTTGGCAGGAAGGGAAGCAGTAAGAAGAAACTCCAATCCACTGTGGTCCTGCTCACAGGCTGCCATTCAGTCAGTAAGACTGTAGATTACCCAGATGTTTGCAGGCATAAAAGAAGGCCATTGCCACAGAGGTAAGGGACCAATTTCATTGTCAGTATGGCATTATAATTCTTAGCAACATTAAAACTGGCAAGGGATGGATCTAGCCTCTATGACCGAGGAGATGGAGACCAAAACAAAGCACTACTTGAGTGCACGCCCACAAGCCTGGAATCATGAGACCTCCATGTTCTAAAATTCATTCCTCAGGAAAGGAACAAAGCTAAAAACCTATAAATTGGGCTAGAGAGATGGCTCAGGGATTAAGTAAGTCTCTGCTTTGCAAGTAGAAGATCCTATGTAAAAACTCCAGGCGCATAGGCCTCTAATTCTGACCCTGAAAAGCCGAGCCTGGAATAGCCCAGAGCAAAGCAAAAAGGAGTGTAGAACATTCTAAGATGACTCCCGAAGTCATCTTCAAAGACACACACACTCTAGTGCCCTCTTCTACACACACACATACACACACAAAAGATAAATAAACACCCACAAATTGCTGGAAGAAAGTCCACTGAAAAGAGGAGAGGGTAAGGAAAGGGAAGAGGGAAGAAAAACAGTAAATGAGGAAAGCTGTATACAAAGATCTAGGGAGTAAAGTAAGCTTCAAGAGAAAACCAACCCATCTAAAGTGCATGAAATGAATGTATGCAGACAGCATAAAGAGCAAAGTCCATCCTAAAAGTACTGCAACAAAGTTATTAAAATGAAAGCTGGGATGGGGTTCTGAGACAGCTGCTTAAGAGCCAGGGCCTGCGGGGTTTCTGTGCGGCTGAACGCCAGGCTCCAGAGGAGACCGGCATGCAGCAGGCTGCCCACCCCTCTACTTCCCTCCTTGATGTACACAGGCGCAGGCTCTCCTGCCTTCAGTGAAGCCTTCCCTCCTTTCCAGCTCCATGCTGTGCGGCTCCGCCCTGCAGCAGATCCTCACCCTCAGGCTCCGCCCTGCAGCTGCTCCTCACCCTCAGGCTCCGCCCCGCAGCAGCTCCTCACCCTCAGGCTCCGCCCTGCAGCTGCTCCTCACCCTCAGGCTCCTCCCTGAAGCTGCTCCTCACCCTCAGGCTCCGCCCTACAGCTGCTCCTCACCCTCAGGCTCCTCCCTGAAGCTGCTGCTCACCCTCAGGCTCCGCCCTGCAGCTGATCCTCATCCTCACCTTTCCACGCACTCACTTAAATGACATGTTTTTACATCTGTCTCCCCTGGGCACGTGAATTCCTGAGAGGATACTAGGCCAAATCCAGTTCTTCACTGCCAGAGTCTACAATACAGCTGGTACAAAGCATGTGGAAATACATGCTTGCTAAAGTAAAAGCCTTTACCAAGATGCCAAAATAGGGTGGCAGCTCTTCTATGGAGAACATAATAGAAACACCTTTATCCAACTACAACACGAAGTAATTTAGATCTGAACTACACACTACAGCTTGGAAGGCTGAATTTCACTTGAGCAATAGGCTTCCAAGGAGAGGTTTCCAGTAGACTTCGCGCTGATGGAGAAGTCATTCACAGGAATGAAACTCTGGTCCTCTTATTTTTCAGCTGCTACCGAGTGGGGGAAACTACACATGGAAAGAATCAAAAACTCACAAAATAAGAGCACTTGTCCTCATTTGTCCAAAGAAATGAAGCCTGGGGAGATACAAAGAAATTTCACAATGAGATGTTTGGGCTTCTAGATTCAGAAGTGCGAAGAGAAATCTGAAACACACCCGAGCACAGCACCTGACCGCAGGCATCAAGGGCAAAGCTGCTCCTTTACAGGAGGAAAAAGAAAAACATCAACGCATTGGAAATAACTTCCCCATTTGTGCCTGCTTTTGTAGGACCCCACACACGCACACGCACGCACGCACACGCGCGCACACACACACACACGCAAACATCTTCAGATACCCCCAAACTAACTAATAATTGTTTTGGTTACCAAAATCCTCCGGATCCTTTGCTAATGTTTTAATCTTAGATTTGTTCAATGAAAGGATTGTTGGGGCTGAGATGGCTCTGCACAGAGCACATGCACACCAACCTGGCAACCTGAGTTGGATCTCTGGAGCCCATGTATAGTTAGAAACAGGTGTCAATTTGACAGTTGAAGGTTCACACCTCTAGAAACATTGTAAAGAATCAGTGGTTTGAGTTAAGCCCTGAGCAAACCTGCAAGGGGTTGTTGGATTGATAGGGAGGCCTGGCTCATGGTGGGTGGGGCTAGTCCCTGGGCAGGTGGTCAAGATGGAGGGAGCTGAATAAGTGGGTCGGCATTCTTCAGCATATTTAGACATGCTGTCTGGCAAGGGTAGTTTGCCCCTTTCTCAGCACTCCTGTGGATATGATGTGTCCAGTTCCATCGGTCCTTCTGTTGGTCTGTGCTCTCCTGTGACTGGACTATCCTAAGACAAAAAAACCCTTTGCTCCCATCAGCTGTTTGGTCATGAGTTTATCGGCAACAGTAAAAGAGTAACTTACAAGTAGTAGTAGGAGGGACGGACTTGTGAAAAGTCGTCCTCTGACTTTTACCACTCCCCATCTTGCAAATAAGTAAAAATTCAGAAGAAAAAGCAAGTATAATTGAAATTCTGTTCGTTCCCTGGACACTGGCTGAGGAAGGTCAGAACCATGTTGAGACGATGAAAGTGGAAGAAAGAAAGAATGGCTTGGATGCATCACTCCCAACTGTGCCGTTCTCCTCCAATCACAGAGAAAAACAGGACCTCTCAGTCTGTGCTCGTGTGTGTGTGTGTGCTCGTGTGTGTGTGTGTGTGTGTGTGTGTGCGCGCGCTCGCGTGCGCACGCGTGACTTACTGTTTTGAGACAGGAACTGTCACTGAACCTGGAGCTCACCAATTCGGCCATGATGGCTGTTCTTCCCATCCCCCCTCAGCACTGGGCTCACGGGCACACACTGCTCAGCCACGGTTCTTCTAGGGGTGCTAGAGCTCAAAATTCAGACTTTTGTGCTTCTACAGCAAGCACTTTATTACCATCTCGCCAAGCTGCCTCCAATCTCACTAAATTTTAATAGTGTCTTAATAACATTATTAAAGTAATTCATATTCACTTTGAGCCAAAAACATACATGCAAAAAATCAATTCTTAATGCTTTCAGCTAGAGATGGCTATTAGTAACACTGTATCTCTCTTGCAAGGGGAGGAGTGAGAAGATCAAAGTCAACATAATTCTGAGTGCATACCATATTGCCATAATTTTTGAAACATTTCCTACTGATCAGTCAGGCCTGTTTCCCATATTAATAATGTTGAAACATTAACTTACATAAAGTCTGCTACTCAACCCTGACTGTGCTTATGATACATCCCGTACAATCTCACGGACTCCTGGAAACAGTCTTACGCTTCACACTATTCTACCCATGATGAGTGCATGAAGTCACAGGAAGGTTAAGCAAGCCGCTATCATTTAGCAAAATCAGGCCTAACTTGACTACGCTGGCTCCTGAGAAACTGCTTTTTTCAGACAAACCTATTACCTTTCCTTGTTGCTAATTCGCAAAGTCCCCTTGTGACTGTGAAAACCAACTCAGAATATTTTAGTTTTTCTTGGTTACGTCTTACAACATTTTACACTTCAACAAATTCCAATTTGCTTTTGGTGCCCACTGCAGGTGAGTTGAGCTTCTTTGCAGCCGGTAACTGTCCACAGCCCACCTTTCAGACATGCTGTCCAGGATGGGGACGTGATCTGCTGCTGCAGCACTCGTCTAGCATATCCAAGGCCTGGGGCAGAATCTCCAGCATCTTCCATACTCTCAAAAGCCAAGGCTCCTAAATAATTTCCGTATTTCTCTGGCTTTGGGTTATCCTTACCACACAGAAGCTTTCTAAAACTCTCTGGTCTGCTTCCAGAGTTCGTATTCTCTTCCCACTCTATACATAGCTGTGATTATAGTTGTGATTATAATTAATGCAATTAAGATAACTCCCCAATTGTGCTAGCAAAATTCTAAGATTTTTCTTTTTCTTTCTCAGTGAGATTTCAATTGGCCTCAAAATTAAAAAAAAAAAAGTTATCATCAACGCACGTCTACAATCTAGCACTTGGAGGCAGACACAGGAGGAACGCAATATTGTCCTGGCTACAGAGGAAGTCTAGGTCAGTCTGAACTGCAATGAAACGTTGCTTTGAAAACCAAAACAAGCCAAGTGAAGAACAAGAAGCATCCTTACACCACCAACAACTTTTGGTCCACAAGACGGTTTTTACCTTCCTATATTAGTTACTCTGCCTGGCTGTCATAAATTCATGACAAAATGGCCTAAGGGGGAACAAAAGGTTTTATTCTGGCTTACGATCATCTGGTCAGTTCTCAATCCAGCTTGGCAGGAGACCTCATATCAACACCAGGAGCCGAGGTGTTGAGCCGAGCCACACTATATCCAATGCTGTTGAGAAAGGAACAATCCTCATTTGCCAGACCAGCATGTCTGACCAATTATATCATGGTTTGAAATGTGGTCCCCCCAGTCTCTTATGTTTGGGAAGGTCATGGCACCCTTAGAAGGTGGAGTCTTGTGGGAGGAAAGCAGCTGCAGGGGCGGGCCTTGAGGTGGATTAGTCCCACCCTACTCCTGGAGATGTCTGCTCTTGCAGCTGGCAGTCCTGCAGCTCTCAGTCTCCCAGATGGATGTGACCTAACCTGTCTCCAGCTTTTGCCATGACAGACTTTAACTGTAAGCTGAAAAAAAATCTCCCTTTCTCCCTTTAAGCTGCTTGACTTTGGGCGTTTGCTCACTCCCACACAACAGCAGATCCACCTCACCGAGGTACTCGTCCCATCCACTGTGGGCTCGGCTTTCTCCATCAATTATCCAATGTACTGCAGGCTTGCTCAGGGCTAATTCAAACTACTAATTCTTTACAAATGTGTACAGAGCTTGAATCCTCAATTGTCAAGTTTTGAAGCTTCCCCTACTGTCACCATTCCTACACGCTCCTACTATCACACAGACCCACTTCGTCCAGACCCATCACCGTCCAGCAAATGCATAGTGAAGGATACTGTGGGGCAGTTAAGAAAAGTGGCCTTGAGGCTCTCTTGACCCTTAAGCCCAGGAGTAACGTGTTCTTTCTGTTGCAGTCAGAACAAATTTTTTCCACTGAAACACTTGAGAAAACAATGAAAAAAGAGCCCAGCCAGAGCTGAGAAACATGCTACGTCGTAATAAGGCACCCACACTGAGGGTCACAGGCATGGGAAGGACAGGCCGCGAGCATCATCACTCTGTCTGGCAAATGTGGAACCTGGGAAGGCTGCAAATCCATCACCACTATGGCAAGAATCGTGGCAGGAAGCAAGCCAGACGTGGTACATGAAAAGGAAGTCATGGCCTGGAAACCTGGAGAGTGGAGGCAGGAACCCCACGAAGCACAAAGCACAGCCCCGGTCATGTGGCTGCGAGGGCGGCAGGTGGCGGGCTGCTGCTGGTTACACTGGTAGCACCCACACCCTTCCTGTAGACGTTAAGTGGACCACTCCCGTAAGAAGACACAGAGAAGGAAACTTCAGAGTCCAAGACTCAAACGTCTTCTAGAACTTCTATTTTATTTTTGGCAATACTGGCGACTGAACACAGGCCTTACATGCTAGGCAATTATACCACATAGCTGCATCTGTAGCCCTTCTCTATGCCTTTAAAAATAAAAAAAGTACAGCTACACCAAACTAACTCTCCATCGGTATCCTCAAGATAGGAATTTTAATTTCACTTACTGTAATAGGAACTGTAAGTTCAGGAAACTAATGGTGACAGCTTGATTTATGAATTTTGACATATTTCTTGAACTTGGATTACATTACAAAGAAGTGGAATTCTAAGCAAGCTGGATCTTGCCTGTACATTCATTCTTCAAATCAATAAGCTGTGATTCTGACAGAGGAGAGAAAGAGCACAAGCCGAGGACAGCACGGACCACGGAGAAACACACCACACAACTAAAGACTGATGCAGACCAGGGGTTCAAGCACTGCTCAACACTCTCAGAACTGACCTACAACCAACTTTGCAATCTATATGAAAGATACTTTGCCTCTTTAGTGGATAATATCAAGAAAAGTTTCAACTGAAAAGCATTTGTGGTAAAACTGAGAAGAAAAAAGAAAAGATGAATTATTTCCTTTCACTCTACTCCCTCCAAACGTCCCACAGACTGGCCAAGATGGCTCACCAAATTTACACTTGTCACACAAGCTTGGGAACCTCAGTTGGATCACTATAATCAACTCTCAAGAGTTGATCTCTGGCCTGCACAGGCACACATTGTGGCATGTGTGTACACACGTACACATGTGTATGCATATATAAATCAATAAAATCTTTTCTTAAAAGCACTACCTACAAAGACAAGAACATGAGATAGAGTTGCACTTTGTAAATACCTATAATACATCATCAGCTGCAAGTTTCCATTTAAATGCACATGTACGTGGGAGTCAATGAGATTCACTACATCCTTTCAATCACAGGCTAGTGGGAATGCCTGGCCAAAACAGGAGGTTCAGAGAATTCACACAGTCTAGGAGATCATTAAACTCTCCCAATCTGTAAGAAGGGCGGAGCTGTCCCCACTTCACCACTTCATAGCAGAGCAGGTGAAAGCAGTGTCAACTAGAAACAGTCTGTGTTTACTCCATTTTTAATACCCAGTCTAGATTCTCTGCACTATTACCATTCTCTGCCTGTCATAACGACAGGCAGAATCTCTACTGAGTGAAGAGTCAGGACACTGAGCCCCTAGTTTAGACGGACGGAGAAGTGTGGGCCTGAGATGGAGGGAAGAGTGAAAGTGAAGGCAGGCACATGAAAGAGAAGACTGAGACTACCAAGGTAAGAAGTGAGTGGTAACTAAATGCAACGTCTGATGTCAAATGTTTTTAGCTGGGACAAGTAAAAGCAAAACACAAGCACACACATACTGAAATGAATTACTCTGGTAACGACAGGTCAATAGAGTACACAGAAATAGGAAGTGTTTCGAACTTCAAGCTTTTGAGTTTTTGTTTGTTTGGTTGGTTGGTTTTTGTCTCTTGCCTCTGTGTGAGAGAAAGAGTGTATGTGTGTTTAACACAAAAGGAGCCTCGGGACACTGCGTTCTAAAGGCCACGTTAAGGAAAAGAATAAAGATTCACAGTGTGCTAGTTACTACAGGCAGAAAGTAGAGAAAGTGCCTCTGCCTTGGCCAGACAGTAAGAACTCTGCCTCCCTGGTTACAGGGGCTCCAAACGGAATGCTAAACATACACTAATCAATCATTTATTTCTTAGCTGAATGATCATGCATTCAGTAACCAGCCAGCAACGTACAGGAGCAGGTGCCGGAGCGGAGAACGGCGCCTCCATGCACAGCATGCACACAGTGCGGCTTCATCTCATGAGTCACCGGACAACGTGAAAACATGTTGGAGAAGCAGAAATCCAGTGACCAGTGTGTGAGCTCCTGGCTTTTCACATCTGGATGTGAAAACTTGAGGATATGATACATGGCACACTGAGTTGCCCCCACAGGCTCACTGTGTTTGAATTCTTCCCTGGTGTCAGGATTTAGGAAGGCTGTGGACCGAGTGTGAAGTGGAACCTTGCTAGATAGAGGGAGACACAGGAACTGCCTTGAGGTCTGGTGGCTCTGTCCTGCTGCCTCACTCTTGGCTCTGCTCTCTCTGCCTTTCTGGCGGTTTTGTGACTGAACCAGCCTCCTGCTTCTGCCTCAGGCCATGCCTTCTGCTACGCAACCCACCCCATTAGACTCCCTTTATCTCCTCAGTTGTGTGTGGATATTGTCTCACAGCAGTAAAAGAAAAGTAATTGCAAAGAGGTATTTACTTGCTTTATATCTTTAATGCTTTGACAGTATCACAGATGAATAGTGAATATTAATGTCACCCTATGTTACTTGATTCCATCCCCTCAGAATATGGAATGTTTCAGCCATGTTAATACTTTTTCTCTGCACTAATCCAGTTTTAGTATGGGTGCTAACAAAGGTACTTGCTTGGATCTTAAGAACCTAAAGCTGTATTTCATTTGGAATGGACACTAAACACTTTTAAAATAAACCATCCCAGAGGACTGGAGATGGCAGAGGGTTCGCCCACCATGCTCATCACCTACACTCACACCTGAGCACACATGAAGAAAACAGAGGGCCTGGGGGAAGGGATGGTGGTTGACCTTCTGAAGAGAATATGTGGGGAAGGAAGAGGGTCAGCAAGAGAAAAGTAAGGGGAGAAGTAAATGAGGGTAAATGAGAACGAGTGTAGTGACCTGCACATAGGGAAATGTCATGAGGCTCACTAGGTTGTATGATAACTTTTAAATTTTATATAAAATCACAAAAAAGATAAGCTGCCATTCAAAAACTATGTCCTCGCCACTGGGGGCAGTCTGTAGGGATGTAACAGTGAGCAAACATGCCCACTCCCACCGAGGGGCCTGAGCAACACTGTCCTTACAAGCTGCCACTTTCCACACAAGACCACTGTCAAATGAAGGAATGCTTTGAGACAAAGCTCTGTGCGCATGTGTGAACATAGGGACCACTGGCACGCAGGTTAAAGATGGAGTGAGAAGGAGGAAGAGGGGAGGGGGAGGGGGAGGGGGAGGAGATCTGCCATGCTGTCACCCCTCGGCAGCACGGACTCCACAGTCAAGCGGAGTCACTTTAGAAGAGATAAACTACTTCGTCTTCCTGGCCACTTCTTTTTCTTTCTTTTCTTTTAACTTTTGGAGGGAGGGAGGGAAGGAGGGAGGGAGGGCAGGAGAGAGAGGGGGAGAAGAGAAGAAAGGAGACGGAGAGGGGAAGGGAGAGGGTGATAGGGAGAGAAGAGAGGGAGGAGGAGGGGAAAGAGGAAGAGAGGAACTGTTGTGTCCCTGTGGAGGACCAAGCATTGCAGGGAATCACCCTGGATTGCTTCTACCTGCTTTTTGCTTCCCTCTGGTATTTCCCAGGCTCCGCCCAGCAGGGCTGGAGTACAGGCCACTGACATTTCCACCTGGTATTTTTACCTGGGGCCTGGTATCCAAAGTCGAGTCCTTCTGCTTGTGAAGTAGAGTCTTAACCTCTGAGCCACCTCTCCAGCCCCTGGGCATTTCAAATACTGAATTTAGACTTAAGGGGAAAAAAAGTTTATTTTTTCTTCAAATAAAGTATTTACCTAAAGAAGCTATGGCAACAGAAGAATGAGAGAAGAAAAACAGAGAAGCAGAAGAATGGGGGAAGGGTAAGCCATACATTCTTTATTACAACGAAGCAATCCAATAGTCTTTCCCAGTGTTTAGAGCATAATATACGTGTGCTTACGCGTGCTTCTTACAAAAGAAACCCAAACAGAATCAGCCAAGACTCACAAAGGCTGAAGAATAAATAATCAGTGCAGTGTGATGAAGCCGCACGACTCAAGTGCAGTGCCCCAGGGCGCCTCCTGCCAGGACTGGAAAGCAAGCTGGAATACCTGTCTACCAGCAGAGAGCTACGGACACACAAGTACGGAATGAACAGCTCAAACTTGTGAATACACCAGGCACAAAAAGTTTTGGACAGATTTTCAGTTTGGGTCCAAGTACTCACTCTATCTAGCTCTCCTAAGTCTGACCCAAAAGTATAAGTTTGAACTCCATGTCCCAGCGGTCAAGCTGCTGTCCCTGCTTAGAAAGGACAGCTCTGGTATGGCCGTCCCTGCACATCAGGTCACTGTTTGTTCCACTATGCCTGGTCTCTCCACAGTGACTCTGGGTAGTGATGCTGGGGCGTATGCACTACCTACCCCCCACGGTCATGAATGCTATCTCCAGCACAGAGCTTTTAATCAACAGATACTGGTTGAATTAAATCACATTGGCATCTCCCTGAACCTTGGATTCTTCAACAAGAAAATAGTTACAGGAATCAGCAAAGCAGTTCAACAGATAAGGCACCTGCTCGAAAACCTGCAACTTGAACTTGATTCTCAGAAGCCCATGTGGTAGAACAGCATGCGTTCTATCAGTGTACCATGGGATGCATGCACACACCTGTCCTTGCTCTCAAATGAGTAAATAGGAAAGAAAATGATGGAGACAAAAATTTTCACAGAGGAGTCATATGTTCCAGTGACCCAATGCAAGCACAAAGGATTTGGCAAAAACCCAAAAGGCCCAGGAGATAGGGTGCTAACCAGTGGCTAGGTTCCACACCTATCACGATGAATGAGACTGTGCAGACAGACACAGTGAGATTTAAAAGCCATCTCCTCAAACCTCAAAGGGACTAGGCACAGAACAAACTTGCAGACAAGTCTCTGGTGTGAACAGTTTGGGGATTCTGGGTCAGAGGCGCTACACCCAGATGGTCATAGAATGCAGTATTTTCAGGAAGCCAAACCTTCGTCCATCAGAGAACCCTCAAGACCAGGAAAACTGATACTTGAAGAAGAGATGAATAGAAAACAGATCAAAGTTTCAGACTTGAACTTAGAAGGAGCTGAAGAGGTCTAGCTGAAACAGCTACATGATTTGAAAGCCTTCAGGAAGTTGACTTTAAACCTTTTTCTCCAAACTACTAGAGAATGCTTGAGCAAGAGTCACTAGGGCAATGAGAGCAGCACAGATGCAGGAAATCAAAGGCAAGCAAATCCAAATTCAACTCGGCTCTGCTAACACGCCAATGGACAGTCTCTTTCAGAGTGGCTCATAAAGCCTGCCACGCAAGGTTACTGCAAAGATTAACACTGCAACAAAGCACAGTGAGGGTACACAGTCAGCACTGAAGAGTGAATTGGTGCCCATTCATTGTTTTTCTTCTGGGTGAGATGACACAAAATACCCACCCACTTGGATCTTTCGTCTTGGTGCAAACACACAGCCAAATTTCCCTGTAGGCTCCAATTGGCACAGAAGCCTTGAGAGCCATCTACTGAACTGCAAAGGAGCTTGTGAGTGCTGCTTAGTTGTATTTCTTGAGCAATGACAGGCAACACCAGATAGAGCCATAATTTAGCTACAAGAATAAAAAGTTTCCTGCAAAACCAATATAAGAAAAGAGGGAGGAAAAAGCCCGAAGTTAACGTGTTAGGTTGGGGTCTTCTGTTGGTATAGGAAAAGCGGGAAGAAAGGCATTCTCGCACTCAAAGAATGAATTCCTCATCTCATCTGGAGTGTTTGCTCAGAATCTGCAGTGCCATTAGCAACTGCACAAGTAGGAGAACACACCATCAATTTCCTGTGGCCCCCAGGCACCTCTTCCTCTAAGCACTTGGGTGCACTCCACGTTTACTTAGGGCGCAACCTGATCCTGACTGCCGATAGTTCTTTCATAGGCCTTTTAAGGGTTATACATTCTGTTCCCTTAAGAAGACAATCCCAAATAGCAACAAAACAATTAGCAAACACAAGAAAAACCATTTCATTGGTCATTAAGAAAGTAAAGTGTCCTTTAAACTTTATGTATGTATGTATGCATGCATGCATTTTGTTTGTGTGTGTGTGTGTGTGTGTGTGTGTAAAGAGGGCACCATGTATCCCTGTGCAAGACCAAGGGTGACTTCGGGTATCATCCTGGATTGCTTCTACCTCCTTTTTTGCTTTCCTCTGGGATTTCCCAGGCTCTGCCCACCAGAGCCGTAAATGCAGGCCACTATTGTTTCCACTTGGCATTTTTTACATGGGATCCCGAACTCAGGACTCTGCTTGTGAGGCAGAGTCTCAATCCTTGAGCCATCTCTCCAGCCCAAGAAAGTAAAGTCTTATCTCTATCAGCTTTCTTTTACAAAAATCCGCCCAGAAATTTTCCAAGGGCAAATCAGTAGTCTCAGACTCATACTTCACAGGAGTATTAAAATGTATAGATTAGAACAAAACAGAACAAGCTCTGCTCAACCTTTCTCACGGACAATGCTCTTGCCACACCTCTCTAAGGAAACACTCGGCATGCCAGAGGTCCCTCCTGTGTTTGCTCCTCACCCTCTCTTTTCCTGAATGGACGATGTCTACTGACACATCTTCAGGTGCTTTCCTCTGACACCTGTGACATGGCTAAACTCATTCGACAATCTGTTAATTTTAGACAGTGCATGTCATCATTTCTGCACCTTCTTTGCTCCTGTTTCTGGGGAAACATTCTACATTTGTGGCCTATTATCTTCCATTCACAGTCACAGCTGAGCTCTTAGAACCCTTGTGGCGAGCCACCGTCTCTGGGGAACACCGGTTCTCTTGACAACGCATCTCCTGTATGTTGAGGAACTCTGGCCTGTTCTCTCCCACTGTGAACAACAGTACACTGTGCACACTCTGGGGTTTGTACACTCCCTCAGGAGTGCTACTGTTTCTGTGCAGTGGGCAGCTGTTCTAGCTGGATTAAAACTCTACAGTGACAGCTCAACTTCTGATGTAACTGCTTGGTGTGGCGCTTGGCTGCTCGGCGCTTGCCCCACACGTGTGATCCCGGCACAAGCACAGATCCAAGAGCTTTTGCCTTTCCAGGATTCACTCCCCACTTTGAATATCTGTCCCTTGATTCTTCAAGACAGAAGACTTTCTGGGTGTCACCTCTGCTCCACTTTCTTCTTCTAAGTCACTTCATCCAGAATCCCCTAGTTTGTGTCAATTTACAAAGCTGCTCTGGTTTAGTTTATAGCTTGCAAGTCTAATAGTAGCTTCCTAGGTTATCAGCAGTAGAACAAGTTTCTCCAACTGCTGCTTTTCCCCCCATGCTGTAGCACGACTCAGAAAAGGCTTTTCCTGGAGGCCACCAGCACGCAAGCGGGGACCCAAGGCTGTGCCTGCTCCCACGTGTCTCAAGCTACTCCCTCTTGTGTGGATGTCATCTTCCAGGGCTGCTCCACATGATCTCGTCACGTCACAGTATGGTGACTTACTTCTCACATGGTCACTAGCTTCAAAGAAACAAAATCTACCAGACCAATAAAACTATGTAGATATGACACAGGATCACTCCTATTTTACTGCTATCTAAAGCAGTCACAGGGGCTGGACAGACTCAAGGGAATGGAGAAATGATGGGGAACATATATAAAGCGACATGAATGTTTATAGATGGTTTAAAAATACAACCTGCACAGACTTCATATTCAAATAAGAAAAAAAAAAACCTTCAAAGAACACACACACAAAAAAACCCACAAAAATTAAGTTCAATGTCAAGCACACACTTCAATCGTGCAACTTATTTTTCTCTCTCCAATGACCAGCATTACCAGTTCCACACGGAGGCACACGATGCTGTAACAGCAGCTGCCGAGTTTTGAGAAATGTTAACCTACTTCCGTTCAAAACTTCTGGAAGAAAAGGCTTAGAGTAGGATGCAGTTGCCCACAAATCAGGATATGCATGTTTAAATTACAGGTTTCTCATAAACTGACAACTAGTATTTTTGTTTTGTTTTTGATATAAGATATTATGTAGTCCAGGCCAGCCTTGACTAGTGTTCTCCTGCCTGGACTTATAGGTTGAGATAATGAGTAGGATTCACCTAGCATGGCTCAATATTTATTAAATACCATGTACTAGAAATCTTCCAGCTTGTTAAATCTTTTTTGTAAATGACTGTACTCTATCTGATAACAGAATGCATAAATACATAGACTTTGGACAAACATTAATAATGGATAAGAAATGCTCAAAAGCATTTCACAAAGACAATGCAAAAATCACAAAATACAGCCTTTAATGCAAAAAGAAAAAAATGACACACCATGTTTACTTGCAGAAAAAAACAGCAATATATTATTTTGTATGTAGTAATACAGATATTTTTCTCAGTATTTCTAAGTATTTTATTTGAGAGAGAAAGTTTTCGCAGGCAGGTGCAACCAAGTCAGAGCGCAGGTGGAGGTCAGAGGACAACTTAGAGAACTGGTTCTTCAGCGTGTGGGCTCCTGGGGCCTAGCTCCAGGGTTCTGTACACAGCCGTCTACATTCCACAATCCTGCTGGTCTTAAATCTACTTTGTGAGCATCTATGCTTTCACTTCCTAAAAGGTAAACATATTCTAAATGCCATATTCTAAATGAAGTTATACTATATGTGGCTACTAAGAAACGAACTTACTTTGTCTTGGTTTTCTTTATTCTTGTAACACAGGTTTCCAATCAGGCGGATCAGATGAGATTTAAACCCCTCAGCCATGTTTGAAATGTCACCTTCTGCTTTTAAGCAGTCAGAGGCACTGAAGATGTTCGTGTTATCTTTTCCAGTTACATGGATCACTCGTAAAACATCTAGAACAAACAGTAATTTCCATTAAAAAAAAAAAAAAAACTTAGAGAGTATGCTCTCAGCTTCCAGTGAACAAATCTAACTTTACTTTAATGGCTTAAAGGGCTGAAAACTTTTTCACCATGACAAGGTGTGGTTCTCAGCCAAGCACTTGCCTAGATTCATGAGGCCTTCGGGTCCATCCCCAGCACCATAGATGAACAATACTAATGACTAGAGAACTCTTTTGCTGATGAAGCACTTTGTTTTTAACTCCAGTTTTTGGAAAAGAGAGAATTTAACATATTATCCTCATTTAGATTTTCTATTTATCCACAAAGTTAAAAATTTTCAACATTTCCTTATAAAATGCTTTTTAATTCCAATTTCCTTTCTTTTTTAAAATATTTTGTCAGTTCACTTGGAGAGAATAGATTCATATGGAGGTCAGAGACCAACTTTTGCAAGTAGGTTCTCCCCCTCCAACATGCAGGTGCTGGAATTTGAACCTAGGAAACCAAGTTTGCATGTTAGAACATCTACCCACTCAGCCATCTTGCCAGCACCCAATTACAGTCTATGTAAGACATCATCTTGGCTGATAGCAGCCAAGCGTACCAACAGGTACCAATAATAAACCACATCACAAAAGGCAGAAAAGCTTTATTTTTCTCAATGGTCAAATAAGCAGAGACAGAAATGGATCAACAATACTATGATCACAAAACATAACTTTGCTATATTCTTCGAATAACTCCAAGTAACCTAAGAAACATTGGACAATCTTCCAGGCATCACGCATGCTCCATGTATTTCACTTAACTTTCTCAACAACTGTCACATGCAGACATCACACTCCCAATTTCGTAATGAAGTTATCTATCTCATAGAAGTTAGCTCTCAGCAGAGTTGGAATGGCAACACACATCTGCCCTGGCTTCACAATGATCCCAAGTTGGTGACGATTTATTTTGATTGTCACTGAAAGCACTGCATCAAAAGTGAATTCTAAGATGGAACTAAAAGTGTGTTCCACAGAGTAATGGTGGCTCAAAAAACTGTACTTGTACGTCATCAGTGCCTTTCTTGGTACACTGACATCCAGAAAAGGTAAAATCTTGTTAAAGGAAAAAATACTGAATCATGACAAGCCAACAACTACAACAGGCGCTCAGCAAGGCTCCGCTGAAATCATTTTGCAAACAGCTGTTCAGTAATTACATCCTACAAATAATGGCTTCCTGATGAACAAGGCCTTCTTTCAGGATCCAAGTACTCAAAAGTAACATTGGGGAAAATTTATTACTACATTTTATAAAGCTACAGTAATAGTAAAAAAAAATTACCCTCATTGTCAGAAGCACCTGGGTGAGGTCCCCAGGCAGGTGTGAGAACTGCAGACAAGAAGGCAGGAAAATGTGGCTGAGTCTGAGCAGGTTTGGCTGTTTCCACAATGCTAAAATTCCAAAAACCAATCTCAAAAGTATATGAAACACTGAAAACTAAGGATGTGTGCTTGGAATTCATGATACAGCGCATGGACGAGATCTTGCGACTAAAAGTATCATCGCTTCTAGTTTACTCACCAATCACTCGTTCCAGCAGGCCAGGAAAAATCTGCAGGGAGCCAAGCAGCTCAGTATTGGCTGTCATTTCACACAAGACATCCAGAAGCCGAATCGTGGCCAGTACTTCCTAAAAAGATCAGGAAAGCTCCTTTTAGGCAACAGAGTTGGAATGACTTGCTTGTTACATATTAGATAATTATGACATGAAATTCTACAATACATATTAAGTCAGTCCTTATAACACAGCTGCAGACAAGAAAAAAGATAATCATATTCACTAACAGGAGACCTCTGCCATCAAGAGTGCAAGACCGTGCGTCGTTATGTGTCCTCTTGGAGCTCAGGGTCAGAAAAGTTCTTATTTAAGCAAAAATATCTTCCAATAGTGGGTAAGTGTTCAAAATTACAAGCCATGCATAACATTTATGCAAATGCTTTCTTTTTGAAGCATTCCCAGCAAGCAAGGACTACTTTAAAAATGCAAACATAAAAAAATAAAATAAAATAAAAATGCAAATATTCAACAAAAAGCATTAATTTCTTGTCCACAGGAATCTTGTAAAGTCCTATGGTTAAAAAATACTAACTTTAAGAACTTGCATTTCCGAGAACTTTCAAACCTATATGCAATACATTGGTGAATTGGAAAAGATGCTGTTTGACAATGTCAGTTTAAATAGCACTAAACAACCTGCACGAGACATTATCAACTGCACAGTATTCCAAACTTCACAACACGTATTTCAGAGATGCCATTTTTCCAGATTTTAAATCACACTTGTCAAATATACATTATCTGATTTAGTAGTGACTGCTAAGTTTAGGTCATAAAGATAGCATTATTCAAAAGAAAGATGAATTATTTCTTTTTGATAATACTATCATACATGAAATTTACTATTCTTTAAAAGAACCTAAAAATACTTTAACGTGGCATTCTAACAATCTCAAAATAAATAAGGAGTAACTTTGAAAGCCTTGAATCTTTAAAGACAAACAAAACAGGGGCTGGAGAGGTGGCTCAGGAGTTAAAGCCCCTGCCTTGCAGGCGGAAGGTCTTGAGTTCGGATCCTAGACCCCACGTATAGACGCCGGGCGGAAGCGGGGGCGGGCTGCGTTTCTGGTCCTGGTAGGGCGGAGCCTGTGAATCCCGGGGCAGAGTAAACAAGGAGGAGGTGGAGGCGTCCATGGTGGTTCCCGAATTCGTCCGTGGTTCTACACATACACACACATACATACATACATACACACACATGTACACATGCACAATTGAATAAATAAGACAAACAAAAGAGAAGTCTGAGCGAGTGCCACAGACAAAATGTCTCAAATGAGTCCTGAGTGAGGCTTCGGCATCATCTCCGTCGCTGAGAGATGCCGACTGCCATCTCGGGGGTGGGGCAGGACATGCACAAGATGACCCCGTGCATCTATCCAACTAGAAACTGCAGCGCCATCTAAAAGGAATGAACAGGCTGTGCTGGCCAGCATTCATGCATTCCTAGAAATTCTAACTCTAACAGATCAAAAATCAAGTAGTTTAAGACTGACTTCAAATGAAAGGAAAGATGATTAGCTCTGAAAGGTAGCACAAAGCAGACTGTGATCAAGGAGGTGAAGACAAAGCATTTATCCTGTCGTGCCTTTCACAATTGTAATACGCACCTTGCATAACCTAGCGGCTAACTAGGGAATGTTCCCTTTACAAATACGTCTCTGCTACTAGATGAAGAATGACTGTTAGAATCAAAATACTATCACTTTATATGGGTCAAGAGACTAGCTTAGGCAATGCTGCAAAATCTCATCTCAAAAACATACACACTTAAAGTCAGCATTTTACAACCACACAGAATTAATGGATCTGGGGAACTGTCCAGATTGCTAAGGCTACCAATGGAAATGCAGCGAAGCACCATGTGCTCGTTGATGAAGGCACTATCACAACTAAGCAGTACCACAGAATGGAAATCTAACCTGAATTCTAAGCATTTTTCATAGCAAAGACAAGAGGCGAGCGAACCACCACAATGGTGACATTCCCATCGAAATCACTATCATGGTTGGGCACAGGTGTCAACTTGACAGTTTGAGCTCTGGGCATATTTGTAGAGAATTAATGGTCGAGTTAAGTCTAGAGCAAACCTGCAGGAGATTGTCTAGCTGATGGGGAAGGCCCAGCCCATGGTGGGTGGAATTGGGGCCTGGAATAAAATAGAGAGCTGGTTGAGAGAGTCGGCATCCTTCTGTACACTTGGCCAGACATGCTGGTCTGGCAAGTAAGGATTGTCCCTCTCTCGGCCATTACGTAGAGATGGTGTGGCCAGTTCCCTCGGCCCTGGTGTTGGTGCGTGCTCTCCCTTCAGGTTGGACGAAGAACTGTAACCGGACTGTCATAAGGAAATAAACCCCTTGTTTTCTAAGTCATTTGTTGGTCAACTATTAGCACCTATGCAGGCGATCTGCAACAATCACAAGAGTAGAAAACGGGACAAACAGGAAAGAAGGGGAGGGGTGAGAAAACTTAAATATTAAGGCAGAAAGAAACAATCCAAAAATTGCAAACACCCTTGTTCATTGAAATAAAGTTGAAGTGCATTACACAATAGGAAATTACTTCATATTGTTTGTGACTTTCAAATGTGGCAATTGTATTGTACTTGTGTCTAAGACTTGTGACTGATGAAACATGCTAGAGGTTTGTTTCAGTTCAGGACAAGTAACAGAAGAATGGCTAGGCACGTCTATGGAACAGCAACTAGGGACAGTGACATCCAGGAGGCATGCGGAATTTGTTGTTTTTTTTTTATGTTTTTATTTATTTAATTTGAAGGAGGGGAGGGGAAGAATGTCAAATACACGGCTCATGAATCTGCCATGTGGCTCTGGGGACTGAACTCAGGTGGTATGCAGGCATCTTACCCACTGACCCATCTCACCAGACCTGTGTGTACTTCTTTCTGTTAATCTATGCTTGAAATTTCCATGCGATAAACACAAAAATTAAATTACAGGAATGGAACAGATTATCTCAAAGTTCCTTCTCAGCTTCTAAATTTCATGATATGTAACTAAAAAGGAAATTGATCCAGTGCTACCTAACATATTCCCAATTTTAGTCGTTAAGTTCCTTTCATTAATAAAGCCAAAACTATATTGACAGCATATTTTAAAATTATTCTCTTAAGGGGCTGGAGAGGTGGCTCAGGGGTTAAGCCTCTGCCTTGCAGGCAGAAGGTCCTGAGTTCGGATCCTAGACCCCACGTATAGACGCCAGGCAGAAGCGGGGGCGGCCTGCGTTTCTGGTCCTGATAGGGCGGACTTGTGAACCCTGGAGCAGAGTAAACAAGGAGGAGGTGGAGGCGTCTATGGTGGTTCCCGAATTCATCCGTGGTTCTACACACATACATACATACATACACACACGTATATGCACACACGCGCACATATGCATACACACACACAATTGAATAAATAATAAAAAAATTAAAAACTAAGAGCAATGATGGGATTACGAAGACTGCATAGTTGGCACAGTGATTGTGGCACAAGAATGAGGAACTGAATTTGAGCCCCAAAATTCACATAAAAGCCAGACGTGGGCTGGAGAGATGGTGGCTCAGGGTTAGAGCCTCTGCCTCACAAGCACGAGCCCGTGAGTCTGGACGCCCAGAGCCTATTTACAACGCCGGACCTGCACTTCTAGCCTTCAACGAGAGTGTGGGAAACTCGGAGCAGAGCAAGGAGGAGGCAGAGCAATCCAGGATGATTCCCAGTCACCCTTGAGCCTCCATGCGCACACACACAGTGCCCTCCGATACCCTGCACCCCCACCCCAAAAGAAGCCAGGGGCTCCAAGTCGATGGAAGACCCCATCACAATACACAGAGTGGACAACCCCTGAGAACAACATGTAAGATTATTCTCTGACCTCCACACCTATGTGTGTGCATGCATATGTGAGCACACACGTAGGAAAAACAGAAAAACTAAACATGAGGAAAATGTCCTTCAGATAATTAAAAGTATCACATTAATAAAATCAGGAAAAGTAGGGAAAAGACACACAAAAAAACTAAAGTTATGAAAGATCTTGAGGTGACATAAGGGAAATAAAGCTAGTCTCTTCATATGGTTCTCTTAGCTAACTCCACTTTTCAATGTTTCAATAAAAACATTGAAAGCTATAGAAAACTGGTAATAAAGCAAATTATTTTTACCTACAAAAATGCTAATACCTCATTCAAATACGATTAACCACTGCTCTGCTCACAGACCACTTTCTGCATTTGTCTTCATGTTAATATCAGCATTCCTTTACTGCATATGAGGCTCTGAATTTTCTTTTTCTCATATACCAATTCTGTCTACAATAAAAGTTGAACATACAGAAACTGATCTAAACGACACGTAAGAATTTACCTTAAATGGCCAGGGATGGCGAAACATGCCTAAAATACCTGCACTTTGGGGGGCTGAGGCCCAGGGAGCACGAGTTCAGGACCAGACAAGGACATACATACAGCAAGATCCTATCTCTGGGGGGGAGGGGGGAGAGAGGAGAGAGGGAAGGAGGGAGGAAGGGAAGGAAGAAGAGAAGGAGGGAGGGAGGGAGAGAGGGAAGGAGGGAGGGAGGGAGGGAAAAAGAAAAAATCCTAAAGGACTGAATGTCATCAATAAATTCAAATGGAAAGTTGAATATAAGAAAGAGCTTGGGGCCCACCCCGCTCCGCCGGTCGGGACACGCGTGCGCGGTCCAGCCGGGCCTCACCCCGCGCCCTAAGGGGTAACATACAATGCCCACCAGGATGGAGTGAAGGGCATTACAGGAGCAGCAAAACTGCAAAAGAAAATCAACAAACCACAATCCAGAACTTCAGAGACTCTATATCAACCACCTAGAACTAGGCCAGCTTAATCTCTCCCCATCTTGAAGCTCAGGGAAATTTGCGGAAGAGGGGGCGGTAAGAGTGTAAGAGCAAAAGGATGGGAGGAGCAATGATATATATAAGATACTCTATACTAGTTAGGGCTGAAGCAATCATAATTGGACTTTGCATGCCCTGCGCATTGTCCAACACACTGTTGACCTCACAAAGTCTAGCATCTGCTAAAGGCACCAAGAGCCTTGGAGGTAAAGGATTGGCAGCCACAGCAGTGTTCCTATACCTAAGGGGAACACGGGAAAGGGTTCAGAGAAAGGCCACTGGGTCCTTGTACGTCATCGGAGAGGAGGGCCCAGAGGCAAATCAGACATGCACAAGAAAGGACTCTCTGGGAATTGGGGCGGGAGGCACTGGGGGATGGGGAGGGAGAGGGGTGGGGAGGGGGAGCAGGGGGTACGAGGGGAGGGGGAGGAAGGGAGGGAACTGGTGTACCTAATAAATTTGTATGAGCTGAAATTAAAAAAAAAAAAAGAAAGAGCTTGGGGCTGGAAAGATGCCTCTGCCTTGCAAGCAGAGGGTCCTGAGTTCGAATCCCAGATCCCAGGTACAAACACCAGGCGGAGCGGGCGGCCTGCACTTCTGGTCCTGGTGGGCGGAGCCTGTGAATCCTGGGGCAGAGCAAAAAGGAGGTAGAAGCAATCCACGATGATTCCCGAATTCACCCTTGGTTCTACACATACACACATACAAACACACACACACATATACATACATATACATACATACACGCACACACACACAAGTGAATAATAAATTGAAAAAAAGAAAGAGCTTAACAAAAGTTGCTTCAAAAACTACTTTTAATAAATATATTTTAAATACCATGAAGGGCTGAGCAAACAGCTCCTGCTCAAACCAAACAACAGCACTGGAGGTGGATCCCCAGATGCTACATGATGCTGATGTGCCTGGCACCTTGCCTGAAATGCCTAGAACAGCAGAAACTGGGAATCCCAGAGCATGCTAACTAGCTAGATTAGCCCTATCAGCAAGCTGAGTTTGATTACAGACCCTTTCTGAAAAAGACAATAAAGTGGAAGAGTAATCGAAGATGACTTCTGACATCAATCTCAAGTCCTCCCACCCACTTGCATACACACAGGCACCCACACACATGAAAACACACACTATACCGTTTCTTTTTTTTTTTTTAATTTTTTTTAAATTTTTTTTTATTATTGTTTATTCAATTGTGCGTGTGTGTGTATGTGTGTGCGTGCATGTGTGTGTAGAACCACAGGCGAATTCGGGAACCACCATGGACGCCTCCACCTCCTTGTTTACTCTGCCCCAGGATTCACAGGCTCCGCCCTACCAGGACCAGAAACGCAGGCTGCCCCCGTTTCAGCCTGGCATCTATACGTGGGGTCTAGGATCCGAACTCAGGACCTTCTGCCTGCAAGGCAGAGGCTTAACCCCTGAGCCACCTCTCCAGCCCCACTATACCGTTTCTTAAAAAGGTAAGAGAAAACTGACTACTGAAAAGTTGTCGCTGAATGTGTGCCACAGCACACACGGACCAATGTATGCACGTGCGCGCGCACAAACACACACACACAAAATAATACCTCTAAATAATTTTAACTCACATATACACTTTATAATCCCGCAATTCAATTTCTAGGGATTCTGAAGCCCATATGTGTTTAAAACTACATTTATACAATGATGTTGCGATTTTCATTTGTAAAGAGAAAAACAACTGAAAGCAAATGAAATGTCTACTAAAAACAAATGAAAAAACCCACAATGACTCTAAAATAGTAAAGCACTACTCAACTTTTGAAAAGCATATAGTAAATAATCAAGTATTAAAATGGAGCAAGAAACAAGTCATATATGAGAAAACGGGTATATTGAAGAATATTACATAAAGGAAATAAAAATCTTATAGATAAGTATATACACAAAAAACCTTTGGCAGGATGACAAAAAGGAGCATATAAACAAATAGCTCTCTGTAGCTGGAGACTGGAAAAAAAAGAACACCTTGAAGTTGTTTCGTCAACTTTGACTTAAATATTTTTACAATGAAGGAGAATCTGCATGGTGCAAAATTTAAGTCCTTATCAAAAATAAAACTATTTTTACTTGCTCCATAAATATATTATCAAATACTATTGCAAAAAAAATTATGGATTAAGTTGGATTTCCAAGTAATAAATGAATGAAAAGCACCAAAGTAACAATTCTCAAAACATGGATTATCGAGAAAGATAAAGCAAAAAAGAATGTTTTTTAAGTCTTCAGAGAAAAAGGTTAAGATTCAGTCTAATAAGCACATTGGAATCTACAATGCACGCATCAAACCTGGGATCAAATACATGAAGTGCACCGGAAGTCAGATGCAAGCGCGGTAACCCAACACAGGACTTCTACAAGGAAACACCTATTAAAAACAAGCCGTGACCATGACCAATTCCACGTTTGTTCTCCATAGTCTCATGGGAATGTCATTAACTATAAAACATCTTGTCCACATGAACTACCACTGATGGATCGTGGGGTCGCAGGCAGAGGAGGGGAAGGAAGAAAACCCAGATGGCAGCACTCACTGACTCCACACAGAAAAGTCCTTATCACAGGTGATCCTGAGCCTCCAACCACAAATTTCTGGATATGAAACAGCAGACTCCACCAGATCCAGCACACCACTGGGAACATATTATAATAAAATATACTCAGGAGCCTCCTACAAGCCTCCTGTAGCCTTTTCACAACCCCCTTTTCTATGCAAAAGTATTATATATACACACACATTACTAAGCATGAATCATGAGTATACAGACAAAGTAAATTTTAAAGAAAGCTATCTGCTCTTCAAAAGAAAACCACCTTTCTATTCCATTAGTATATAATTCCTCCTGTCTTAAAGGAACAATATTCAAGGAAAAATATATAAATCTTCCTCTATAAAACAACCTAACAGGTAACTTCTTACAATAATACTAAAATCACTTTAAACACAAGCTTTGTGACGAGTTTAAAACTGTGATTTAACACACCCTAAGTTTACAGCTTCTGATGCTTCTTAAAGAATTAATTCTTAAAGACATCTGAATCCACAGTTCATTGCTCCACCTGCTGGAAGCAAGAGCAACTCTATCTGCAGAAAGATGAGCGGCCTTGTCAAGTATCCTCCTTCAGGAAGGTGAGCCAAGCCTGTCAGACTTCCTCCTCCTCATTGCCAGCAAAGAGCTCAAATACTGTCATGACCTTTTCCAGAAAGGGCTCGGGACACGCCATCAAAGACAAGTCAGAGGGCCACAAGAACAAGACATGAAAATAGGAAGGAGCTCGGAATAGGAAGAAAGGTTGAAATGGGAGGGGAAGTGAGATTGGGAATTAATATGTGAAAATATCATAAATCTACTATATCCATATATGAAGCACTAAAAGAAAAATAAAAGAACGGTCCATTAGAAAATATTGCCATGGAGAGCAACCAAGAGTCATGGCAAAAGCCTATCATGTTGAGAGCCTGTAAGACCTCTCTGACCAACATTTTATCAAGAAGTGCCACATTCCTGTTACTTCTAGTATAATTTAGTACAATTGTGTCCCTGGGTTCTGAGAGGATGTTCCCTGTTCTCCTCATTCTATGCTCAGTAAGACACCATTTCTGAAGATACAACATAAATTAATTACAGTACATGGCCAAAATGTGTCAGTACCAAGGAATACTGTAGATGCTGCTGAAGGAGAGAAATAATCACAAGCCTCATCAACAGCATTAAGATCTGTAAGTTGAAGTATAGATCACCATGGCCAACAGGTAACCGCCCGTGTAATAGTGGCATGAGTATCAAGGAGACAACCAACAGCTTTCTGATTGAACTCAAGACCCAATTGTCAGAATGATATCCATCCCTGTTACTGTAAACTAGAACAAGAACCTAAAAAAAGGGAAGGAAATAGATCAACAGGGAAGACGGCCAATAAATCTATAAGAAGGAAGACAGTACATCAAAGTGCTGTAAGCAGCTGTTATACCACACCACAGAATGGGAACTCACAGTGGAAAGCTTTGGGTCTACAGCTGGATGAGTGAAGGGAAATGCACACATTAGTGGAGTAGCCTAAAGAGAGGTAACCTGAACCCCCACAGAAGTAGAAAAGCCAGATTGAATCCTGAGGTCCATTGAGGCATGGGGAGTTGGAGGGAATGGGAGGGAATAATAAAGGGAAGGGAGAGGGTAGAGGTGTGAGGGAAGAAAGCTGGGATGAATACTCAATAAGCTTGTAAAAGTAGAAAAAAATTAATAAAAAAAATATCGCCATCATCTAACATGTGTGACAGCAAAGAAAGCCAAGTCTTGAAGCTAAATCACAGGCACCTCCACAGCTAGACTGTCATCACCACAGCTGCAGTGACAGGACCCTGCACTCTGTCATGGTGGGTGCCTACTCTGGCAGTCCAAACTGCCCACCCTGTCTCAGCTACTGCTAACAGCAAACCTGGCTCCATCACTCTCTTCTCCCTGATCCTTTTTAACAGCACAAACCATCTATTACCTTTCGAAAATGTGCTTAAAATCACTAGTAACCATGGAAATGTGTAAAGATAAAACTCTGAAAATATATACTACAGATCTAAACACAATACATTTAAGAACATTTTACATGTCCTAGTAATAGGAAGCTGGACAAATGAAATATGGTAACTGTAGAATGTGCACCTGAACTTTAAGAAGATATTCACAATATACTGGTCACCGATTCACTCAGCAAGCACTTTGTAAATGCCTACGTATGCCCATAGGATATGTACCCTTGAAGCTCAGAACAATGGAGTGCCAAGCAGAAGGCACATAGTGCCTCCTCGCACACAGTGGCATGGACATGCAGCTGTGCACATGTGCACTCTTTGACACTATCTGCCTGGAAAAAAACAGAATTCTTTTCAACCCATTAAGCTGGAATGGAAGGAATAGAGATGTTGTTCCCCTTAACCAGTCTCTTAAATTCTGTGATCCAAGTTCTTTGATATAGGGAGTATCTTTAAAAGCTTTTAAGGGGGAAAAAAAAAAATCTGGCTCTTACAAGCCTGTGAGATCCATCTCCTTACCTGGTCCTCAGCATGTTCTTCTGTGACCAGCCTTAGCACATTCCTACACTGATCCACAAAAGAGCTGGCAATCAACTCGGCATAGCGCAGAAATATAGGGACGTCGTCCTTTGTCAGCTGTTCTTCGCCCACCAGCTTGGCAATCATGATGTCTAACAATGCCACCCTGGAAAACAAGAGTTTCATGAACACACAAGACTTAAGCTGTGCCACACCTGGAGTAAATTGTGAAGAAAGTATTAGGGAATATTTGTACTTTTGATTTTTTAAACTTATTTTAATCTCTAACTAGAGATTAAACATTTTATAAATAAAGCTAATCATCAATGACCTGTTATTAAAAACTCATGGTTTCTTTGATGTGACTCATGGCAGCAAGAACTGCCCAACAGACTTTTTACATCTATCATTTTCAGCACTGAAAGGGTACATGGGCATGCTGCCTGCTGGTTTTTTAACCTAATATCCTGCTTTATTTTAAAATAGCAATCAACAGTACACTGAACATAAGCCACTTCTTATCAACTACATATACTGTATGTAACTGTATGCCTACATTTTTAGACAGCTGGCAGGGAAGAAGGTATGTTTATACCATTGTTACCACAAACACATGAAGAATGTGCTGTGTTAAGACACCACGAAGGCAAAGAGATCACCACGGCCACAATTTCACTAATAATTTTTTCAGCTCCATTATAACCTTGTGGGACTGGCATATGTGGACTTCGTAATGGACTGTGCTTCCTTGAAAATAGAACAACTAGTCCAACAAATAGTACTCACCACTTTATTCAATGAGGCACAAAGAGCAAGAGCCCTAACAGAGCTACTGAATGGTTAGCAGAATCATGGCCCATCATATTGAAAGTGCTGCTTCCTTCCCCTAACCCACAAACCACCTCCGGGGCTGTGTTGGGCTCCCTAGACACACCCACATTTTGGAGCCAAGATCCCATCATGTTGTCTCTAAGCCATTAGGTGTCATAAATATTCTATTTCTAATTCGCTTGTGACCAAGCAGTCCATACTCAGTCTCAAAATTATAGCTCCAATTTTATTTTTTAAAACAATACACATGCAAAGAATTTAGCAAAAACTTTTGTACAAAAAACTGTATCTTACAGCAATGCCTGAAACCAATGAAGACTATTGTTTTTATAATGCCATTTACACTATCTAATATGGTTGTTTTCATGAAACCAGGAGTGAACCCAGAAGAGGAGGAAAAAGCTCTTGATGACTATTCCAGAGCTGGAAATACAGTAACTCTCATTCAAAATCATGGACTGACACCTCCAGCAAATTTTCAATTTACATTTGAAATTCTCCAAGTACGTAATTTTTTGAACAGTACACATCAAAGACCAAACATTTTACTGACCATGAAAAGCAAGCTAACCAAGTTAGAAAAGCAAGCTAACCAAGTTAAAGGCAGCAAGCACTGCTGCTATTTCATGTGTACAAAAACCAGAATCATCCTGTCATAGGAGTTACAGGATCTTTGTAACATGGATAAACGTGACATCCTATGAGAGCTCCTGGAAGACACAGGAGCACCACCCATGTCGGCGCTGGCAATGACTCAAAGACAATGGCTGGTTCCGTTTACATGTGGACTATCCCCTAATGGCTCGTGTACTAAAGTTTTGACCCCTTCGCTGGTAATGCTATTTCAAGAGGGGGCAAGAATTTTAGGAAACAGAAGCAGCAGTCACTGATAGCACACCTTTGATATTAAACATGGACCTCTGTCCTTTCCTCTGCTCCTCCCTTCAGGTCAGCTACTTTGATCTGCCCCATTGTTCCAAGCATGATGTGCTCCTTCACATTGGCCCAGAAATTACAGTCAAGTGACCATGGGCTTAGCTCTCAAATCAGAGTAAGTCTTTCCTCCTTCAAGCGTGTCTCTATGTATCTTGTGGGATCAATCTG
The DNA here is from genome assembly GCA_023101885.1 of Typhlomys cinereus. Taxonomy (NCBI): domain Eukaryota; kingdom Metazoa; phylum Chordata; class Mammalia; order Rodentia; family Platacanthomyidae; genus Typhlomys; species Typhlomys cinereus. Next base: position 301,546 of record JALPQD010000021.1, read on the forward strand.
ACCACTGCTTTCCAGAGACACAGTAAGCACACATGTGGAGAAAAAAGCCAAGGCCACCAATAGAGGAGGAGCTGCGGCCATAACATTATTAATAACAGAAGCCAGACGCAAGACACCATACTTCGTAGATGAGCCCAGTGGAGCATTTGCCATCCTAGTCTGAAACGCCAGCTTTTGAGAGCCAAAGGCAGAAGGATCAGGCTAAGAAAGAGGTAGAGGTCAGCCTGATCAGCAAAGCAAGGGACTAGGGAGGAGGGCCCTCACGTTCACTGACTGCTAACTACACGCCAGGCATGTGGGCTTATTATATTTCGGCTGGTTATCAACAGTTTCATTGGGTGACTACTATCTTAGTCCTCTCAACAGATGAAACGGTTCCAGAGAAATCAGGCAACTGGATTTCAAACCAGCGAGTACCCACTACTTCTGAATGCTACAGGTGGCAATTAAATTGAGGCTACCTTGCCACTCGAGGTATAAATTATTATACAAAGATCTATCTCCATTAAAATCCAAATCAAAGTGAAATTGAGGACTTGGTCACCATCGAGTTTTTTTATTTATTTCTGTAGTTACCTGACGGTGACTGACTATGACATCTAAACACTGTGATCAAGGGCATTCAGGGGGAATGTGCACCGTAAGAAAGACAAGAATCTTCTTTCTGTATCATTGGTCACTTGAGGGTTTTCACATTTAATGTCACTTTGATATACTGCTGAAGTCATTGGCACAGCATGGAGCCACAATATCTGAATTAAGCCACCTGATGGGTACAAGGGCAGGTGGCCACAGATGCTCTTCCTGGGCAAATTCGTTTGTTGTCCAGTAGCAAGGAATCTGACTTGGATAAACTTTACATAGAATGTAGAAACAGCATGTTTTTGGTTCAATATCCTGAGATGTTTGTTTGATCAATAAAAAAAAATTTACAAGAGATACCATAGATATGTGAAATTTGCAGAGCCCTTACTACTACTATCAAACTGGATGCTTTCTGCCATACTCAACAGGCTAGTTATTTCTTCAATTTACAATTAAAAAAATGATGGGTGGCCACACATGAGAAGGACAGACGAAAAGAAACAAGCCCATCAATGGGCACTACATGAGTGGCTGGCACTAGAAAAAACTCACTCATTAACATCATTATCACCATCATGCAAAATCACACTACAAAAAAGGCTTCAAGAACAATGGTGGTGGGGTGGTGTGAACATGAAATACCTCAAACACCTCATGTATTAAAGTTTTGACCTCCTAGCTAGTAATGGTGTTTGCAGAGGTGGTACAAATTGTGTTTCTAAAAACCAAATGTCACATTCTCAATGGTTGGGTTAAAAAAAGAAAATCTTGTTTTTATGAGCATCCTATCTGTGGGCAGGTAAACACAGAAAAATCAAATCTCCCTTCTGGCAATGATTTCCTACTGACTACATTAAACTGAGACACCAGCACCTAGGAGGTGAAGGGTCACTGCATGTTTGAACAGCCTGGTCTACATGAATCCCAGGCCAGCCAAGAGTACACAAGATTCTGACTCAAAAAATAAATAAATAAATAAAACCTACAAAACTATCCCAATTAAAAAATTTGTGGTTATGATGACAACACCAGAGAGACTATGTAAGTGTCAATGCCTAGACACAGAATTTTTGAACACACTGATGTTTTCCCACGCAGTCCCCAATAAGACAGAAGCAACACACAACTGCAACACAAAATACTTTCAACTGTTTTTTTCCCCAAGTGCTCTTCACATCAAGAAACCGAGTCCAAACAAGGTGAAAAAGAGACCAGTTACAGACACATAACAAAGTTGCAAAAAGTATTCATTTTTACCTACTAGAAAATCAAGAATCTAGTAACACATACACCAAATAATCACACTAGCGATATGGACACATAAGCACATCTCAAATATACAACTACAATGTAGAGTTAAAGAAATTTTCATTGCAAAACCAAGGAATAATCCTAACATAATTGTTCTTTTCTTTCTTTTTTTAAAAATATGCCTGTACTAAATAATGGGACCAACCTGAAGTCCACAGCCTTATGGAAACCACTGCCTACAGCAATGCAAACCAGCGCTGCATGGAAACATGCACATGGAGGTCTGTGCCAATGAGAAACCGCAGCTTTCAGTCCAGGCTGCGAGGCACCCGCATGGGATGCCAAACACTCGAAACCACATTGGTTTGGGGGGTTACCTTTCTTGATTGCTGAGTTTGGCAAACATGGCTTCTATCAATTCTGGGCTTTTCAGAAAGTGGTCTGTAATAATCAGGAACCTAAGGGGAAATAAGGGAAATGTTTGATTATTAGAAACAGTAAAACAGACAAAAATGTCTTTATATATACTTGTATACTTATACTGCTTTATAGACCTATCTAACAACACACAAAAAAAGCATTTTATTTATTTAAACATTTCTTTTTCTGTAACATTAAATGTTTCAGGAGGTTCACATATTGTTTCTCTAGTAACAGGGAAAAAAATTCCTTCAAATATTCTTCTACAATTTTACATCTGAAAGAACTCAAATTGATTCAACTGGAAAAACAGGTCCTCTGGAGCTTATACCTAAAAGTGGAATGGGGGAAATACTTCACTTGAAACAGTAACATGAAATTCGCTACAGTTCAGACCCAGAGAGGACAGAAGGCGCAGCGCAGTGAGCCAAGGCGGTGAAGTGGGCATGTCACAGTGATCCTCACACGCCAACAATGACTGCTGAATCCTGGCGGCATTTCGCATCTTCACCAGTTCTCAAGTTACCAAGAAAACATTTGCACTGCCAAGCAACACGCCTGTCGTCTGAATCTAATAGACTATACAAGCCCCAAGGCAAAGATTATAAGCCTCAATGAGACATCTAAAAAGATTGAACAGAATTATTAATTCCAAATTCTATCTACCAAAGATATCTGAAAGAACTACAAAATACAGTGCACACAGGGCAGTAATATCAAGAGCTCACTAGAACGTGTGAAATATACTAATTATGTTTCATCTCTTATTAACAAATAAAATGTCATTCAGCATCATAATAAAGTGAAGCACACCACGTACTACAACATCCCGTCCCTTAAACATTAAAAACTAATCTAAGACTGGGATGCAGCTCAGATTATACACAGTCCTATGCGCTCCACACACTATTCCATCTCTGAAAAATAAAAACATCCAAGCATGTATTCCACTTCTACAACCTTTAAAACTGCCCTTAACAACTGAGACATAAAGTATTTCTTGACGATAACAGATAACAATCAAACTTCCCAGCAGTACTCAGTCCCATTTAGACAGGTCAGAAGCCATGCGTATCACACTGACCCTAGATAAAACTGGGGTCTTAAAGCTCACCCATCATCTAGTTAATGTGAAGAGTCAAACCATGCTGTCATTAGAACATTCATCTAAAAGCACGATACCGAAGCCAGGCGCGTAAATATGCAACAGCAGCCCCAGCATTTGAGAGGCCAGGGCAGGAAGACCATAAATTCAAAGCCGGTCAAGTCTACACAGTGAGATTGTCTATCCACAATAATCCCACCAAAAAGTAACCATCTTACCTCCAGTAATTTAAATATTGTACTAACATTAGGCCTCAAGCCTGGCTTCCAAAAATACTTTCCAAACAGCAGGGAAAGAGTCACATACAAACAATTACCAAAAAGAAGATTAAAGAAAACAAAAAAAAGAACGAAGTGCAACACCGCAAGCACACAGACCAGAAATGACACAAAGCAGTGTGCTAGAGAAGAGAGGTGGAGAGCTGAGTCAAGCAGGGGATCAGGGGATCAAAAGGCTAGGAAAGGAGCCATCACTCTGTGGGGAGGGAAGAGAGAACACTTGCACTGAAGAGGTACAAAAAGAACTTTACATGAAGGGAGGGAGGTACTGTGTTTAGTAAACTGTAATTAATAATGCTACAGCCAGTAGCCTCAAATCCAGTAAGCAGGAAACCAAACTTATGCCTGCTGAGCACATGCCACTGAACTGTTGTTCTCGCTCTACTTTTACGGGCGTTGCTCTTTATTATATCCTGTGCTTATTTTCAGCAGTTAATAGTTTTTTTCCATTCTTTTATTTTTTTAATGTTGCATGTAAGAAAATAGTGAATTTATAGTATTTTCACCCCTTAGTCCCAAATCCCACCCCTGCCTCCTTTTCCACTTGTAACCCTTCATCTCCCCTACCAGACTCTTCTCCTATTGCTATCTGACCTGTCTTACCAATAACTTAGATTAAGAACATTTGTAACCAACATAATACTTATCATACGTCAGATGTTATTTGGTTAAGGATCCAGAAACAACCAACGCTATTCTCACCATCAGAAAGTTCAAGCTAATGGACAAGTAGATGCACTGCAGTGCTATGACACAGACGTGCAGATGCCATGAGAGAACAGAGGAGAGCAGCACATTCGGCACACAGAAAGCAAGAGGACTATGGACACCTGGTAGATACCGTAAGAACTAACTTGATGGCAACATGCACAACCTTAGGCGGGAAACATTCTCTTAGCACAAAGAATATTAGTCTGGACGTAAAACTTTTTCATATAAAATAAGTCAAGTAGATAACTCAAATATAGGTAGGAAATAATGCTTTACTCAAACTATGCTTTCACTTTTCCCAAAAAATTAGGTACAAGCTCAAAAACTGACTTAAGTTTATCCCAAAGGACAGACCAGAAGTGCAGTTTTGCTTTTGAAATGCACAACTCCTCTTTAAAATTCAGTAATTGTTATATTAATACACAACGCAGTAGAAAGGGACAAACCTTTGCCCTTTCTGCTCTGTTAATCGTGTAACTTTAGCCCAAGGGCTACTGTCTGCATGTGACAGCAGAACGCACCTCACGGAGTGGCAGAAACATGAAAGCAAGCTCGCACACAAGCGCAGCTTACAGCACAGGCTCAACAAGAAGCAATTTATCTTCTCTACTGTGCAATTCTGTTCTGACTCACACTGACTCTTTTCTAACCCACCAATGTTCGTTTACTGTCAGATTTAGATGAACTCAAAATAGAACACTTGAATCCATCTAAGATTATCTAAGGGTATGAAAACAGCTTTCATATCTATAAACAAAAGAGCCACGTATTTTGAGAACATCATCTCGATAATTTAAACCAAATGCAGTGCCAAAGACTGTCTCACCTACGCTTTCCTGTCACTCCAGTGTATCCAAATAAAGACTGGGAGCTTCCGTAGCTTTACACCTGTCCTTTTCTAAGGAAAAAAAAAAAAAAAAGGAACCAGAAAATTATAAAGACGAGATTATGAAAGGTCTAAGATTATGTATTGATATTCTACCAGCTATCTGAATGCCAAGAGGAAGAGGGGAAACTGCTCAGTGGGCAGTGGTTAAAGTGTCTGCCACAGAAGCAAAAGGACCAGAGTTCAGTTCCCCAGCTCCCACATAAAATGTCAGGCAGAAATGAATGGTAGCCCGTCTGTACTACCAGCCTTGGAAGAGGGAGCCTGAGAATCCCAGGCTGAAAACAACAAGACAAAAGAACAACTGAGGATGAGGCCTGATGTTGAGGCCTGATATCAAAATTAGGCCTACATACACACATTCACCCATGCACTCACACACATGTAACACACACATTCACACATGTAACACACATCCCATGCACTTACTCACACATTCACCCATACTCACACATGCAATACACACACATTCACCCATGCACTCACATATATTCCACACACGTACACACATTCACCCATGCACTCACACACATTCCACACACACATTCACCCATGCACTCAAGCACATTCCACACACACGCATTCACCCATGCACTCACACATTCCACACATTCACCCATGCACTCACACACATGCAATACACATTCACCCATGCACTCACACATTCCACACACGCATTCACCCATGCACTCACACATATGCAATGCACACATACATTCATCCATGCACTCAAGCACATGCAACACACACATACCGAGGCACTCACCCATGCAACACACATTATGCACATTCACCCAGGCCCTCACAAATATGCAATACACATACACACATTCACCCATGCACTCACACACACCCAATACACATACGCATTCACCCATGCACTCACACATGCAATACACATACGCAATTCTCCCATGCACTCACACACATGCAATATACATACATGTACCACATACATACAAACGAATAAAATGGAAAGCATAATACAGACCAATATTTCATATTAACACAAACATAAAAACCCTTAAAAAATAAGAACAGAACACAGTAATAAAAGGAAATACATAGTAGCGAGTGGGATTTAGACTAAGAATACAAAGTTGGTTTAAAATATAAAAGTTGTGTAAAAGTAGAAAAATTTAACAACAACAAAAAAAGTGTAGACAAATCAGAGAGAACCACTGGATCCATAGAAGCAGACAGCAGAGGGTGGGAGGGAGTGGAAGGGATTCACGAAGGGAAGGGAGAAGGGCGGGTGGGAGGGGGGAATGGGGGCAAGCAGGGATAAGTACTCAATATGCTTCTAAAACTAGAAAAATAAAAATTAAAAAAAAGTAAAATAAAATATAAAAGCTGGACTATAGGATGGCTCAGAGTTTAACAGTCTGCTTCACAAGTAGAAGGTTCTGCGTTCAGATCCCAGGTCTCATGTAAAAATGCCAAGCGAAAACAGTGGCAGCCTGCACTTCCAACCTTGGAAATCCCAGAACACAGCAAAACGGAAGTAGAAGCAATCCAGGATGATACCCAAAGTCACCCTTAGTCCTCCACAGGAACACACAATGCCCTCTGATACACACCCACCCACCCATACACACACACACACATACAACAAAAGCTAATCACTGCTATAAAAATAGTATTAAGACAAATCATATGATCATCCTAACAGATCCCAAATAAGAATTTGCTAAGCACCTTTTATAATAACATTTAACAAAATAGACAGTAGTCCCTCATACTGAGAAAAGACATGTGCTGCCCAGAGCTAGAAGTACGTAAGCCCTTCTCTCTGATCACAGGATAAGAAGAGTCACAGGTTTGCTCTTTGCACAGGAATTTCCAGTCCAAAAAAAAAAAAATTGCAATAGAATCAAATATTTAGAGTAAGTTTAACTTAAGTCATTGCAAAACTTCTACACATAAAAAAATAATAAAGACTTAAGTAAGTTCAAAACTTTCTCATCATACCATGAATTGGAAACTGTTCTTAAATAGGTGAAGTTTACTTTGGCGAGTGTGCGGGTCTGTGGGTATGTGTGTGCAGAAGAGGGCATTTGAGTGTGCTTGCCTGTGGAGGCCCAAAGATGACTTCAAGAATCATCCTGGCTTTATTCTGCCTCCTTTTTTGCTTTGCTGTAAATTCCCCAGACTTCGCCTTCCAGGGCCAGAATTACAGGTCATCGACATTTCTGCCCAGCCATTTTATATGAGATCTGGGATCTGCATTCAGGTTCTTTTGCTTGTGAGTCTCTGAGCCATCTCTCCAGCCTTATGGATTGGAAAACTTAAATCCAGCTAAGATGCAACAGATTCATCGACATCTAAAATTTCACTTGTCTCTTTTTAATGGAAATAATAGTCCTAAAATTAATAAAAAATGTAAGGGTCAGTGGGTAAGACACCTGCCTCGCAAACCTGGTGACCTGAGTTTAAGTCCCAGAAGCCCACATGGTAGGAGGAGAAAACACCACTTCTGAACGTTGTCCTCTGACTTCCATCTGTATGTGGCATAGCACACCTTGGTCTCATTTTCTGATTTCAAAACTTAATACCATAATCAACGCAGTATACCACTAGCATTAAAAGAAAATATAAACTGATAAAAAGAACCAAAAGTACTGAATAGAGCCTCAGGCACCCGCGGACCAGAACCTCGACAATTCCATCTTCAGAACGCGCCCTCCTGTGCGTCACCTTGCGGTGATCCTGAACAAGAGAAGACGGAGGCCTGAGACTCTTCATTAAGGCAAGTTAAGTTATCTGGAGACAGACTCGGCTGGAACGTTGCTCTGCTGAAGCAGGAGCTTCTGCCTTGGTCCTCAGCTCACAGCAATTCTGCAGTCCTCCGCAGTGGACTCACACGAGCCGCGAGCCAGGTGTCCAGCACCGTGGGTGTGTGGGACCAGCCACGGTCACGGCAGCAGGCTCCCTTGGCTTCGTCTCACTGTTGACCTAAACGACCGTCTAAACCTACAAGTAGCTGTTCTATCCTGTGCTTTGACTGTCAGAGCGAAGAAGTCTCCTCCTGGGCCTGTGTGTCTGGTAGAGTGACGTCTGAAAATTTCCAGATTTCAACAAAGACAGACACAAAAAGCAGCAGGAACCCCAAAAAGAGTAACCCAAAAAGACATGGCAACTTAATTTCTGAAATTACAAAAGAAAAAAATCTCTAAGCAAATAGAGAGAAATGGGCGTTCAATGTGGTGGGATGGCGGGAGCAGCAAAGAAAGCCTCACTTGCGCACTGCCAGGAACCAGAGACCCCCCTGAGCGTCAGGAGCACCCACTACAGCAGGGCAGTCTCCAAAGGTGCCGAGGCATTTCCACGCTGCTTCGTCCACACAGCCATGTAATAATGCCCCTCGTACTCCTGCCGCCGTTAAGTGCCTGCACTTTATGGGAACACAGACCTTACTTCTCTCAGTCCCCAGGAAATGCTCAAAAGTCAAGTTCTGTTGGCCGTATGTTACATACCATGTGGTATAATTACCATAACTCAAATTTTTATTTTGAAAAGTTTACAATGAGGCTGAGGGAGGAGTTGAGAAGAGCACTTGCCCAGAAAATGCAAAGACCAAGGTTCACCTGATTCCCTAACACCACAGGAAGGCAGATAAACGAATGCCTAATTGTGGGAAGCTAGAGAGGGCGGCACCCGGCTGAGCTACATGCTGAGACCAGAATCAGGAGTTCAAGATCAGCTGCGGTCGCCTAGCAAGCCCGGCCACCTCAAGGTAACAGCAGCACGTCTACAAGGATGTGCTAATGCGAGAAAACTGCTAGCAAGATACTTACGGCCACTCGGACTCTGGCTGCTTTTGGTGCGCTTCTATGACATTAATCGCAATATTGAGGTTTTCTTCCAGTTCTTTCATTCTTTCAGGATTAAGACAGGTGAACAAAATCATTGAACAGTAGGCAACAATTTTCTTGTCTGGATGATTTAAGCAAGACCTTTTGAACAAAGAATAAAATTCTTAGTCCAATTTAACAAGTCAGCAAAATACAATCATAATACCTAAGTAACAGGAACCTTCGAGCAGTCAGTTTCCTGCTATCTCTGCGAGCAGTGCCTTACCTGCTGAGCTAGCTCAGCAGCCCCCGTACTGCTAAAATGACGATTTACAGTGCTTTGAAGTAACTGTACTGTTTACGATGTTTGTTCTTATTAGAAATAAGCAGTGAAAAAGTAAAAGGCTGCAAGTGCTCCTTTAATAGTCATAAGGGACAGAAAACTAAAGAAGAGAGGCCCCTAGAGCCATAATCTACCTCTGAGTTAGGTTCCAGTGGTTACTTCAGTCATTTCAAGTCTCACTACAGAACATATTCCCCACTTTGAAAGCCACATCTTGCCTTCCAGCACTCAGAAGACTTACTTGTGAGTTCATGTCATGTACACCCTAGGCTACAAACCAAGCTTCAGGCCAGCCTGACCTACAAAAACAAACCAAAACTGAGTAATAGTCTTCTGAGGAAGTTATGTCCATAGTTTATAGACTAAGAACTATGCTAACTCCACTTGCCCAAAGGCGCAAGGCTAAAACCAGAACTTCAATTTGGCTTTATCTTTATTTAACTGTGTAAGTAAAATTGAGAACTTCTTTCCATATATTTTCTGATATAAAAAATAATGAAATACAGGGGCTGGAGAGGTGGCTCAGGGGTTAAGCCTCTGCCTTGCAGGCGGAAGGTCTTGAGTTCGGATCCTAGACCCCACGTATAGACGCCAGGCGCAAGCGTGGGCGGCCTGCGTTTCTGGTCCTGGTAGGGCGGAGCCTGTGAATCCCCGGACAGACTAAACAAGGAGGAGGTGGAAGCAGTCCATGGTGGTTCCCGAATTCGCCCGTGGTTCTACACACACATACATACACACACGTGCACACATGCATACACCCACAAGTGAATAAATAATAATAAAAAATTTAAAAAAATGAAATACAGCAAGACTTTCTCAAACTACCTAACACAGCCTTGTGACAGTACCTATTAAGACTTCTGCCTGTTAGAGTCTCTCCTTTATTTTTCCATTATTCTGAAGTGCTGTTTCGTTGTTTTGTTTTTTTTTAAGAGAATTTCTGAACACAAGGCTAACCCAGGCTCCCATAAACTTAAGCTCTTCCTGCCTCTGTGTCCTGATTGCTAGAATTTGTAGGAATGAGCCACCACACTATATACATTCATTACAAGAATATTTGGTGATTCTTTGAAAGTATGAATATATTACATCTAAGTTATCACTAAATTTCTCATCAAAGTCAAAAATAAGCAATACATATTTCTTCAGCTTCAGTCCTATCATTCTTCCCTTCCACCTGAGGCCAATTATCATTGAGCACAGGAGAAGAGACACCACTCTGGTCCTCCCTCCCCCGCCCCACGCCAGCACTGAGAATGCGCCGAGTGAATCGAGTCCTGTCATCCTGGCACCCCGATCTACACACAGCCTACGGCACAGAATTTAGGCACCAGAGCATATGGCCTGACCCAGAGAGCAGCGCAGGATTTCACACCACAATTCTGCCTTCACCAGAAACCCCTTACATTCCCTCACCTGCTCGAAGACAACCAGTGCCATTTAAAGGCAAAGCAGCTAGAAGAGGAGGAAATCATACAGTCAGCTCAGGGCACGCAAACAATAGTGGCTGCTCTGCTGGGTACTCTAGGGCACGTATCAGAGTTGCCCCAATCATGGGTATCAGAATCAAGACCAGAAGCGGAGCCTCCGGCCACCTGACAGCACCTTTCTATTGCCTGCCTGCTGTCACCCCTTGTTTAAATCCTGATGCTCAATTTCTTAAGAACTAGCCAAGATAGTTTTAAAAGATAATACATCACCATGAAATGATTCAGGATCCAATCTAAATAAACAGACTCATCATCTACTGTGTGTGTGTGTGTGTCAATGGGCACTATGTGTCCCTGTGGAGGACCAAAGGTGACTTCAGGAATCATCCTGGATTGCTTCTACCTCCTTCTTGCTTCACTCTGGGATTTCCCAGGCTCCACTCACCAAGGCCAGAAGTGCAGCCCGCTGCATTTCCATTTGGCAGTTTTTTGTGGCACCAGAAATCTGAACTCAGGACCTTCGGCTTGCGAGACAAAGTCTTAACCCCTGAGCCATCTCTCCTGCCCTAGTCATCTACTTAACAATGGCAAACCACATTTACATTAATAAATGAGCTAGATACCCACCTCTTACGCTGATAAATGGATTGAATTATCTTTTTCACAGTGATAAACAAATGGAATATCCACTTCTTATACTAAACAACAGGATATTCCATTGTTCACACTGAAAGTGAACTAGTTATCTACATCTTACACTAGTTATCCACGTCCTACAATAGAAACAATCTGATTATTCCCAATTTCATTGGTAATATCCCAATCTTATAATTGTTCATATCTACAAACACAGAATTAGACTATGCATATAAAAAAGTAAATAAATAAAAAATTAACTCATTGCTTTGACTTTGATGCTTGTTTCATTTCTTTTCCTTATAAATTCTAGGGCTTATGACTAGCACCCAGAAGACACAGAACACACAGCACACCGCGGGACCTGAGAGTCTCCTTTCGCCTTCTCTGTTGATATCTATCTGCTGCCCACCAAGAATATGTCCTTCCTGAATTCTATCACCGGCTTTCTTTCCTGTGTCTAACGCTCCTCAGGAATGAGAAAACCAATCTTAACAAATTACTCACATGAAGAGCTCCGGGAAAGCATGAACCCACACAATAGCCTGGGAATCTTCATTTCGTGAGGCGATGTTGCCTAAAAACTGCAGTCCACAGCGAAAAGCTGGGAATAGAGAAAAGCGAAAGCTAAAGAGACCAGATTAAACACAACAAACCTCAATAAGAATACCTCCCTTGCTGTTAAATAGAAGTTTATGCTTGGGTTTTGTTTTTTAAATGTAAGGGTCTTGCTCTAAAATGAAAAAAGATGACATTAATATGCCTCATCAAAGTAACATATGAAATTAATTACTAAAGATTACATGTATAAACATGAACAGAATCACATTAAATATCATTGAAACTATATGTACCAATTAAAGGATGACTATAAGCTAGGCATGTCTACATGTTCCTGCACTCCCAACATCTGGAGGCTGAGGCAGGACCACCATGCCAGCAGAAGGTACGACAGGCTAAATATAAATAGTACGATCCTGTCTCAAAACCCAAGCAAAAGTAAATTAATAAATAAAAAGTCAGTTGCATTTAATATAGAAATACTACAAATTTAAAAATGGCAAAAGGATATATTGGGTGAAACACAAGATAAAAACAGACCATTTAAAATCAGACATAATAAACATTAATGCAAAAGACATGACTGCAAATTTTTAAATAATTTTTACAGAACAACTTATCAGAAAGGTAACAATCTTAACTGGAATGCACCTAATAATATACCTTCACATGGTAAGTAAAAACAACCTGAGTAAAAGACACTTTGAACAATAAAAACCTTTTAAAAGAAACTTATAAAAAAGTCATTATCTAAACGATTTGAGTAATATTTAAGAACTAACATTCAGGATGGTTCATTATGTAAATCTGCAAAATGCTGGCCAAAAATTTACAGCACTCACACCACCAAGACGCTGAAGAGGAAGTGCAGCAACACAAACTCTAATTACAGGTCATGAAGCAACATGGTGCAGATACTTTTGAAAAGTTTGGCAACTTCTTACAAAACTAATAACACAATAAAAATCACAAGGATACCACTTATTATAAAAGTGCCACAGGAGCTGGAGAGAGGGTTCAGGGATGAAGACTGCCTCACAAGCAGACGGTCCTGCATTTAGATCCCAGGTCCTACATAAAAATACCTGGTGAAAACAGTGGCAGCCTGCACTTCTGACCCTGATGGGTAGACCCTGGGAAATCCCAGTACAAAGCAAAAAGGAGGTAGAAGTAAAACAAGGATGATTCCCAAAGTCACCCTTGGTCCTCCATGGGGACACTCTCTCTCTCTCTCTCTCTCTCTCTCTCTCTCTCTAAATGAATGAATGAAGTTTTGTTAAAAAAAAAAAAAGTACCAGAATGTAAGCGGAAATGACATGCACACACCAAGAAAAAACAAATAACTCATCTATACCAGGTTTAGAGTCACAGCCTCAGTTTCCACCTGGAGATTAAATGTGACTCCAGTCTGCACCTAACTACAGCACACCGTGTCACTGTCCCCCAGCCTCACCATGTATGTATGATTTAACGTACTGGAGGACAGAAGATGTAAGACAATTCTAATATTCTTAAGATAAAAAGAAAATATAAGACAATTCTAAACTTCTTTTTTTTTTTTAAGTTTTTTTTTTTTAATTTTATTATTATTATTTATTCAACTGTGTGCATGTGCGGGTGTATGTGAGCACGTGTCTGTGTATGTGTAGAACCACGGACGAATTCGCAAACCACCATGGACACCTCCACCTCCTTCTACTCCGGGATTCACAGGCTCTGCCCTACCAGGACCAGAAACGCAGGCCGCCCCCGCTTCTGCCTGGCATCTATACGTGGGATCTGGGATCCGAACTCAGGACCTTCCGCCTAGCAAGGCGGAGCTTAACCCCTGAGCCACCTCTCCAGCCCGACAATTCTAAACTTCTTAAGAAGATAAAAAGCTGTTAACAACTAAGACACTGTTGAAAAGCAGCAAACAAAAGAGGATTTGTGTTCACAAGACAATCAGTGGTAGGTAAGACGGGAAGTAACAGGACAAGAATAAGCAAACCAATGGAACAGAGTAACAACCTGATTTTTCCAAGATTCAGGGACCGCCCTGGAAGGAGGAGCAGTAAGAATGTGTCTGGAAGAGGACGAGTGTGACCAGACAGTCCTCTAAGCACGGCTGTCACATCCACGACTGCAGATGAGTGTACTCTGACGAGACCTGCACAGGATTGGCCTGTTAACCTTCTACCATAGAAGTGGAGGGATAAAGAGGCCCCACACTTCCTTGAGAGACTAATGGTTAATGCTGGGTGGAGGGCGAGGGTAAATATTTTCCTCAATGGCATGTGACTGATGTACCACTGACATGCCCCAGCGTATGCTCGGACACATGCTATCAAATGCAACCAGATGAAACTCAGTGGGTTATACACACAAAAAGACATGAGAATAGGAGGAGAGTGGAAAGGAAAGAGGACTGCAATGGGGAAAGGAGGGAGGTGTACAGGATTGGGAATTAGACTGTAAAAACATCATAAATTCACTGAATTTGTGTATGAAATTGTAAGACTAAAAAAATATTAAAACTACATTGGTGACTGAAAAGAAAAAGACAAGGGCCCTAAAGGCAGAAGTGGGACAACGAAGCATGAGTAAGCGACGGTCTTTGTCAAAATCAGCACTGGTGCCCGGCAGCAGTGTGGAAATACTGCCATGACCCTGACATGGACAGAAATCTACTTGCAACCACTGACCTAAATATGAAAAGCAACAATTTTAAAAAACACATTGGAGAGTATTTTAAACCCATAAGGAAAATACTGCTATAATATTTAAACTAGTAGTATCTAAATAGTAAATTTTCCTTGGAAGATAACAAAGAATGAAGACAAAGGCTTGCCAGAGTAAGAAAGGCAGTATGAAACTCACAACTGCTCCTGCAGCCACAGCACATTCACAGTTCTTGCAAATCATTTTAAAAGAGAGACAAGGTGAGAAAAATATACAAAAGGTTTTTTTGAAAAAAAAAAAAAACTCTTAAGATCACACAGGTGGGAAACCAGAAGGTTGTGCCCCACACAAGCTGGACAGCATGCATGTGTCAGTGAGGTGAGCACGTGCTGCAAGTGAGGCTCGAGGAAGCCACGTGTGTTCCACGGACACATTTACAGCGCTCCTGAGTGCGCACAAGTTCCAGCTCCAAAGAAAGCCCCATGGTCTGCTCTGTGGAAACAGATGGACGCTCGGAAGACGTCTTCTGGCAGGATTGGCTCCTCCTGCAAGGAGCCTCTCTGTCCAGCGCAGTCCCTCCACAGCACTGGGATCAGCGGGGCTGGCAGCCAGGACTTCCTCAGGGTAGACTGAGTCTAGCAAGTTCACCAACACCTCCTGAACAACTTCACCACCTACTGAGTCAAGGCTGGACCTCCCTAGGCAGTGACTCCCCCCCTAGAGTTACAAATCAAGGGGTCTCAATCTCAGCCCCAGAAAGCAGAGGCTATGTTATGTCCATGGTTCCTGGGTTTAGCACTTCCCTCTTCGCCTACTAGTCAATGCTATTAATCTAAGTCTCTATGGTAGCAATTCTATACATGAAACCTTCCTGTTAAGTTATGTGATAGACTCATATGTGACCCCACACTGGGAAGGAGGAAGCAGAAGGATCCAAGTTCAACACTGGCGCGTGCATGCACGTGCACGCGCGTGCACACACACGCATACACAATCCTTCGTGCAAATCATGAAGTGATTTCTGTGCCCTCTCCCTCTCACTAGCAGAGTGAGCAGGTGGAGGAGGGGGGATGGCAGCTGGTGGGACAAGTGGCAACGGAGCCTCAGAGCAGCAACAACCAAAACTCAAAGCAAACAGAACCAAGCCCGTTGTTCCAAAGTGACTCTGGCAACCTAGACTGAGCTAGGGAAGCAGCTGTCACCTTCGAACTGGATGGGTGGGGGGAGCAGCTGGCGGGTGAGAATCCAAGAGCTTGCAGAAGCTGTGGGGGGAGGCAGGGCAGGGCTCCGTGAAGAAGGCTGCCTGCTCACTCAGCTCACGCCTACGGCACCCCTCAATCAGTGCTGGAGCTAGGAGACACCAGCTCTGAGAAGTCCTAGTCCCCCCTCCAGCAGCTCAGTCTCCACCACAGCTGACCAGGTTACCAGCCAGCAAAGGGACAGCACGGCTCAGCATCACTGCAGAGTGATGTCTAAAAATTTAACAACTGCTGGCAAAGAAAATTAAAAACATGTAAAATAACACGGCAGTCAGTATTCACATGCCGCTAGCCCACCAAGTGCACCCCATGGATTCTTAGCTGCCACGAGGAGGAGGGCACTGCCTTCTCTTTCCAGAGGAAAGAGGAGGCACTGCAGGGCCAAGCACACTGTCCTAGGCCACACCCCAGTGAAGGTCCAGCCAACCTCACCAAACAACTGACAACACCAGACATAAAACTCCTGTGCACCTACAGGAAAAAGGCCAGGAAGACAAGAAACTAGAATGGCTACAATGTGTCTGATTCCGACTGACCCCTGATCCAGTCCCTTTCACCTGCTTTAACAAGGCCAGAATCCTCTGGCCTTGCTACAGCCACAGCCGATGGCAAGTGCGTCCCACATCTCACCCCTTGGAGCTACGGTGAAAGTCGTTCCTAGGGGCTGAACTATGGGAAGGAGAGTGGGAAGCCGCGGAGGACGCAGGATGAGAGCCAAGTCTAACGCAATGAGGGACAAGAAGGGACACAAGGAGACCACACGTCGGCACCGTCTTCAGGCAGGCGCAGGGCTCTGGATGGATCAGCTCCTCTGCGCTCCGTGACCACATGAGCAGGGTACCAACAGATGCCCCAGCTTAAGCAATGCAAGCAAGTTCCCACGAGCGCCCGAGGTTAAAGCCTTCACAATAGAGTAAGACTGAGAAAACAAGGCGTGCTTCTTGGCTGCCAGGCAGGAATCCAGAAGGACGAGAAACCCAGGAAGGTGAGGGCAGGGAGCTGAAGGAAACCCACCAGAGAGCAACCAGAAGACACTTCAGAGGTTAGTGACACAACTTCTGCAAACAAGAAGAGGGGGACTGGTTCTCCCTTCTCCTGGAACATGTGATCTCCCCAGTTTTCAGGCCTCCCAGCTCCTTGCCTCAGGCAGTAGGCACTGTGCCACTGCGAGGTGCACTACTCAGAGAAAACCACAAGTGGATACTCAGAGGCTACATCTGGCCATGGTCAAAGGCCGAAACACTCAAACCTTTATAACACTGCAATAAACAACGTGCCAGGCAGGCAAGATGGCTTGGTGGGAAAAGTGCTCGCTGCTAGGCCTTACACCTCGAGTTCAATCCCCAGAGCCCGCACAGTGCAAGAGAGAACCAACCCCCACGGCTGTCCCCTGACCTCCATGTGCCTTGTGGCACGCCCAGACAGACAGAGGGAGAGCATAAGTAAACACGTTTAAAAAAATATGCCAAGAATCCCCAAACTGAATTAGGTGATTTTAATGCCTTTTTTATGAGTTTTTAAAATTTTTTGAGTTTTTAAAAATTAGTCTGTAATAAATAGTGATTTGATGTTCGTAAGAGAAAAGTATTACTCTCTAGGTAAGGAACAATTTTTTAAAAATCTGTATTTCCAACTGAATATTTTGGAATATTAACACTCAAATGTTATAATATATAAAATTTGACATGAAATAAAAAAGCCAGTAAGATCAGCCAAACAACAGCACAACAAATCATCAAATCAAAACTAGTACACAACTCAGAAGCCACAACACAATGCTGGAAAAGAAAAAGCTTAGAAACAGCTGAGGCAAAATGAAGAGGACCCTGGGCTAGTAAAATGAGAGTTTACTTTCACCGAACCTGCATGTACGCAGCGCAGCACGTACGCAGTGCAGCGCGTACAGGGCCGAGGCTACCAGGACGGCTTTCACAGAGGAGGATAAATGCCCAAAATAGCTCAGCCCCCACTGCTAAGCTGCTCCCTCGCTAGTGGTCCAGGTAAGGCACCCTGCTTCCCAGGTACTTCCCACCAGCACTCAGGTCACTGGCTCCTCCCAGCCCCTCCCACCATCCAGCCTGAGCAGCGCCCAAGCTGCCCAGGGCTTGGGTGGACCACTGGCCACGCCCCAGGTCCCAGGTGCACAGATCCTCCTCAGGCCCTCCCCCCCCTTACGCCTGCCCTGAAGGCACGCTCCCTCTTGGTCCAGGGAGGGCACCCTGCTTCCCAGAATTCAACACAATCCAAAGAAAACCCAAGCAAAGCTCTAGGGGACAAAGGCCATACATCTGAAGTCCTCTAAAATCATCCTATCACATGGAAGAGATTCTTCACATCCAGCCCAAAGATAAGTAAACCCACTTTTTACCGTCCTGCTCCTCCTAATTATTAATCACTATAGATTAACTTCTCTACATAGCCACCCCCAAAACATATACTACTTCAGGGACTATACCACTCACCCTCACGTATCACCAAGGTACTAAATCGTAAAAGTGTGGTACCATACTAATATTCACCCCCTGTCCACTAAACCTGACTTAATTGATGTGTTAACAGTCTAATAGCCTCATCTAGGAAATAACAGTAACAGACAAACACACCCAACTCCAAGGCAACCACTAGTAATAACTGCCAGAGAGCAGTTATACCAACTAAATCAGTTCAGTCAAAAACACATAGAAACTGAAAGGACTCAAGAGACAAAACAACAATGCTCAAGTCAAAGTGTAGATCCATGAGAAACAAAACCCAAGAAAACACTGAAAGAATTAGCCCCATAGAGACAGATTCCAACCAGAACAAATCCACAGAAAATATCAAGAAAGCTAGGCCCATGATCAATACTATGAAAGAGGAAAGGGAAACACAAAAAAGAGTTCTAGGCAATGCTACTGAATCCTTACATCTCATCAGAGAGGAGGACCCAGAGGGAAGTTTGACATGCACACTAAAGGATGCTTCAGGAATGGGGGAGGGGGTGTCACTGGGAGAAAGGGAAGGAAGGGGGAAAGGGGAAAAGAGGGCAAGGAACAAGGGGATGCGGGAGGGGTGGAGGGAGGGAGGGGAATGGGGTACTTATCAAGTATGCATGAGTGGAAAAAAATGAATAAATAAATAAGTCCAAAACAACACCAATAACTCAATTAAAACAACTCATGCTTGTGTTTTCACAGAATTCAATGACCATAATATATTTGCCACACCACTGCAATTATTCCCTGAAAATAATAATCTAAATATTATTTTAACAATGTAATTACAATTCTTACCTCAGAAGTAAGTGGTAACAAAAAACTAGCTTGGTTACCCTGGCTACAATCTGCCTAAAATAAGGGTTTCACAGAGAAAGTATCAAATGTAGTTAGTACAGGTATTTCACAGAAACCAGAATACTTTCTGTAAGATTGCTGTATTGAGTTTGAACTAACATACTATTTAAAAAACAAAACCTTGAGTCTCTTCTTAAATGCAAATCTTACTGTTACTGCCAAAGGAAAGTAAGTAGCTCAGGCTGGAGATGCTCCAGGGCAAGCTGCTCGCAGCTCACACGAGCACTGGAGCTCAGTCAGATCTCCAGATCCCATGCGAATGCTGCACCACACAAGCATCGGAAACACCTCAACATGTGCTGGAACAGGAGGTGGCAACCGCAGAAAGACACACAATCTCACACAAGTGCAAAGGTGAGGAACAGCACCCAAAGGCTGTCTGATTCCCTCCACATGCACTCAAATACATTCACACCTCTGTGTGTATGTGTGTGGGGGGGGTGACTTTACTATCAGCAAACTCCAAAAAAGTGCTAAGAAATATTTTAGTCCTCCTTCTTCTTGTCTCTGTAATCTTCTGATTCTGCCACTAAATACAGGTTAGGTACTTAAAGCTGATACAACTGAAAACCTTTAAATGATGTAAGTCAATGGAAGATGGACTACAAGAGCCAATATTTTTTAATATTTATTTATTTACTTACTTATTTATTGCTTGCTTGCTTGTGTATCTGTATATGTGTGTGTGTGTCTACATGTCAGAAGGTACTCTGTATGCCTGTTAAGTCCTGGGGTGACTTTGGAAATCACCGTGGATTACTTCTACCTCCTCTTTCCTTTGCTCTGGAGTTTCCCAGGTTCCACTGCCAGGATGGGAAGTACAGGCCACTGCCATTTCCTCCCAGCATTTTTACATGGGATCTGGGATTCAAACTCAGGACCTTCTGCTTGTGAGGCAGTCTCAACCTGAGCCATCTCTCCAGCCCAAGACTCAGTATTGTTAAGATGATAACTCTCCCCAAACTGATCCACAGATTCAACGTAATACCTAGTATCTTTAATACACAAATCATACCTACAAATCAACAATAAAATATCATCATAATTTTTTTTGTTTTTCGTATGTATGTGTGTATGGGGTGCTTGTGTGTGTGTGTGTGCATTTGCATGTAGGTGGCACACATGTCTTATAGGTATATGCACGCACATGCACTTGTGCTTGTGGAGGCCCAAGAGTAATCACAAGAATTATCCTGGATTGCTCACCTTATTGCTGTAAGCTTGGGTCTCTAGACTCAGAGCATAGCATGAGGGCCAGTTTGTTCCAGGGATTTCCAGATTCTGCCTTCCAGGGACACAATTACAGGCAGCCTGTCGCATCTGCTTAGCATTTTTACATGGGTTCTGAGGACCTGAACTCAGGTCCTTTCACTTGTGAATCAAGGGCTTTAAACACGGAATCATCTCTCCAGCCCAACAATAACACATCACCACAATTAAAAACTGAGCAAAGGATTCAACTAGACTTATCTCCAATGACTATGAATGACTTCGAATACGGGAAAAAAAAAAACAACATTCCTACCATTGGTTATTTGAGAAATACAAATAACCATACACATGCATACTTCATACCACCAAAAGGACTACAATCCAAAAAAGGAAGTGTCTGTAAGTAGAGAAATTGAATAAATGCGCAACTGATTAAAAGACTCAATTGCTTTGGAAAATAGCTGCTCTAGATGTTAAATGTGGCAGTATGAGGAGCCAACAATTCCAGTCCTACACGTACATACTAGGGACTGAACACAGGCGCTCAAACACGTACAAGCATACACAGAGCAGCACTCACCACAGCCCAAGTTCCTAGGTGTCCATCAACTGATGGATGTATAAACAAAACCAATAGAACATTGTCAAAAAAAGTTCTGATGCATGCTAACATCTAGATGAACCTCAAAAATATTATGTTAAGTGACAAAAGGCAGGCAAAAAGCCACATAATTCTATTTGTATAGCTCAATAATTGACATTCATAGAGATGAACATGAAAGTGTGGTCTTCAGAGGCCCAAGGGACATGGGAAGGAACTGCTTACTGAAAACCGGTTCCCTTTAGGTCAGGAAGGAAAATATTCTTAATTAGGTACAGGTGGTGGTTGTTAATACTGCAACTGCTAAATGCCATTCAACTACTCGCTTTAAAAATGGATAATTTCATGTTACACGAACGGACTCAGGTAGCTCAATGTCAGATCACCTGCCTAGTACCCTCAAGGTGTTGGGTTCACCCTAACACTGCCAGGAAATAAAAACTCCAGATACCTAAATTGTAAACAACTCAATACCCCAAGTTCAATGCCCACATCACAAGGAGTAAAAACAAAACCACCCAGACCTACAGGACTCTCCTCTCCACCAGCCAGCGTGTTTTCTCCACGCTACTACAATACAGGTGCGTGTACGGTATGGTTCCTTCATGTTTGTCTCGGTGAAGAAAAGAAGCACTCAGATAGCCGCACTGCAGAAAACCAATCTTCACAGGCAGTTTGATACAAAATAAGGGTGAGTGGATGAGGAAAAGTAGAATCAAGGGTCATGCGTGAGAAAGGAAAGCGAGGAGTACTGCATGCCCTAGGAACGCTGAAGGCCGGGAAGCTGAGAACAAAGGGGTAATTTCAGGAGAAGCACTCGTGCGTGGGTGAGCAGGGCTGGAATCCAAGACCTAAGGAAGGACCTGGCTCTGCTCGAACACTCCCATAATGGTGGCGTTCGTGATCCGCTTCCACAGGGCTTATTCAGGAGCACAGCATTAAAAGAAAAGCCTTCTGCCCACCGCAGCGCCCCAGATCTGCCAGTGACACTCTATCCACACCAGCATTTTCCAGCAAGATGGAACACATGCTACACTTCTATTGAATTCACTGCATCTCGCAGACTCATCGATTTCCTAATACTTAAAAAAAAAATACCACTCAGATAAAGTTACAGAGCAAACAAATCACCACTTTCTAGAAGATATTTCTACATCAAATAGAAAATTTTAGTGAACTAAATTTAAAATGAAAACTCTAGGGAATCACACACACACACACACACACACACACACCAGCACAGCACCAAGCAGGGCTGCACTATGGCACTGGCCTGCGGCACCCCCCAGCTTCCTTCTTGCATCTGTAGAGATTCCTGCCCTAGTTCTCACCAATCCCTAGGATGGAGAGTGCCTAGTGGCGCTAATGGAAGCACGCCTCCTGTTACCGAGTAAGAATTGTAAGTAGGGGCTGGAGAGGTGGCTCAGAGGTTAAGCCTCCGCCTTCAGGTCCTGAGTTCGGATCCTAGACCCCACATATAGACGCCGGGCGGAAGCGGAGGCGGCCTGCGTTTCCAGTCCTGGTAAAGCAGAGCCTGTGAATCCCAGGGCAGAGTAAACAAGGAGGTGGAGGCGTCCATGGTGGTTCCCGAATTCGTCCGTGGTTCTACACACACATACACACACACACAAGCATAATTGAACAAAAATGAAATAAAAAATATTTAAAAAAAGAAAGAATTGTAAGTAAATCTATTTTAAATACAATGGCACTTCCCATGTAAAGAAAAGTCATTTTCTTATGTCATAAGTTAATGGCATTCTTTTTATACAATTATGCTGCTCTATAACCTAGTGCATCTAACAAGCACACATATTGATATAATATTTTATTAAATAATGTATGCATAGTCACAGTATTTTAATTCCTTGGAGAAGACCATATACAAAAGCTCTACTTTTCAAGCATTATGCTAGTAACACAAACAGCACCCAAAAGGGCTAAGAAGCCTCTTTTCCTGCAGGTTGAAGACATATGCCCAAGATCTAAACAGTACCTATAGTACACATAAATACCAAAAGGCAAAGATGGCATCAGCCAGCCCTGTCTGCTATAGCACAGAACCACGGCTGGCGCTTTAAACGCATTTACTTTTCTCACTCCTCTACAGGCCGCAAGTTCTCATTGAGATCCAACTAAACAGCTTTCTTCTGAAAGCTCACTTCTTGACTTCAAATGCCAAGCTGCTGTACATCCAAGTCCTAACTTCTTTTTCTCAGCAAGATACCAAATTCTTTGTTGTATCTTAATTAACTTTTCAAAAGTCTTATCTCCAAATACTGTTAAATTCTGGGTTCTGGATATGAGGGTTTTACTGTAGTCAGAATGTTTGGTTCCTCTAAAATCTAGATGCTAAAACCAAGTCCCCAACGCACTGGCAACAAGAAGCAGGAGCTGGGGGAGAGGAGATCGTAGCCCCTCCACCACATGGGGACACAGGACACAGAAGGTGGCACCTTCTCTGAGACACAGAGCAAGCCCCCATCAGACAGCAAATCCTCTGGCGCCCTGATCCTGGACTTCCCAGTCTCCAGAACAATCCATGTCCAGTGCTTACTAATTACCCAGGTAAGAATTCTGCTACCGCAACAAAAGAGATTAAGAAAGATTTCAGCATAAGAAGCTGGGAAGCCCAGCCCATGATGAGAGGAGAGGAAGTCACAGCACTTCCTTCCATGTAACCCTCGAGTCCCTCGCCACTGAAGTCTCACTAGCTCACAGAGCGTGAGACAGGTGCTTGCTTCCGTGCATGAAAGGCATTAACAGACACGCTGGTGTTAAGCCTTTCATCAAGACAATAAACAGCCCATGAGGATACTGCACGTTACCTGTCAACAGAGAGTCCTGCTCCACTCGCAGTTCACGAAACAGGAAAATCAAATCAATGGCAACACCAATTGTGTCCAGGTTCCTGCATTAGATTTAAAAGACAAAATTAAACATACGCTCTCGTGAAACTACACTGCACATGAAGATGTAATATACAATGATGGGCTACAGTTTCAGTGTGGACAAGTAAACAGCCTTCAGCAATATCCATGCCCTGATCACCACGACCTGTGTAACTTCCTGTGCGGTGACAGTGACTCCAGAGACAAAACCAAGTAAGAATCTGAGATGTGCTGCAGTTACTCTGCATGTTGCCACACGGCTTAAGGGAACAAGGGGTTCTTTTCTCTTATCATTATCTAGTTACAGTTCTTAATCCAGCTTAGCAGCCGAGTCCACACCAACACCAGGGGCCCAGGGACCTGGTCAGATCATATTCATACTTCCATCGGACTGCTGAGACAGGGACAATCCTCATTTGTGCCAGACCAGTATGTCTGGCCAAGTATACCAAAGGATGCCAACTTCCTTAACCAGTTCCCTCCATCTGATTCACCTGCCCAGGACTTAGTTCCACCCATCATGGGCTGGGCCTTCCCATCAATCAGACAGTCTCCTGCAGACTTGTTCAGGGCTCAACTCAGCTACCAATTCTTCACAGCTATGCTCAGAGCTCCAGCCTTCAACTGTGAGGTTGGCAACTGTATCCAACTATGACAAGATGGAAGGACTGTCCTGGCTATGGAGAGGTCCAAGACAATCACAAGGATTCTTAATGAAGGAACACAAGAGTCGAAAGCAGGCAGAAGGAGACCATATGCAAATAGTAAAATAGGACTGAAAGTTGGCAAGGCAAAAAAAAACAATTCTTCCACAGAGCTTTCAGAAATAAGTACAGCCATGCCAACTCGTTGTGCACTTCTAAATTCCAGAATTCTCAGATGATAAATGCATCAAGTTTTTGGTAAAAAGTCACAGCAGTAAAAGGAAAGCAATACAGATTTCAACAGCAGAAATGAGGTATTGTACTCGCAATTTTAAAAAAAAAAGGCAAAAAAAAAGTTGATGGCACACTTGTCAGTGGGCAGAGCTGGCACGACTCCAAGAAGCAGCAGAAATGCTGCTGGTGACAACACACGTGGAAAGGCACAGGAGATCAAAGTGTAGATGGAAATGAAACCACACTACCAGAGATGCAGGAAAGGCGATCCTTGCTGGGCAGAAACATCTTGGACAGCATCTTATGGGTATTTGAAACAAAAAGAGAAAGGAAATTCCTAGGGCCGTCGCTGAGTATATTATATCCTATCTTTACCTCCTGTGGACTAGGAGCAGATACTTGTTTTCTAGCATCACAGGTCCTAGATAAAGATGAAAACTTTGGGCTGGAGAGGTGGCTCAGGGGTTAAGCCTCTGCCTTGAAGGCAGAAAGTCCTGAGTTCCATATCGGGGGCGGCCTGCGTTTCTGGTCCTGATAGGGCGGAGCCTGTGAATCCTGGGGCAGAGTAAACAAGGAGGAGATGGAGGCGTCCATGGTGGTTCCCGAATTCGTCCGTGGTTCTACACACACACACACACACACACACACACACACACACACACACGCACGCACACACGCACGCGCACATACATACTTACACATGCACAATTGAATAAATAATAAAAAAAATTTAAAAAAAAAAAGGTGAAAACTGTCCAGAGTCAAATGTCCCAGACGACCATGCTGGATTTCACAAACAAATGAGACATAAACATATTCTGAATATGAATTGCTATATAATAATTTGAGAGTTTGGGGGACTCAGGGATATGACAAATATATTTTGATCGTGTAACAGACATGAATGCTTGGAGTCAGCAGGGGAGACTAGAGTCAGCAAAAGAACTTAAACTCTTCGTGTGTATAAAACAAGACCAGAGACAACAGGAGCAGCAGCCTGTATCTGGAACTGTCCTTAGTCCCTGCGTAGCTCCTAAAACACTCAGACTCCTGAGTGACCAGGCATCTTTTGCCACTTTTTTATCACATCTGAATCCATGCTCTTGAAGCAACTCAGGGTAGCTTCACAACAGTGGCTGGCTGCCAGAGGAGCAACTTGCAATCCTTCAGACTCAAGGAAGGCCAGCAAGGGAGACAAGACTGAATTCCATGACAATGGTTTAACTAATCATATCCTCATCAAGACCTCACGGGATTTGGAGGTCCTTGATCAAACTGCCAAGAAAACAGCATACCCAGAGAGCCTGGAAGGTGCACTGTCCACCCTCACCTGTGTGTACTCTTCCACCTGTACATTTCTGGGATATACACTTCATGAAAAAAGCAGAAATGAAGTGCACCGCTTTCCTGAGCTCTGTGAGTACTGGTGAAGTCCTAAACCTGAGGAGTCACAGAATCCTCAACCTTGTCAGCCACAGAAATATGGGTTGTCTGAGTACATGTCCACCTTGGCATCTCACGTGGCAATCATCTGGGAGTGAGCCTTTAAACTATGGGCTCCTGTCAGAATGCACACAGCACCAGAACGCACATGAACTATCAGATACCCCACTGACATCAGAGATTCAGAACTGGTCTCAAGCACACATGCTAGATGGCCCAGATGTGACTGTGAGGGAGTTACCAGGCAACCTGGTAACCGTCTTCAGGGAAAAGACACAGGGGCTGTTAGATACTGCACTGTTGCCTTGACAACATAGGAAGGGGTCATAAGCCAGGAAGGCTGTCATCACCACATACCACTCTTATTTTGTTGGCCTTGTGGATATTCTTTCCCACAGTATTTATTTCCATAATGTAATATTGATAGTTGGCATGCGTTACTCGGAAGACGGAACGACTAACTACTGTAAAAGCAGGCAACAAGGCACACTCAGCCCGCAGACATCCACAGGCTACAGAATCTCACTACTGGTCACTACCATGTAAAAAGGAGAAAAGTGCTTCTCAGAAAAGTGTTCTCCCTGATCTCAAGTCCTCCCGTCCACCTGAGGGCTGGAGCCATCAGCAGCAACAAGGCCACGTACAAGCTCAGAGATGGAACAAGAACTGACTTTTCGGCATAAACTTCACCAGGAGTCTGAAGCTGGAAAGAACATCTCCCGGCTCCCTCATTCAATGAGTGACTGTAGATCAAGTTATTTAACCTTTTAGAGTCACAATCTCTTCTCTTCAAAGGTGGGATGGTGGGACCGAAGCAGACCACCGAAGCAGACCACTTCTTCAGTTTACTCTGTGAATCAATGTGAGATTCTGCACATAAAGTGCCTGGACAGAGGCAGGGCCAAGTCTCTCTTCTGTCCTGCAGCGCGGCCTACAGAGCGCTATAATGCTCTAGGCTTCCCTGTCCCTCCGCTCCGTGTTTAAGAGGTTTGCAGCCTGGGAGAACAAAAAGAAACGAGCCTCTGGTCCACACATCCAGTACATAACTACCTGTACTTGAAAGTATTAGGAAACTTTCATTTCTGCAATGGACAGCGGGTTCATTTAGCGCTGACTTTAAACACTTCAGGGTTTTTTCCTCCTCACTTTGATCTGTAAAATCTCACTGATCATATTAAAGCCTCGAGTACAAGACTGACTAGGCAGCCAAGCAGCCAAGCAGCTTCGGGAGCCCCAGCTTCACCCATCACTAGTGACAGGAAGGCTTGAGGTCTGTCTCCATAAGACTCCAAGGAAGAAAGGTGAAGAGCCCACTGTGGCTTCCAACTTAATAATTAACAGAAAGCACATTCCATAAAAGCAAGGAGAAAGATGATCAGCTACAGGGGGGAAGTACAAAGAGAAGAACAGCACAGGACAATCCTCGTCCAGCGTCAGATTCCTTATAAGATCATGCACATCAGGCCAACAAGATGACTCATCAGGCAAAGGTACTTGCTACAAAAGCCTGATTATCTGAGCGTCATAGTCAGGCACAGGTGTCAACTTGACTGTTGAGGGTTTGAGCTCTGGGCACATTTGTAGAGAGTTGATGGTTGAGTTAAGCCCGGAGCAAACCTGAAGAAGATTGTCTAGCTGGTGGGGAAGGCCCAGCCCATGGTGGGTGGGATTAGGCCCTGGAATAAATCACGGAAAGCTGGTTGAGAGAGTCGACATCCTTCTGTACATCTGGCCAGACATGCTGGTCTGGCAAGTAAGGATCGCCCCTCTCTCAGCTGTTATGTGGTGATGGTGACCAGTTCCCTTGGCCCTGGTATTGGTGCGTGCTCTCCTGTCAAGCTGGACTAAAAACTATAACCAGGAATCATAAGAGAATAAATAAACCCTTGTTCCCTTAAGCCGTTTGAGGTCATTTATCAGCAACCATTCAGGTAGACTGCAACATTTGAGTTTGATCCCCAGAGCTCACATGAAGAACTCTGTTCTAAGGCTGTTCTCTGACCTCTACAGGAGGGCTGTGCTTGCACACACCTACATTCACACAGATACAAACACACGCATGCAGAGCAAATACAGAAAATAAAAATTAAAAGTGTACATTGTCACAAGATAGAGGAAGACAGACCACAGAGTTTCATAATCTTAAGTCATACGTCCTAGAAATTTATAAAACATACTTCTTGTGCAAACACAGGAAGAACAAAACATTAAAAGTAATTAAAACATTTGCAATTAAAAGTGAGGTCAAGGACCACATATGAACCTATTTAGTCAAGGAAAAGAGAAAAACAAAGTTTCCATCACAGTTACATACAGAATCAAGTATCTCAAAGCATCATCCATACGATAGGAACTCTGAAGAATCCCTCCTATCAAACACACCTGGGGAAGATTCCTGATATCAACCTTGGGTCTCTACACCCACAGGTACACACCCACACGTGCACACATGCACACACATACACATGTAAACAGGAAAGAAAAACAGCACAATGGGTATTACTATACAACCAAAACAACTCCTAATGGGTACCTAGGTAAGTATGACAGAACTGGCACACACAAAAGCAAAGGAACACACGAGGACTATGTGCCAGTACAAGGAACACTACCTGATTGAATTCTGGTTCACAGCACATTCTATGCAAGCATTCCGAAGACACCTGAAGCATTCTGTGATCAGCTGCAGACTGGAGGCCAGATGTTGCACTTGGGATGGATCCCTGCAGGCCAGCTCAACCGTCTGAGAAGACTTCTTTAAGATATCCAGGACTCTTTGGAAGATGGTTCTGGGTGCGGTTTCTCTGGAAAAAGACAAAGTAGTTACAAACCAGGAAAAATGGGGGGAAAAAAAGTCTAACTTCCAAATATCCTGTACTTCAAATTATTTCATCTTATTCAGGGTGGGGCTAGGGAAGTTGACTTGTCTGTTCAACTCCTTGCTGTGGGCAGAAGATGGGAGCTGTGCTTAGTGTGGTCTGTCCACGTGGAACACTGCTCTTAGCTGACTGTGGTCTGTCCGTGGATAAGTTCTTAGCTTTTTTTATGTCACTTATGTTCAGTGACATATTTCTGAAAGACTATCTAGAGAACAAGCAGCACAGTGAGGCCAGCAGTAACTACAATAAATTTTCACATCTCATTTTACCTCTGAAATAACCTTGAGATCAAGACTGTCTTCTCAATGTCACCAACAAGGTATATCAGTTACAACAGTTACAACTGTTCCCTGGTGCTGCTGAGACAGCTCAAACTCAAGCGACTTGGAGGGAGAAAGGGAGACATATTTGGATTATGGCTCCCGAGAGGAGATACAGTCCACTGTGGCAGAAAAGGCCTGGCTGGCTGGCAGAAGCTGGAGATAGTGCAAGTCACTGCAGACATTATGGAGGCAGAGAGCACCAACTGCTGACTGACTGAAGCAGGGTGGGGGTAACCAACCTCAAGGCCCACCCCCGCAACTTGCCTTCCTCTAACAAGGCCCCACCTCCCAAACACCAGCCAAGGATTGGACACCTGAGCTGCAGGGAACAGCGCACATTGAAGTCTTGACAGTGAGACAGGCACAGAAGATAGAATCTCTTGCCCACTTCACTTAGCTAACACAGATGCACTATTCCAATTCCAAATGAAGTGCTCTGTTTTCAGTACTTCAAATCCAGTCCCATGAACTTTTTGCTTATGGTTCTGTCGTCACCCTATGTCACTTATGTTCAGTGACATATTTCTGAAAGACTAGTATCTAGAAAACAAGCAGCACAGTGAGGCCAGCAGTAACTGCAATAAACTTTCACATCTTCAACCTCGAGCGACAGAAGTAGAAGGGCCAGCAAAGGGGTTAAGGCAGGCCGGCTCTTCTTGAGAAATCGTGCCAGGGAGAAAGATGATCCCACGGTTGCTCTGTCAGGCACTCAGTCTTTGCATGCCTCTCATGCCACAAGTACAGCCTTCCTTGCTATCATTCCAGAGGGCTGAAAGCAAGAATTTTTTTTTGTGCAACTTGGCATCAAAATGCAAGCCAATTTCCTCATTCCGTAAATCCCCTAAACAAACAGCAATCTATTCTTAATGATAGCAGAAAAACTGCCATGTCAGACGTGCAAGAATCGCACAGACAGCCCTGACCATGTAAGCCTTCTCCTGTTGTCACTGTGGAATCAAAGGACCCTCCTTATGTGTTATCCTCAAACTAACCAGACCATGGAAACTCCAAGCTAGTGACCTTTGGGTGCCTAAGCACCATGGGTGGCCCTCCACACCTGCCCCCTTCCTTCTGAGAGCTTCCACACACTCTGGGGTATGCCATACTACCTTTACTCTGTGCAGACCAACAGATCACAGGTCACACCAGGCTGGGCTCTCTTGAGTCTAGAGTCAAATGCACAGCCCATATCTTACAACACTGTGAATTCCATCTTATCTTTTTCTTTCTCCCCAAATTTCCTCCATTATCTTTTTTTTGGGGGGGGGGGAAATAAGGGATCAAACTCAGGACCTCACACGTACTAAGCAAATACTTTACCACTAAGCTATAACCCCAGCCCTCTTCCCTCATCTTTTATTTTTTAGATTGTATTTCTTTATTATTTAAAATTACAATGGAGTTTTGCTTTTTCTCCCCACCATTATCCTGCCTCATTCCCCATTCCCACTAACAGATTTTCCTGACAAATTTCTGGCTTGTCTTGGTTTTTACAAAGTCTCATCGAGCCCAGGCTAGCCTGGAACTACTGATCTTCTTACCTCCGCCTGATCAAGTGCTGAGATTACAGGCATGCAAGTACCACACCGAGTGTCTGCCTGCTTTTGAGGACAGGCTCCACCACTGCATCCCCAGCCAAATGTACCTAGAAGCCCTTGAAACCCACAGCCCAGTGAAACTCCTACAATTCCCATCTCCGTGCCTAGAACTTCGTCCCCAGAGGAATCCTATATCCCCAAGGAGTCAAGACTCATTCTTTTCTGTATCTTTTTTTCCTTTTCATATCTGTGTATGTGGGGTATGTGCATGTGTTTGCACATGGACGGGTACACATGTGGGGGGTATGTATATGAGTGCACCGTAGAGACCAAGGATGACATTTCACCTCACTGTTGTGAGCCTGGGTCTCTAATTAAATAGAACATGCCACTAGGGCTAGTCTGGCTGCCAGCCTGCTCCAGGGATTCCCAGACTCTGCCTTCCAGGGCCAGAATTACAAGTGCACTGCCAAGCCGCCAAGTATTTTTACAAGGGCTCTAAGGATACTAACTCAGGTCCTTTTGCTTGCAAAGCAAAGGCTTTGACCAATAAGCTTTCACCCCAATCCCTTCTTGTCTACATCTCTAGGATGCCTACTCACTCACTAATGTGCTTATGTGGCACGGTCAGGAGTGGCCTGCAACTGCGCCCAGCGTCAGGACGGTCGGCACGCTGAGGTGACGCTCCCTGAGGTGGCACCTCCCAGGCATCTGCTCAGCTCTCATCTCACAAGACCCACGTAGCCCAGACGCAGACACTGGCAAATGGTCACGCTCTAAGACGTGGATGAGATGGGGCATCTTAGGGTTCTCTCATTAGCATACCTGATTTCTCCTGCCCCACCAAGTACATGCCAGATAAATGTGTAAAGACAGTCTGGAGGCCAGTTGATAGTACTTTAAGTTTTCTGATGGAGATTAGCCACAAGATGTCCACTTCCCTCTTAAAAAGATAGGAAAGGAGAAAAAAACCTTTCTTTTAGAGACACACGGCAAACAGCTCTGAATTCTAGTCAGCATATTGCAACACAAATTGCTAGACAACACAACAACTTTCACCAGATGAGGACAAAAAGCTTCTGAACAACAGTCGCCATGAAAGCGCTTAATTCTGCCCACTGCTCTGCCTGCTCTGCAGCCTGAAAGGCTTGACTTGCCATTACAGTCCACGATCCTCTGCTGCAAAGCCAATGTTCAGTCAAGAGAATGAAGTGCATTTAGATGTGGAATGATTAAGGACAATGAAATACTGGTAAAGACTAGTCAGTCGTTCCCACATTACAAACACTATTAATAATAACTGCTGTCGTTTCTGCTTTAGCAGAGCTAACAAAAGTATTCACGAAGGCTTCAAAAAGCTTAGCCACTTCTTCACAGAAGGCAGAAAGTGCTTATGAGGATGATTAAAACTCAACCGTTAGACATTCCTATTAGATAGGAATGCATACCCTGAAGACAGTGTATAAATGAAATGTTACATTACAGAACAAAAAAAAAAAAAAAAAACCCTTTGAGTTACACAAAAGGTAGAATTTCATTTCCTTCAAGTTTCAACAGATCTGTAGGTTTAATCTTGGCAAGTCCTGTTAAGAGTAAAATTAAAGAAAACTGCCTGTGATTACTCGTCACAAGTTGGACAAGCCTGCTCTACCATACACACATTTACAAAGGCTCTCTCAGCTGGACATCCTGCCGAAAATGAAGCTGATTCTTACCTGCTAAGAAAGATTTATTCTAACGTCTTCCACTGCATTAAAAGATGGTCTCCTTGGTTTAGGGTAGTTTAACCACCGTTATTGACAACAACAAAAGATTTATTAAAATGTGGTACTTCAGAAATTATTTTAAAAATCAGTTACATAAAATCACTTGCTTACTGATTTGACCTGACCAAAACAGAAATAAAAATATTTCATCTTCGCCACAAATGACCTAGGGCAGATTCTGAGGTCCACCTTTCAGAACCCCAACATTCTCTCCTCTCTCCCACCCAGGCTCGGCCTGTCCCCGACAGCCTGACCAATCCACTTTGGTCACAAATTGGTGTGTCACAATTTTTTTCTCTAACAAAACCATTACAAGCAAATATTTGGGCTTTGTCAGAAATTCTTTAACACAACTTCCCAACTCTGCTTTTTAATCACAAAAGCAACCTCAAATGACAAAAAAGTCAACATAGCTAAATTATAGTAAAACTCTACTATGGCCAGACATTGTGGAGGCCCACTGTGCCTACACCACAGTGTCTGGGAGGCAAAGGGAAGGGGACAGCAAGTTTAAGACCATCCTGGGCCACAAAGAAAGACTCTGTAAAAGAATACTGTGAATACCAAATTTTAAAGTTCATTTAACTTTCCTGTGTTATAAAATTTTATTTTATTCCAAGCATTTAACAATGTAAAGCCATTCTTAACTCATAGACCACACTAAAACAGGTGGTGTGTCAGATCTGACCATAGTTTGGCAACCCCTTCTTAATAGATATCTAACTAAGAGTCCTCTCCCACTCCCCAAAGTCATGTCCTCTTTCCCACTGTGCTTACAGTCACAGTCCATTTCTCAGCAGGGCAGCTCCAGTACATCACAAAAAAGGAAAGAAGAAAATAGAAAATAGCCCACAGGTTTTAGAAAGCAAACTCTAGCTTGCAACTAAGAGCCAGGAAAGACGTGAATACAGGAGCAACTTGCAAAGGGTAGTGTATCGTGAAGGCCTGCAGGGGAGGGTGCCCGCTCCTCAGTGGAGTGTGCTGGGCATCTCCTGGGGGGGCTGCAGTGTGCGCTTACTGAACAGCCTCAGGGTCAAGCACACCCCGACCGTACCCGAGCTCTAACTAGCGCATCCTGGAGACAACCCAGTTGTACACAGACGAAGACAAAGGGGAAAAAAATGAGGGAAGGGAGGGAGGATGCGAGGTGGATGTGATAATAGGTGATGAAAACACACAAATTCGTGGCAAATACAATTTTAAAATAAACTTAATATATACAGAAGACAGTTATTACACTTTGGAAAAAAGATCCTTCTCTTAGAAAAAGACACATATAAAGCATTACTAAGAAATAATCTTAGTTCAAAAGCAATGTTTGAGAACAGAATGAAGATGGCAAGAGAACCAAATGCACATTCCCAGGAGAGGAACCTACTGGAAGAAAAGAACATCTGCGATGTCACAGGCCATCAAGAGGTGGAAAGAACATCTGCGATGTCACAGGCCATCAAGAGGTTAAGGGACGTGAAGCCACGTGCACTACAGAAGAGCAATGGGCAGCTGGAAGGAGAGCAGCTACTGTGCTGAGGGAGCCATAGGAGCTCAGAGCAGGGGGTGGTAGCAGCTGAGTCAGCGAAGGGGCCTTTGCCCCCTCTGTAAGAACTGTCATGGAGGCAGAAAATCAAGACACCAGAAGACCAGCTGGGCAAGCAGAGATCTGGGTTGGTTGGTTTGTTTTTGCCTGTGGAACGGGACATGGCTCCAAGCCTTATACATGCCAAATAACCACTGAACGATCCCCAGTCCAGACTCTTCATGGAACTGAAATTACAAGCCAAGAATGGTGATGACTGACAAACTGCTATGAGAAGAAAAAACGACTCTAAACTGTTTGGAGCCACAAATGGAAGGATGCACTTACTGCTTTGTGGAAGATAATGGAAAAAGACTGTGGACACTGGGGAGAAAAAAGATAGACCGGTCAAGACTGGCCAGTGAGATTCCTATTAGAACACAGGGGGGTGGGGAGCCATTGAATAAAGTGCACAAAACTTAACAAAGAGACTGTGAGTCTAACAACAGAATTTAGCTACTGGGGCTGGAGAGCTGGCTCAAGGGTTAAACCTCTGTGTCACAAGCAGAAGGTGGCAGGAATGGTGACAGCGTGCATTTGGGGCCCTGTAAAGCAGTCTGGGAAATCCCAAAGCAAAGCAAAAAGGAGGTAGAGCAAATCAGGATGATTTCCCAAGTCACCCCGGGGCCTCCACAGGCACACACAGTGCCCTCTGATACACAGACACAATACACACAGACCAGACACACACAAAACTAAAGAATCTAGCTACTGCACAGCACAGTGACCACAATCAATAATGTTCTCTCTCTCTCATACACACAGACACACGATGAAAAAGGAAAAAGAAAAAAGGTATAGGAAAGGCCAGTGCCATCAAGAGAACAAGAAAGCATGAAAGGTTGTGTTGAAAATGAAGTGATGTCACATACAGCAATGTATTTTTATGACTTTTCTGCCCTGTTTACATGTATTATATATGTTAAATTAAAAAAGTCACAGAAAAAAAAAAAAGGTATAGGAAATAATGGAATATAATTTTTTAAAAAGTTTGGCCATTTGACTTTAAATAGATTCCAAAGCATTGCTCTGCATCCCATAAACGTATAAACAATCATGATCCATCAAAGTTAAAATATAGACAACTAACGTAGTCAATCACCAATTTAAACTAAGACCAGGGACTGGGGAGATCGCTCAGTAGTTAAAGCCTCTGCCTCAAAAGATAAAAAACCTGAGTTTGGATCCCCAGATTGTACATTGAAAAAAAAAAAAAAAAGTCAGGTGGATATGACTGTGACCTGTAGTTCCAGCCCTGGAAGGGAGAACTCATAAAACCCCAAAGCAAAGCAATAAGGTAGAAGATGATGATGATTCCCAATGTTACCCTTGGGCCTCCACAAGCACACAAGCTCAAGTGTCCTCTAATACACACCCACACACACACGTACATGCATGCACGTGTACACGGAAAAAAATATATAAGGTAAGACCAGTCAACATGGCTATAATTTTCTCCCTCCTGGTTTGGCTATTGGGGATTTAATTGGAGCTGGACTCTGGTAAAAGAGCAGCAAGGAGTTGATGCACACAAGGAGACGCCTATGTCACTGATCCATTTAACTGGCTTATAAATAGAATTAGGAGAGAGACTGAAGAACAAGAGTTAGAATAGCTGCAGATCAGCAGCTGCAGACCAGAGCTGCAGACCTGTGGGAGGGGGTCCCAGAGAAAAAGAAAGGTGATCAGAGGTCAGACCACTGAAATGGGATGTGAAGAACGGAAGGTAGAGTATCAAAGAGGTCTAAGTGAGATGTGGCAAGTGGCAAGGGATGAATGACCAGGAGGAAGGTCAAGTTCACTAAGAGAAAGTTAAGAAAACGAGGTAGGGGAAATAAGAGGATTCCACCCACACGACACTGAAATGGTCAAAACTGAAGACAACTAAAGTCACACAAGTTACAGGAGCTGAAATGTTCAAGGGGCAGGGCCCTCAAGGACAGACACCAAGGAGGGGCAAGGCCCCAGCACTCAGGCTGAAGCAGGACGAGAGCTTAAGATCAGGTCGAACTACACAGCAAGTCCCTGTCTCAGAAACACACGAATGGGGGCTGGAGAGATGGCTCAGGGGTTAAGCCTCTGCCTTGCAGGCGGAAGGTCCTGAGTTCGGACCCTAGACCCCACGTATAGACGCAGGGCGGAAGCGGGGGCGGCCTGCGTTTCCGGTCCTGGTAGGGCGGAGCCTGTGAATCCTGGGGCAGAGTAAACGAGGAGGCGGTCCATGGTGGTTCCCGAATTCGTCCGTGGTTCTACACACACATACATGCACGCACACACACATATACACGCACACACACATACACGCCCAACTGAATAAAAAACAATTAAAAAAAAAAACACACGAATGGGGAGACTTGTTTGGAGGACAGAATCTGACACACAGAAGAGATCATCAAGACAGCAGCCTCCACCCTTCGAGCTATACATGGAGTAAGAGAGAAGCCACCACTCCCCCTGAGGCTGCTGAGAAAGGCTTCCTCTCACAAGCAAGGCCCATTTCTAGCAAAACATTTACTAAGATTCCCTCTGAATGGCATTCTATCCATGGGTAAATTTGGGAAGAAATGATGGCTTTGTTTCTAGAGTTTTTTAAGCCTTCTTAATGCCTTTTGGTCATCTCGTATTCCCTGATGAGGCGTCACCATGCCGATAAGGACAAAGAGCAGCTAAGGAACAGTGCTTACTGTCCGCTCCCCAGCAGGGGCTGCAAACTCTTCAGTGACTTAACAAGCACTACTCATGACTGCAGCTCCTTTAGGCTTGTGACCATCAGAGAACCCGGCTCACCCCAGCAACAGCCCAGGGTTCCTTTGTCTTTCTTCAGTACCCACAGACGAGTGAGTGACCAAGTCTCTGAGTCCAGTGACCACTACAAAAGAGGAAGAATGGAAGAGCTAAATGGGTCTGTCCCAACCCTTATTTGTTTGGATTTGACGGCTCAAAGTCTGTCCGTCTATTTCACCCACTTAGAGATAATTAGATGAGAGGTGGTCTCACAGTGACCACTTCTCTATTCCGAAGCTGAGTCAGAACACCTTACCAAACAGTTCCATGCGGTATTCCAGTTCGTGGCATAGGAAAAATAAAGGAAACTGCCAGCACTCTATCTACACAGTGCTTTTTATAGTGAACCTTAATTGATGTTCTCGCAATACAGCTGAACTGAATCACGGCTGAGTCAAAATGCCATGTGGTATCCTTAGCTAAGCTGACGACTCGCATGGGTTGGGTTTGTTTTGTTCTTCTCGGGCAGACTCCTGTTGGCCGCAGGCTCAGTATTGTTTGGGAAAACCCATGAGTTCCGGAGAACACAAACAGATGCGTTTATTTTTTACTTCCATAGCATGCTGACTCTGATCTCTGCTTTCCTCACGGAGGTTGCCCCAGCTGCTCTCAGGAAGAGAGGGTGGCGGTCCACTGATATTCTTGGGATGGGTGAGAATAGCCTTCAAAGGAATACGGACAGGCGCAGACACAGGAGCAGACATCAGGAGCAACTCCGTGTCACTGTGAGCAAATACTGACAGAACAACTTACACGAAGGATTTATTTTGGCCCACTGTTTCGGAGGCGACCATTCATGGACACCCAGCCCTGTGTGCTTGGGCAGAACTTGCAGGTGATAGAACACGTGGCAGAAAAGAACTACTCAGCTCCCAGCAGACAGGAAGCAGGGAAGAGAGAAGACAAGAGGGGGCAAGGCAAGACAGCCTCCAGGGATGGGGACTCTCTACTTTCGCCATCTCCACGATGTTATCATATGATGAATCTGTCAAGGGATTACTCGGGGGCTTAGAGACACCCTCAGAACCATCACTTCCAAAAACCCATCAGCTTGCAACCAGCCCTCAATCCATGAATGTGGGAGGGGGGAACATTTCGTATTCTAGCCTAGTGAATGGGAGAAGAATGAAAATTACAAGTCTATATAGGAGCAAATGGATGAAGACATTTATAAAATTATTATTCAGGGCAGTTGCACTATGTCTTCATAATTGGAAGCAAGATAAAGACAACTCATTCTACGTGAACTAGAGCTGCAACACAAAACTTAGCACATACCAAATGTGGGTTGGTGCGATGGTTAAACTTGTCAACCTAACTGATCTGATACCACCGAAGAGACACCTCGTGTCTATGCAACTATTTTCACAAATATCTAACTAAGGACAGAGACCACCCTAACAGGGGTAGCACCCTCCCATGTCTCCAGACAGAAAGGGAAAAGGAAGCAGCAGCTGGCCACCTACTTCATCATGTTTTCTCTCTCTCTCTCTCTCTCTCTCTCTCTCTCTCTCTCTCTCTCTCTCTCTCTGTCTCCTTCATTCCTGCAGATGCAATGTGACTGGCACTTCACAATGCTATTGCTTTCAGCCATAATAGACCATATCTCTTCAAATACCCAAAACAAATCTCTCTTCAAGTCACTCTTGGTCAGGTTTTCGGTCATGGCAATCAAGATACTAATACAGGCAGCTGATGAATGGATAAGCTGGCAACCTCAATAGTTTTTGAGTGATTCAAGTAATTATCGAAGACCAATAGTTGCTAATAGTGTCCTCCTCAATGCTCCAACCAAGTCAAATGTTTACCAAGCACCAGGAGCCCTGCTAGGAGAAGCACCGCCCTCAAGAAGGGTGCTACCTATCGCTGACACTGAGGAGCGCTCGGTGGCTAAGTCCTTGCCTCACAAGCTCAAAAGCAGAGGACCTCAGTTTGGTGTCCCAAATTCCATACAAAAATGTCACTGTCCACCTCTAATTCTAGCCCTGGAAGATGGAAGAGTAACTGAGGATGACTGTCACTCTTGGGCTTCTACAAGCATGCACATCTAAGTGCACTCATGAACATACCCACCCACACGCGCGCGTGCGCGCACACACACACACACACAGAGATGATACGGCCAGCTCCCCTGACTCCTGAAGCTATACCTCCTGCCATGATGGATTATAACCTAGAATTTTAAGTTGGAATAAAAGTGTTTCCCCAAATCTATTGCACCAATGAGTACATGAAGCGCCAATTTAGCAACAAGGTAAATAAGTACCTCCACAAACCACAAACTGAATGGAAACACTCAGCTACAGTCAGGTCTGAAACTAAAGAGCCCAACAAATTCTTAACAAGCAAAATCTATAACTGAACCCTGGCAGGATGACAAGGCCCAATGTTCCCGGTATCTGGTGATGATGTGAACCCCGATGTGAACCTCAGGGGCAGGACCGATTCCTGCAGCTCAAGACAAGAGCCACCATCACTGCAGCCCACACAGAGCCGTACGGAAAGCCATGCCCTGCCAGTGCCAGAAGCCCACAGGGCTTCACAAAGAGCTGATCCAAAAGCTGGCTGCCCAGTGACCAGACAACCAGCGTCTCCACTACTACCATGTTACACATCACCACCAAAAACATCTGCACTTAGGCCAGCGTCACCACAAGCAGGTACAAAAAAAAACGCAAAACCATTCTAGGGGGAGGAACAAGTCGAGAAAGTGACATGGAAACAATCTCTCAAGGACAGACAGTACACTGAAACTTCGGAAATGCCAGCTGCTCTCTCATGACAAACCTCTAACTACGCTGTGCCTGGACCCATGCTAGGACTGGGAGGAAGAGCACATTCAAGAGTGCAAAAGGTCTCCACATGCCTTACACTGCATCTGCATCACCCGGGACCAGCAGAACAAGAGGGCAGAAAACACAGAGATCACCAACTGTGGCACTCCAAAGAGCCAGGGCTGCTACTGCAAGATGAACTTCCACGCCCGATGCCTTATGAAAAGGTGACTGCTGTAACCATAGTGACCAGAGTAAGGTAACCAAGGGCTCAGACTCTTTAGCAACAGGGTTCAGTTGAATACAAAGGAAATCCAGAATGGAGGGTAGAGACAGGATGAACCACACAATTACAGCCTTGGCGAAGGAGGAGTGTAGTTGCTCCCAGTATTCCTAGAGCCCACTAGCTGCTTCCATAAAGAGATCTAGTAAGAACAGAATGCAACTTATGGTTCCCTGCCCCCCACGCCTGAGCCCAGACAGCCAATGGCAGCAGACACAACTGTCCTGGGATGACCAGAACTCAGTCACGCATTTCGCAGGATTCCTGGGGCTGAGTGCCCCTACCCACAGCAGGATCGGCCCCACAAGGAGTCCTCACATCGGTCATCATCTCATCTTCCCTAGATTTTCACTCATTCACATTCAACTGGCTCAGTTCAGCTCTGAAAACACAGATCTCAATGTACTGCTGAAGCACAGCATCCAGTCCTCCTTAGCAAAATGTATTGCTGAAAAACACTTTTTCTGGGGTCTGGAGAGGTGGTTCAGGGGTCAAGCCTCTACCTTGCAGGCGGAAGGTCCTGAGTTCAGATCCTAGACCCCACGTATAGACGCTGGGTAGAAGCGGGAGCGGGGCGGCCTGCGTTTCTGGTCCTGGTAGGGCGGAGCCTGTGAATCCTGGGGCCGAATAAACAAGGAGGAGGTGGAGGTGGTCCATGGTGGTTCCCGAATTTGCCTGTGGTTCTACACACACACACATACATACCCACACACGCATAATTGAATAAATAATAATAAAAAAAAGAAAGAAAATTAAAAAAAAAAAACAAAAAACACTTTTCTTTTGCCAATGCAGCCTCTCAGGTCATAAGTGGAAATGACAATGACACCTGCTCAAATCCTTCCGTGTTGCTAAAATGAATCCTTTCAGAGGAACAGTGATAAAAGAGCCAATTCATTCACGTGCAGAAAATACCATTATAATTTATGTACAGTGAAATGTACAAATCTTAAATGCTACGGTGTCAGAAAGTGTGCGAAATATATGGACAAGGCACCCAATAACCTCAGCGTGACACAGAACATCTTTCTGGGCTGGAGAGATGGCTCAGCGGTTAAGACTCTGCCTCGCTAGCAGAAGGACCTGAGTTCAGATCCCAAGTCTCATGTTAAAATGCCAGGTGGGCAGCCTGCACTTCCGGCCCTGGTGGTAGAGTGCATCTACACAGTGCCCTCTGATACATACAGACACAAAGACACACACACAAAGGTTTTTTTTTAAAAAATGTTTGAAAAACATTCTGTTACACTCCCTCACCCATTCCCCCATAACCCAACCTCGTAGCAACCACTGCTCAGGCATGTGGCTTCATGCCGCACTTTGTAACAGTAAAATCAGAATGAAATCTGAACACACCGCACCCCTTGGACAGCTCCTCTCCTTCACTGTTTCCTAGATTCTTTCGTATCTTCAGTGGTCTATTTATTTTAATTACCAAGTAGTTTTTTAAAAAAACTTTATTCATGGTGTGTGTGTGTGTGTGTGTGTGTGTGTGTGTGTGTGTGTATCAGAGGGGATTGTGTCGCTGTGAAGGACCAAGGGTGACTTCGGGAATCATCCTGAATTACTTCTACCTCCTTTTGCTTCGGTCTGGGATTTCCCAGACCCCACCGAACTCAGGACCGTCTGCTTGTGAGACAGTCTTAACCCCTGAGCCATCTCTCCCGCCCTAATTACCAAGTTCGCTTTTAGCCATTCCTGCAGTGACAAAACTTTTATACTCTTGACGAACAACATGAACATGAAAATTCCAGTTGTTCTACATCTTCACCACAGAGACTACAGCAGCAGCACCTCCAGCTCCAGCTATTTTATTCTGGCCTCACACGTTTACAACAGCTCTTTTACGATATAGTTCACACATGGAGTTCACCCACTTGCAATACCCACCGCAATGGTTTTTAGTATTAATATTGTTAATTTCTTAAGTTGTGGTAAAATATGTAACATGACACTTTGCCCTTTGATCACTTTGAGATCTACCATCAATGGCTTTAATATCATCTATACAGTATAACCATCACCATTTATAAAACTTATCTAACACTCAAGTAAGAAATTCTAAATTGTTCACAGCTCCCAATTCCCTGCTCCCCAACAGGAGTAGCTTCTAATCTACTTCTCTATGAATTTTCCTTACTATAAGAGGGATCATATGCTATTTACCTTTCATTAATTTCTTGGTACAATCTATGCTTATCATTTGAGAACCCACACTGTTTTCCATGGTATCTACACACTCCACAATCCCACCATGATGCTCAAGAATGACAATTTCTCCAATGTTTGATCTTTTAAATTTTGGGGAAACAGTTAAAAGAGTTTGTAGGGCTATCTCACTGTAGCTTTTTTTTTTATTCGATTTTGTGTGTGTTTGTGTGTAGAACCAAGGGTGAATTCGGGAACCATCGTGGACCACCTCTACCTCCTTTTTGCTCTGCCCCGGGAATCACAGGCTCCGCCCACCAGGACCAGAAGTGCAGGCCGCCCCCACTTCTGCCCGGTGTTTGTATGCAGGATCTAGGATTCGAACTCAGGACCCTCTGCTTGCAAGGCA
The DNA here is from genome assembly GCA_023101885.1 of Typhlomys cinereus. NCBI lineage: Eukaryota > Metazoa > Chordata > Mammalia > Rodentia > Platacanthomyidae > Typhlomys > Typhlomys cinereus. Next base: position 344,303 of record JALPQD010000021.1, read on the forward strand.
GAGGCTTAACCCCTGAGCCATCTCTCCAGCCCCCCTCACTTATTAGCCTTTGCTTAGTTATCTTTTCACAAAGCAGGTAGGAATGTTCTATACATTCTGAAATAGTAAAGTATTGTAAATACTTTTAGACTAGACCTGATCATTTTTGTCTTAATGGTATCTTTTGATACAAAGTTAATTTTGATTAAGTCGTATGTGTGAAGTATTTTATTTTACATCATGTTTTCTGTGTCTTAGATAAGAAATGCCTGCCTAGCAAGAGGAAAAAGGAAGACAAGATCCAATGGCACACATGTATGAAAATGTCAAAACTAAACCAACCATTCTGTATACTATTAAAAGAAATCAACTGGGACTAGGGAGATGACTCTGCTACATCATGTTAAAATAGTTTTTTTTAAGAATGGTCTGCCAAGGGGGGAAAGGCAAGTCTCATTTTGTTACAATTAAAAGATAAATAGGTGACCTCATATTATGTTAACAGAAAAGTACTTATAGGCTGATTTGGGTTTTGAGTTTGCAAATATTTTACAAAGAAAAAATAGAAATGGACTCAATTTTTCACAAGCAATATTCAGCTTTTAATAAAAAGAATAGAATGACTAAACAAAAAAGATTAAAAAAAAATAAGGTTACCAGGTGCATTTTCAACTGTAATTAATATACCCTTGAAGAAAAGTTAAGACCAATGTCAACCGAGTACCTGAATCTGCAAAGAGAAGCAGAGACCCCAAAAATGCAAGATTTAAATGTAAGAACACAAAGTCATATGATAGATTAGATGCGGAAAGATCTGAGAGCAAGTTAGTAGAAAAACTTAAGCAGAAATTTGGAGAGAAAAATGAATGTTGAATAGAGAAAAGCACCTATATAGGCACAGATGGTATACTGAAATGTTCAGTCTATCTATGACTGGAGTCCCAAACAGGAAAGAATGAAGGAAAACACTGGCGTTTCTCAAACTCAAACAGAAGACATCAAACATCAGAACCCATTATCTACATGTCCAAAAAGCCAAAGCCCTCTGTCCTCAAAGCCCATCCGTGAGCAGCTCTAGAAATAACTACATTAAACAGCATACTGAAACGTAACAAACGTTCACAAAACAGCTTAGACAAATGTGTTGGAGCACGGGTGGAAGTGCTTTACTAAATAGAATGCACAATTTGAAGAGAGAAAAATCTGACAAAATACAAATTAAAGAGGAAAATAAGCCAAGCTAATACCTGGGGAGAAAAAAATCCTGTCTACGTGAGTAAGAACAAGACCGATGAGTCAAATAGCTCCAATTAGGAGAATGGGTCAAACGTCTCATCTCAGACTGCATGTCAGAGGTAAAGGACACAGTGAACAGTCGGATGCGCTCACTGAAAAGCATCCATTTCAGAATGAAAACAGTACCAAAGTCACATTGTTGCCAAAACATAATATTCCCCACAGACAGAATCAAATACAGAGCAGCTCCATGCAACAATAGGAAAGTCACACTGTCCAGTAAGGCAGCCCGCCAGTCAAGAGTGGCCACTGGACAACTAAAATGTGAACAATGCAACAAAGGAAAAGAATGAATGCTTATTTCTAATTAATTTGAATTTAAATAGCACACATGGCTGGAGGCCATGTAACAGGACAGGTGGAGTATGACTGAGTCTTGGGGGCTCTAACTGGGAACTGGAGAGGCTTTAGAGGCACACCCTGGACTGGAAATTAAAACTTCCATAAGAATAAAAATATAATTTTTAATTTATTTAACTCTTACTTTGTTCCAGAAGAGATTCAGAACTGAAAAGACCCTATGTGATATATGCCAGTACTACATTAAACAAGTTATAAAATAAGTGAAAAATAGATAAGAGAATTATCCTCTACAGAAAAAAAATATATCTAAGGAATATCTTAATACTAACATTTTATGACCATAAGCAATTTTTAAGAAATCACTGACTAAACTTCTGTTCAAGTGCTTACATGTCTGACGCACCATGAAGAACTTTGATTGTACTGCTCATTTATTGTTCCAGAGAGAGAGAGAGAGAGAGAGAGAGAGGAAGGAAGGGAGGGAGGGAGGAAGGAAGAAAGGAAGAAAGGGGGGAGGGAGGAGGGAGAGAGGGAAGAAGGGAGGAGGGAGGGAGGGAGGGGGGAGGGAGGAGGGAGGGAGGAGGGGGGGATGAGGGAGGAGGGAGGGAGAGAGGAGAAGGAAGGAAGGAGGGAAGGAAGGAAGGAAGGAAGGAAGGAAGGAGGAGGGAGGGAGGAGGGAGGGAGGAGGGAGGGAGAAGAGAGGAGGGAGGGAGGGGAGGGGGAGGGAGGGGGAGGGGGAGGGGGAGGGAGGGAGCAGCAGCCCATCCCCTAACCGCCCTCGCCAGTCCGAATGGTCCGCGGGGGCCGTCGCCTGCGGCTCCCTCTAAACCTTCTCTGCTGCTGCCACCAAATGCTGCACGAACCTTCCCAGACCCCGTTCTCTCCGGTCAGCCCGGGCATCCGCAAGGCGCCCCGGCCTTCGCCGCACCCCAGTCTACCCACTGACCAAACGGTTCCCAGTCCTCGCCCCCCTAGTAGCCAAGGCTTCCACTGCGGCGCCCACGTGCCTGACGAAGGGGGCGCCCTGCATTCCCGTACCCCGGCTCCCTGCAGACCCCTCGCGCGGGTGCTCAGCACCGACGACTGAGGCGCCCAGACCCCCACGTGCCCCCCAGCTTCCTGCGCCCTGAACATTCCGCCTCCTAGTCTCGGCAGCGGCCCCCCGGCTCCCCGGCCCCCCGGCCCCCCGCAGCTCAGGACGCAACGCGCATTACGCCCCGTCAAGCCCACCGCAGCACAGCGAGCCGGGGGAAGAAAGAACAAAACCCAGAGCGTCGGGGGCCGCGGGTGCGTCCGCTTCGCTGCGTTCACGCTTCGGTTCAACGCGGCATCGCAGGCGGCATCCGCTCTGCTCCGGCGGAGCGCGGACACCGCCCGGCGGCGCAGACCGCAAGGCCGCGGCCGCGATCAGAGCGCCGGACCCCCGCCGGGACCCCCCGCCCCCCCGCCAGCCCCCCGCCGTCCCCCCCGCCGCCCCCCCCGCCGGGCCCCCGCCGCCGGGCCCCCGCCGGGACCCCCCCGCCCCCCCGCCAGCTCCCCGCCGGGCCCCCGCCGCGCCCTCCCCGGACCCCCGCCGCGCCCCCCGCCGGACCCCCGCCGTGCCCCCCGCCGCCCCCCCGGACCTCCGCCGCGCCCCCCGCCGGCCCCCGTGGCCCCCGTGGCCCCCGTGGCCGAGGGCGGCAGGCCGGACTCGTCTCCCGGCCCGGGCCCTGCACCAGCGCCGCGGCAGCGCGAGGCCCGCGCCCCGGGGCTGCCTCGCACCTCCGCGGCCCGGCCGAGTCCGCGACAGCGCCGCTCGTGGGCCGGACGCCGCCTCGCCGCCGCCGCCTCGCCCGCCCCGCGGCCGTTACCGGTTCCGCTGCTCCTTGAAGAGCGCCGTGAGCGCGCGAAGGGCCTCCAGGTCCTGGATGGGCGCGGGCACCATGACGCCCGACAGCCGGGCGGGCGGCGGCCTGGGCGCCGCCATCTTGCCGCTCGCGCTCGGCCGCAGGGAGCCCGACGACGCGGAGAGCAGCGAGCGCCGAGCCGACGCGGCCGGGGAGACGCAGCGACGCGGTCCGCACAGCCCCTCCGCCGCCCTGCAGCACGCGCCGCCCCGAGCCTGCGCCGCGGCCGGCCGAGAACGCGAGGACGCCGGCTCGCCTCGGGCGGAGGACGGCGCGGCGGGTGGGGGCGCCGGCGGAAGTCCCGCCTGAGGGGAGGGGGCGCCGGAAGTCCTGCAAGGGCGTGGGGAAGGGGCTCCGGCGGAAGTCCTGCGAGAGCGTGGGAGGAGCTCGGGGTTCCGCCCCCGCGGGTTGTGGCCCGTTGCGCCCCTCAGAGTAGGGCCTCGGCGGGTGGTGGAAGGTCCCCTGGGGGGGAGGTGGGGTGGCCTTCTGCACAGGGGTGTCTGGGATAGGGATGCACCCCTTGGGAAGGGATGCTGGATACAGAGGCCCCATGGACCCAGAATGAGAGGATGGGTTGCCAGGCCAAGCGAGAAGGGGATAGCCGAGAAGGAGCCCCCCGGGGGACGGGATGCTGGGCGCTGGTGTCCCCACAGAAGAGAACTGAAATCAAGGATTCTGGATACAGCCGGCCCATGGAGGAGGATCTAGGACAAAGACTCCCCACGCCCAGGGCATGGGATGCCGGGCCAAGTGGATCCCTGTGAAGGGAACTTGGGACTAAGGCTCTCCAGGAAATGGGGTGCTGGGCCAGTGGTGTCCCCATGGAGGGGACCTGGGAAGGAGGCTTCCCGTACAAAAGCACACTGGACAGAAGCATCCCTTAGAAAGGAACTAGGGCAAAAGGCAGAGAGATGAAGAGGAGGCCTCTCTGGAGGGAGCCACTGCCGGCAGAAAGGTGACCCCAAGTGGAGGGCAGCCCCCGGGAAAGGGCAGCCCCAAGTGGAGCCCCAGGCAGAAGTTCCCCACGAGTAATGGAACACCTGGATCCTGCAAGGCTTGACCCTTGCCTCCCCCAGGTGCAACGCCGGAAAACTGAACCCCGTTCCTGCTTATCCACTGATCACACCAGATCCGGGGACAGCTCATTAAGGACTCAATTAGATAAAACCCAAGAAGTTAAACTCTACCAAGTGTAGGGCAAGACTTGTTTGGTCATGGGTTTTTTTTTTTTTTTTCCTAAAAGAAATGAATATATTTTATAGGAATCAGACAAAGTGTCTCAGCTGATACTGATAACCCACAAGTTTTCTTTCTACATAACATATAATTATATGTACAAGAATTGTTGGCCTCTAGGTACTGGAAATACAAGACGTTCCATCTAAGAAGGAACTCAGACTGGGCACGAGGAAGAGAAAGGCAACATGCCTCAGTCCAGTTAGCTGCTATGACAGCCCTGAACCAATTGCTCAGCGCCACCTCAGGTTATAAACACAACAGGAGAGAAGCGTCCTTCAGCCTTTCCCAATTCGTTGACATTCATTCATTCCCCAAGTGTTTCTGCATCATTGCTGGGTGCCAGACAATGAGGTCAACCTATCTGTGCTGGGGACAACTCCAAATGCTTAATAGTCCCGAGGTTCGCAGAGCAAAACTTGCCAGCTTCTGCCTTGAGGAGCAGCAGATAGAAAAATATACTTGCCACATAGGGGGGGGTGTCTTAATAGTTTTCCATCCTCTACTGTGAAACAAAATTCCACTGAATCTTCCAGAATGTATTCCACCTTGTATTCAGGTTATCCTATTGGTCTCTTGCCTACATTCTAGATCCTTTAAGCCAGGTGGATGCAGCGCCCTGCCTGTAATTCTAGCTGTGGAAAGCAGAGCCTGGAAATCCCCAGACCACGATGGCTCACCAGTCTGGCCCTGATGGCATGTTCTGGGTCTAATTAGAGACCTTAGTTCACAGCAGTAAGGTGGAGAATGATCGCGGGTGACTCCTGATATGCCTCAAGTATACTCATGTACCTGCGCATGTACTCACACATGCAAACACACGCATACATGAGAAAGAATAAAAGTAAAAAAAAAAATCATTGCACTAATGAACAAAAGCATTCTTCAATACACTGTACTTTCAGAGAGGATAAAGGAAATATCATACGTTCAGCAGAAATACCGCCATCCAGACAGAGCAGGAAAGAAAGAGAAATTGTAGGACTCTAAAAGTCATTAATAGGACAGACAAAAAGTAAAAGTACAGTAAGAAAAAAATAAATTGATCAAACAGTGATATTGACCACCCAGAGTCCACTAGGGGATTTCAACCTTGACTGAGCAGATGGAAGCAGGTTAATGTTTCACTCGGTTTCAATGGAAGCGTTTAATGTTATGTTACTGTTTGCCTTAGATAAAGTAGATAGACAACACCTCATTGATGTACGTGGATTATGCATGTGAACTCAAACTCAGGTGCAGTTTGTGGCATCAATTTGCATCTTGAGCAAATTGATGAAAGAGATGAGGAATGGGTCAGAAATTGAGGGGGAGAAAATAAAAGCATATTGAAAAGGAAGGAAGGAAGGAAGGAAGGAAAGGAGGGAGGGAGGGAGGGAGGGAGGGAAGAAGGGAGGGAAAGCAAGTGAAAGAGAAAAGGCAAAAACAGACTTGACTAAGGTTCAGTGGACTTAGGGAACAGGAAAGAATGGAGGTGAGTGGGTGGAGAGGAAATGCCGGCTCCTGTATTTGGCACTTCAGCACCTGCTGCCCAAGGGTCTCTCCTTAGAAAGCTTCTGCTGTATACCTGCTCCTCCGGGAGACCCGAGTGCCATCCAGAAGCAACCCAGTCAACCCTACCTCGCCATTACCTCTGACTTTCCTTGGCTAGCCTTGTGGTGACCCATCCATGCATCTGTCTTCCATTTCTGAGGTCCCTGAAGGGAGGGATCTGTCTTTCTCACCCCTGCCTTGTGCTGAGAAACAGTGCTGTGTTTATTAAACTGGACAGTTGGGGGTTTAGAGGAAGGAGAAAAACAGCAGCTTTAGACAACGTCAGACAAACGACCACCCTGGAAGCCCACTTTCTTCCACCAACTATGTTCGCAAATAGAACCATATTGGAAACTATCACTGCTATTCATTTACATCGCGAAGTAGTTTTGATGGCGACCTAGTGACCAAAGAAGCCCGAGTCAGCAGTTGTTTGGTGCTTGTTTGTAGAAGAGGTGCGCTGCCCTGGAGCTGTGCAGTCCCAGGGCCCTGAATAATTGGCGTCTGATCTCCTCTCTCAGCACGTGACCTGGGGCCATTTCATGAAGCCTTTACAAAGAAGCCATCTGTGTCCATTATTTTTGTGTAGCTGGGACCAAAGACACATGAGAGAAGGACATGATAAAGCATGCATTTCCTCTCATAACTTTCGAGGCTTCTGTTCATGGTTACTTGGTCCCAAGAGCTTGGGCAGAGCATCATGCTGACGGAGATGTGGTGGAGGAGGGATTTTTGTCTCCTGGCAACCAGGAAGCTGTGGAGAAGGATCAAGGAGGGCTCAGGGCAGAACCCAGTATCTCCCTAGAGATACCTCCAGTGACCTACTCCCTCCAGGACTCCCACAGTTCAACTGCTTCTTAATAATCTGTTTATGTTGTGAGTACATCAAAGAGTGCTCATGATCCACGTGTCTCTAGAAAAGGCCTCTTGGACACGAGACGGCTTGGCAGGGAGCAGCACCTGCCACTAGGCCACATCCCCAGGTTCAATCCTCGGTTCCCACATGGTGGAAAGAGGGAACCAGCCCCTACAAGCTGTCCTCTGCCCACCACATATGTTCCATGGCAAAGGCAGCCCACACGCAAATACACTAATGTAAAACAAATTTAAAAAAAAAAGCCCTACTAATCCCCTGGGCATTTCTTAGTGCAAATTCCCAAGATTAACCCTTACCCCATCTCTTTAAGCACAGTTTGTCTATTCCTAAAATGGGATAGTAATAATCTGTACTACTTGGCCAGGTTGTTAAGCGGACTTGATGAGCTAGTCATGAAAATCCAGTGTGTGGCTGCTGTTTAGCTTAGCTTGCAAGTGCTCACAGTGGCCCGTGTGTGATATGAAGACGGAAGGTGGGAATGGTGAACTAGTGGAATTCAGCAGACTGGCAAGCTAGAAAGTACGCATGTGACACTGGTCCTTGCTCTCTATTCTCACCTTGGCATGGCCAATTCCCTCGGCTTCTGCTGTGATAGCCTACAACAGTGAGCAGGAATAAGTTCCTGGTGTCCCTAAGTCTTTTTGAACTTTATGTATGCATGTATGTACGTATGTATGTATGTATTTGTGTGGGTGTGTGTCAGAGGGCGTTGTGTGTCCCTGTGGAGGACCAAGGGTGACTTCAGGAATCATCCTGGATTGCTTCTACCTCCTCCTTGCTTCACTCTGGGATTTCCCAGGCTCCACCCACCAGGATCAGAAGTGCAGGCTGAAGCCCGTTTCCACCTGGCATTTTTACCTGGGATCTGGGATCTGAACTCAGGACCTTCTACTTGTGAGGCAGAGTCTTAACCCCTGAGCCATCTCTCCAGCCCTCCCTAAGTCTTTCGGGTCAAGTGTTTATCACAGCAGTGAGACTATGAAATTAAGTCACCCAGCTACTCTTGTGAGTTCTTAAGTGCCGTGAACACACAGAATAGTTCCTGCTTCAGAGCGACAAGACTTCCAAGAAACCAGCAGAAGCAACGCACAATACAAGCGGGTTCAAAAAGACGCGCTATGTAGACCAGGAAGCAACTTGTGCGCCATGTTCAGAGAAATAACAGGGAGAAGTCACAGGAACTGAACTCTAAAGCTAGACCCTGTGTTGACAGAAGAATGTGAAACACTAAACTGGACAAAGATTGCAATGGGTGGAATCATCCACAGGATGGAAGAAAGATCTAGAGGTAGGCAGAGAGAAAGCTGCAGGGCAAACCCGAAGACATTACCCAGAATGAAGAAACAAACTGAAAATATGCAAGGACCAAGAGGCATAGAGAATAAATTTGAAAAAAGTTAGAAATTCACAAGGACTGCAAGACACAGCATAAATGGAGTCTACTGCATGTAACTGGAATCTTCCGAGCAGAGAAACACTTAGAAACCATTGAAAATGGAGACTGCAAACCACTGTGTGCAGGTCAGCCAGGGGACACGAAGCGGACTGAATGGCAAGACATCTACATGACACCTCAGAACGAAACTCAAGAGAAGTGCAAAGATGAAGACCCGTTCTTGGACACAGCAAACAGAGACAGGCGGAAGGTCCTGAGTTCGGATCCTAGACCCCACGTATAGACGCTGGGGTGGAAGGGGGAGGGGGGGAGCCTGCGTTTCTGGTCCTGGTAGGGTGGAGCCTGTGAATCCCCAGGTAGAGTAAACAAGGAGGAGGTGGAGGCGGTCCATGGTGGTTCCTGAATTCACCCGTGGTTCTATACACACACACACACACACACACACACACACACACACACACACACACACAATTGAATAAAAAAAATAAAAAATAAAAAAATAAAGGCGAGACAATCCCATATCAGCTACATTCACCACTGGCAAGCACTGGGGTCCTCTTTTCCAGGCACCAGAAGCCAGAGTGATGCTCAACCAACCTCGCTAAAAGGAGCTCAGATAATCTGAGGTGGAAGAGGAGAGATACAACATAGCTAAACCAAGAAGTGGGCTAACAAAATGGCTCAGTGAGGTATCCACACACAAACCTGGCGACCTGAGTTCAATCCCTGGAAGCCCATATGCTAGCAGGAGACCTCTGCCTCCTAAAAATTGTTCTTTGACCTTTACCCGTGCGTCTCACATACACACACACCACCACCACCACCATCACTGCTACTCTCTTATAAATAAATTTAAAAATCTTTTTTTTAAAGACCAGGGATGATGGTCAACCATCAGGGTCAGTGCTAAGCAAAAACAATAATAAATGTGATGACCAATAAGGTTTAAGATCCACGGGACGTTCAGCCAGCTGCCGGTAACTGTGCGCCTGCTATCACAGCGTCTCAAGGCTTTCAGCCTCAGCTGCCTCACTTGGAGCTTTGGAGTCTCAGGCCTGGCAGCTTGTGACTGTCACCCAACAATCCAGAGGTGGAGGCAGGAGGATTGCTACAAGCTCAGGCCAGCCTGGACTATATGAGTACCAGGCCAGCCAAGATTAAAGTAGCAAGATGGTGTCAAAAGAAAATGGCCAGGGATACAGCCCAACTGGTGGAGCACTTGCTAGCACGCATGTGGCTCCCGGATGCCATGGTATTGACTTCCCATGTGAAAATAACAGGACTTACTGAAAACGTTCCCGCAGTAAACTTTATTAACACTAGTGGACCCGGCATTTGCAAATTCTAAGCGACTCCTTTTAGTTTCTTACACATTTTATCAGTTAATTTACATCATTTTTATATACTTTACTATTCATGGGGTCCAAAACTTAATGGATGTATAGGCAAAGTTGCTTGGTGGTCTTTGATAAGCAACATGTTTATAAAAGCAGAAAAGCAGTCGTTGTTACAATTTTTATTTATGCAAACGTTGGAATTTTATTTTTTCATTAACAGGCCCTTTCTCTGCATGGAACTAGCTCCAGTATGAAATGCCACATTTTTGTGGTACGAGCTGTTCCATTCAAAGGCAAGCACCCAGGAAGGATGAGACAATGCTTAATGAGACACTTGTGAAGAGTTCTTAAGAACTCTTTTTAAGGGCTGGAGAGGTGGCTCAGGGGTTAAGCCTCTGTCTTGCAGGCAGAAGGTCCTGAGTTCGGATCCCAGATCCCACGTATAGACGCCAGGCAGAAGCGGGGGCGGTCTGCGTTTCTGGTCCTGGTAGGGCGGAGCCTGTGAATCCCGGGGCGGAAGAAGTGGAGGCGTCCGTGGTGGTTCCCGAATTCGTCCGTGGTTCTACACACACAGACACGCGCACACACGCACAACTGAATAAATAAAAAAAAATTCTTTAAAAAAAAAAAAGAACTCTTTTTAAAACTTCAAACATGACTGTCTCTCAAACATGAGGTTCTGAGTTTGGATCCCAGATCCCTTGTAAAAAATGCCATGTGGAAATGCCATTAGCCTGTCCTTCCGGCTCTAGAAGACAGAGTCTGAGAAACTCCAGACCAAACCAGAGGAGGTAGTATAACTCGGTGATTCCTGAGCCCACAGGCACACAGAAAAAATTCAAGCTTGTCTTGAACACACTTCTTTAGTAATGTAGTTTTCTATACCTTACCGATGCTCCTAGTGTCTGGTCAAACAGGGTAGAAAGTCTATTTTTCAGCTTGTGTCAAAAGCATAAACAACAGTTTCAAGGCGCATCATCCCCCTTGGCTGTCCCATCCCTGTCACTAGCTAGGTGTGAAGTAGGCGTGATGATCCAGCTCTGGGCAGGTAAGAGCGAGATCAGAGTTCAAGGCCATCCTCAGGACAGAGCTTGAGGCCACCAGGGACAGCGCGGTCACCATCACCGCAGCAACTCAGATACAGGACTCTCCGGGGTCTCATGACACATTTCCGCTTCTCAGCCAAAGAATCTACTAGATAACCATAAGCTCACGTACCCCACATATGCAAGCAGACACATGAACCGCTGGAACCTGGAGGCATCCTTCCTGCCCGCCAGCGAGCCTGTTTGCCAACACACTGAGCCGCTCTCTCCGCCCTCCCCATCTGCCACTAGGAGCTGAGTCTTCCCTCATCCATCAGACAATCCTCCACAGGCGTGCTCACAATCCTCCCCACGTGTGCCTAAAGACTCAGCCCTCGGCTGTTGCTGCCTGTATCTAACTGATGCACCTAATAATGTAAGATACTAATGCTAAGCAAGGAAAATACAAAGAAGCCTGGGTTAGCACATCTACTGTTACCAGCCAAACACGCACAGAGGAAAAACCTTGGTGGTGCAAGAGAAAATAAACGAATGCAGAAAAATGACAATTTGATCCATGAAAAACTTCTTTTCAGACTGTGGAGCCCAGAAGATAGGGGGCACCGTTTTCCAAACTGCTGAAACAAACAAACAAACAAACAAAAAGTTATGAAAGAGAATTCCCCATCCAGCCAAAGGGGCGTTGCAGAATGCAAGCAGGGGAACCTAGTGGATGAGCCCTGGCCACACCCAGCATCTCTCTCTAAAAGAATGAAAACAGGTAAGGACACTTTTCGGATTAAAAAAAAGAACTGGAACATAAGAAATGCTTCGAAGTCTCCAAAGGACAACTCTAGGCACTCAAGTGTGGCACGTATCTGGGTAAATGCAAACAGTACCTTTTTCCTTCTCTTCTGTCTCTGTTTTCTTGTTCTGAAACAGGTTCTCAAAGTTGTTATGCGGCTGAGGATGGTCTTGAACTCCCCACCCCTGTCTCCACACCCTAGCGCTAGTACAGGCACGTGCCACCATGCCCAGTTGTCTCTTGATGAAATATTTATACCCCTTGTCATGGTTCTTAGCGAGAACTATTTTTCTTGTGAGGTCAATCACATGTGTAAATGTGTCGCATGCAACAGGGATGTAAGCAATGGAGGTTGCTGTAGCTCCGGCCCTTACAGCAGCCACCCGAAAAGGCAAGATGTACTGCTGAGAACCTGCTGGGAAAATCAGGAATTGCACAAGAACATCCAATGAGAAGCTAGAAAAGGAAGGGGGAGCAGAAGGGAGATACCAGAGATATCGAAAAATCCAGTCAATGACAGACCTAGCCCAACCATCTCAGCCCTTAGTATAAAGGATGGTGAGAGGAACACTCTAGTGGAAGATTCCAGAGTCAGGGATATGAACTTGTGTGGTTAAAGAACTTGTGGGGTTAAAAAACTTGCCATGCAAGCAAAAAGACCAGAGTTCAGATGCCCGGATCCCATGAAAAACACTGGCTAGGCATGGCAGTGTACCTGCAATTCCAGCATTGGAAGGTGGAAACTGGGAATCCCCAGGGCTGGCTGCCAAACTAGCCCCATTGACAAACTCTGAATTGAATTAGAAATCCTGTCTCAAAAAAATGTAGAAGAATGGTGGAGGACTATTCTTGATATTAACCTTGGACACACTCACACAGACACATATATATATATTTGCACATATATGGTCAAACACACAGACAAACACATACGTGGACTCATGCACCCCCACAGAAAGACACAAAAATGGAAAGAAATAAACCCTGTCATAGTTGGATGTGAATTGTCCCCTCTGGGCTCATGTGTTTGCATCCTTAGCTGCTAATGGTCCTGGCACCTTTAGGACTTGGAGACTTGCTGGAGGACGACGCATCACAGGGGGCGGCCTTGAGTTTGGGTAGCCCCGCCCTGCTTCCCCCAGTAGTCCGCCCTTGTAGCTGCCACTTGCTCTCTCTGACCCCATGATGATATGATCACCTCTGCCATCTGACTGCCACGCCTTTTCTGCATTAATGGAATATATATCCCTCTGGAACCGTAAACCAAATAAGTCTCCATTTCCTCCCCTTAAGTTGCTTGAGCCTGAGTGTTGTCTCAGAGCAGCAGAAAGAGTAACTGCAGCAAGTCTTATATGTAGACAGGAATCACTAAGGAAAGAAAGGAAAAACCATGCAAAGTGAAAGTCGAAGACATCCAAGTGACTGTGCTAGTACCAGATAAATTAGACCTTAAGGTAGACTCTTACCAGCAGTCTTTGTTAGGATGAGAGAACAAATTCACCATGAAGACATAGCAGCGTGGATCTGTCCAGTAAAGAAGGTGCAGATAAATGAAGCCAACTCTGACACAATTAAATGGAGCTGGGCAGCTCTACCCTCATAATGGAACATTCTGACACCGTTCATGTCAGTAGTGACTAAAACAACTGTCTACACAAAGTCAACAAAGACCAAGAACTTTTGGGCAATACTATCGACTCCCTTCATTTACCTATTTTCACAACACAACATCCAACGGTGAGAGAATGTACACTCTTTCCAGGAACACATAGGCAGAACATTTTCCAGGCCACAAGACAAGTATCAAGACAGTGGGGTATTTTAAGCATCAAATTGTCATAGTGGAAGTTGTGAGATAGAGTTTAAGTGACACTTTGAGGGAGAGGTGTGGTTTTGAAATGATAGGCAATTTCCACCTTAGATTGCAAAGCCAAGGCCAAGCGAGAAGCAGACAGAAGGAAATGCAGGACATCCACAGTCCATAGCTGTCCTTTGTAAAGATTGACAGGATGTATAAGCCTCCAGCCAGATTGATTAAGAAGAGAGAAGGGGGTGTGTCATAGTTAAGCACAGGTGTTAACTTGGCTGTTGAGGGTTTGAGCTCTGGGCACAATTGTAGAGAGTTGATGGTTGAGTCAAGCCCAGAGCAAACCTGCAGGAGATTGTCTAGCTGATGGGGAAGGCCCAGCCCATGGTGGGTGGGATTAGGCCCTGGATAAATCACAGAGAGCCAGTTGAGAGAGTTGGCATCCTTCTGTTCACTTGGCCAGACATGCTGGTCTGGCAAGTAAGAATCGTCCCTCTCTCAGCTGTTATGTGGTGATGGTGTGGCCAGCTCCCTCGGCCCTGATGTTGGTGCGTGCTTTCCCATCAAGCTGGCCTGAGAACTGTAACCAGACTATCGTAAGGACATAAAACCCTTGTTCCCTTAAGCCGTTTGAGGTCATTTATCAGCAATGTTGCAGGCTGACTGCAACAGGGTGAATTTACAATACTGAGAGCGGGATTACACTACAGATCCGAGGACTTGATAGAATATGATAGAGTCATAGCTAGGCAGGGTCAGTAGCATGCCACCGCGGGAAAAGTGGTGTTCGAGACACCATCTTGACAAAGGAATTTGTCCCTGAGGACCTTCGGATAACCACTGAGAATAGCAAACTATGAATTCTCCACAGAAACCAAAGTGCAAAAGTACTTCAGTCTAGTTCACTGACTCTTGGAGCCCCTTCTGGATTGGGCAATGGCCCCAGGTTGACTGGATTTCTGTGAACATGGCAGATTCACACAATGCTGTCTCTCGGACCTCAACACAAGCCTCAAAATGCTGATTTCTCCTGACATCACAGACTGGTAGCGGGCTCTCGTCTCCTTGCTTCTCCTTCACCAGAGTTTCAGCCCAATCCCCAGCCCCTGCTTTACATTCCTGTATAAACAAAGTCTCAGAAGCGGTGGTGGGAGATGTCACTGTCCTTCCGTGGATGTTTCCCTCGTCCGCTCAGCCCCGGATCTTCTGTCTCTTATCTCTCGTGATATTTTTTCTTCTTCGTCATCTACTTGTTTCCTTCCCTTGGAAGATTCATCAGTAACTATATCATATTAGATGTTGCAGTTCGCCTGCATGGTTGCTGATAAGTGACCATCAAACAGCTTAAAGGGATAGGGGGCTTATTGTCTTTTATGATTGTCTGGTTACAGTTCTCAGTCCAGCTTGATGGGAGAGCTCACACCAACACCAGGGCCGAGGGAACTGACCACACCATCACCACATAACAGCTGAGAGAGGGACGATCCTTACTTGCCAGACCAGCATGTCTAGCCAAGTGTACATGAGGATCCCAATCCCTCAACCAACTCTTTGTATTTTATTCCAGGGCCTAGTCCCACCCACCATAGGCTGGACCTTCCCCATCATCTAGACAACCTCCTTCAGGTTTGCTCTGGGCCCAACTTAACCACTAATTCTCCACAATGTGCCCAGAGCTCAAACCCTCACCCGTCAAGTTGACACCCGTGCCTAACTATGACACTAGACATGATTTCTATTGACCCAGAATAAGAAGGAAAAGGGATGAGCATTTTAGAAACTTAGATACATGGATGGAGCGCTTGCTGAGGGAGCGGGGAGCCCTGGCTCCACCCCTGAAATCATGGCTCGTGCCTGTGGTCGCAGAACTCAGAAGGCAGAAACAGGGAGATCAGACATTCGAGGTTATGCTTGGCTGTGTCACAGGCACTCGTCCCATTGCTCTGAGACAACGCTCAGACCCAAGCAACTTAAGGGGAGACTTATTTGACTTACAGTTCCACAGGGAGAATAGTCCAACCTCAAGACCCATCCCCCGTAACACGCCTTCCTTCAGCAAGGCTCGATCTTGTAAAGGTGTCGTGATCTTCCCAAGCATTGATATCAGCTAAGGATTCAAACGCATGAGCCTATGGGCACAAGGAATATTCACCTCACGACGCAAACCACATCCAGTCCAACCTTAGAAGTCCCATAGACTACATCAAGGCTTCCAAAACAGTTCGAAAGTCCAAAGCCCAAGTCTCCTTGAAATGCCTCAGTCTCCTGTAGCCTCCTGTAAAATCAAAAGACAAGTTACATACTTCCAATGCATACACATGCACACGTGGTTTCCTGTAAACTGAGACTTAATAAGAGCATGCTACTAAGCCTGTGATAATAAATGTGGAAACCTAGGTGAAATGCAGAAATGTCTTAAAAAATACAAGTTAACGAAAACCAAGGAAAAAACTTACAACTTGAACTATCTAGTATTAAGGAAATAAATTGAGTTTATAAGCAAACTCTAGACACTCGGATTCACCTATAAACGATGCAGTTCTTTGAAGGAAGGAATGTGGCAGTGTGACACGTACCCACTCGGAGACTGGAGGGACACTTGCCAGCTCAGATCATGAGATCCTGATTCCCAGGCCAGGCTAACCTCAGGGGAAATGGAGATCAGCAGTCCTTAAGACCAGAAACTCCAAGCCAGGCCTGGTGGCTCCCACTTGTGTCCCAGTACTTGGGAGGCTGAGACAAAGGGTTTTGAGGCCAGTGTGGCATAATGAGCGGCTGGCCTGGCCCACAGAACGAGACCCCATCTAAAAATAAAGCAACCAGACACACACGAATTCAACAAAATATTAACACCTCAAATTAACCCATTTTAAAATGATAACTCATGAGAATCAAGTAGGTAGAGTTTGAGAATACATGATAGTTGGATATTCAAAAATTAAGACTCTGAAGCACTTGTCATCCTAGCATAGGACCCAGGACTGGGTCCCCAGAACCGACACACATGCGGGCCGGGTGTGATGTCCTGCCTATAATTCTAGCCTCCGAAGGGAGAGGAGATCCCCAAAGCTGACTAGCTAGATTAGCCATAGCGACAAGCTCCCCCTTTGAATTAAGTGGAAGAGCAAGTGAAGATGATTCCAGAATCCACCTCCGGTCTCCCCGTGCCTGGGCGCATGTCCTTGCTGCCCTCTGTCCAGTCCTGCTTCATAACTCGGCCCAGGGACGGGACCACCGTCTATTCTCCCCTTCCCCTGAGTCTCCACCTCTAGGAAAGCCAACCTTAGACACGATGCTCAGTGACTGCTGAGAGGCGCTGACCGCTCCCATTGCAGCCGAGGACACAGATCCAGGGCCGTGACCCCAGCAGCCCCCTGTATGCGCGCACCTCATCATCAGGCCTGGCTCGTGGCTGACGGGGAGCTAACCGTGGCACCAAGCCATGGGCCAGTGCAGAGCCCTCAGACGGGTGGAGCTGGGACCCCTGGAAGGAAGCGGAGGGTGGGAGGTCGTTAGCGTCCGTTTCCCCCTGAGGTCCCCGTGACCACCTCATCACAGCCAGTCTGCCCACAGTCTCCATCGAGCACAGTCTACACGCGCTGGAACATTCGGTCTCACACTGCGATGCAGCCACTCACTCGCTTGTTTCTTGTCTTTCTGTCTGTCTGTCTCTCTAAAGCATGAACTTCAAGATGGCAGGAGACTCGTCCATCTGCTTTGCCATGTCTGTGGTCCATCTTCATGGTCAACTTGGCTGGACATGGAATCACCATGGAGACATACCTCCGGTCGTGTCTATGAGCACATTTCCAGAAAAGTTTGCCTGAGGAAGGAGATCCACCCTGAATGTGGGGGGCGCCATCCCATAGAATGGGGTCCTGGGCTGGCTACAAAGGAGAAAGCAAGCTGCGCGCCAGCGTGCACCCCTCTTCCTGACTGTGGATGCCACGTGACCGGCCAGCATGCCTTCCCCACCACCACGGGCAAATCCCCTCAAACTGGGAGCCAGAATCAACATCCCTTCAGCCGTTTGCAGGTACCGGGTCACGGCACTGAGAAAGCAGCTAACACCCTGCGGTATGCTGGCAGGTCCCTTCATCTCTCAGCCTTGGGTTTCTCTCCCAAAATGAGAACAAAGGACGGGTGCCCCAGGACACCTCTAGGCACTGCGTAAGGGGCACACGCAGTCAGGAATCTGTGCCCGCACATCCAGGAATCCCCTCGGGGAGCAAGAAGGCAGAGCCACCTGCTTGGGGTGGGGGGCGGCAGGAGGATGCAGAAAAGAGTCTGGGGGAGGAGACTGTGGAATGAGCACCTGACTCGGGGTGTCTCAGCTGTGTGGGCCCCACATCCTTGGTGTGGGCTTTCTCCCGTGAGTGCATGGAGGCTGGTGGGGGGCAGGCAAGACAGGTGCTGTTAGATCCCTGGCTGGGCCGGATGAGCGGGCCGGAAGAACCAGGGCCAAGCCGCTGAGGGTGCTGGCAGGAGCAGCTGAGACGGGGCCAGGAGGCCCCCCCATGGGAGCCAGGGGCAAGAGGGGGCTGGGCCATGGGAAAGTGAAGAGAGCTGGGATCAGGACGAGGTTAAGGACAGGACGGCCGGGGGCGGGAGAGGCCCAGCGGCCTCGGAAACTGTGGTCAGGGATCGTGGACGGCAGTTGGAACCATCCTGTGATGACCGGGTCTGAATGGCCGGGCTGTGGACAGCTGGAGGTGAAGGTCAGGCCGGGGAGGTGTGGGAAGGGGGCGGAGATCTGGCGGCCCTCTGCAGGCCTGCTTGCCGAGTGAGTGTCTGGCTTCTGTCGTCCACCGATGACTCACAGATGGACCTTTGGCCAGCTCCTCTCCCCCTCCCTCTGTTCTTTGATGTCCTGACTCCCAGACCGGCTCTCCTCCTCCAGACTCAAACACAACTTGTTTTCTTTCTCCTGGATCCTTTCCCAGCTCGCTACCCCATCGTCCCCTTCCCAATCGGTCACTCGTTTCCTCCTCCTCCTCCTCCTCCTCCTCCTCCTCCTCCTCCTCCTCCTCCTCAATGGCCTTGCTCCCGTCACCTCGTCTATCACGAGTCCTTGTGATTTCTTTTGCCCTTCACTTTTCTTTCTTTTTTTCTCCCTTTCCACCCCTTCCCACCCAGGGCATTGCATATGCTGGGCCGGCGCCGGCCCTGAGCCGCCTGCATCTCGTCTTGGTCCACAGCATTCCCAGGCATGAGGCCTGTGTCTGTTTTCAGAGAGAAACGCTGGCCCAGGAGCCAACATCCCACACCCACCTGGAGAAGGTTGAGAGGCAGCTGGATCGATGGTGACCATGATGCCTGGTCTGAAGAACTGTCACAGCACGCAGAAGCACACGGCTTCACAGTCCCGTGGAGGTGGTGACAGACCTGACTCCATCAGTCATGTAGGAACGAATCACCTCCCTCAGTCTCAACTAGACAAAGAAACCAATACCTCGGGGGTGTTATAAATCCTGAAGCAAGTCACAGACATGCCTGGCACACTGCAGGTCTAGTAGGTAGTTTCTCTATCTGCAAGGGGTGCTCTATGACTGTGGGTGGCTCTCACACACACATGCACACACGGGCACACACACGTGCATGCATGCACACACACGTACACTCACGTTCACATGTACTCTCATACACACGCACACTCACACAAGTATATACTCTCATACATGCATACTCGTGTAGATGTGCACACACGTGCACACACACACCTATGCACACATGCATGCATACACACGTGCACACACACACCTATGCACACATGCATGCATACACACGTGCGCACTGTGTTTTCCTTACACATACATATCTGTGATTAAGTTTAACTTAGACATCAAGTGCAGTAAGGGATTAAAAATAATAACAAGTGGAGCCCTGTTATATAATAACAGGACACACACTGTTCCCAGCACTCCAGAGACGAAGACAGGAGGTCTGCCGCAGCTCAAGCACAGTCTGTCTCCACAGTGAGTTCCAGGCCAACCAGGGCCACAGAGAAAGATCCTGTCTCAAAAACACAAATGCATAAATAAGTCAGAATAATTATAACAAAGTGCAATAATAAAAGTTGTCCAAATATGGTCTTTTTCCTTAAATATCTTACTGTCCTGTACTTACCCTTCTTCTCAGGAGCCAGGAGATAAGCCGTCCACGTCTACACCACGAGATGGTGGCACGTGCTGCAGCGGACATTTGAACATACGCACCACGATAAGGCGGCAGCTGATTGGACACCCAGGAAGACTGCTGAGCACTGAGGGGAGGGCAGCACACACAGCTGGACATGCTGCCCCACAGCTGCACGCACAGCTGCACGCACAGCTGGACACGCTGCACGTGGGGGTGGTTCACTGCCCAGGCCGCACAGGAGGCATCTCCACACTACCTAGAACAGGGTGTCATTGAAAACTGAGCAGCTGCTTTCATCTGGAATTTCACATTCAATATTGTCAGGCTTGGCTGGTCCGTGGGCGGGTGAGGCCTCAGAAAGTAAAACTGAGATGAGGGCCAATTGTCATGTCCGTGCTGTCCAGTTCAACGCGCCCCCGTGGAGACTCTCCCTGAGCACACTGGACAGTGGGGGAGACGCTAGGCTGGAGTCAAACTTGACTTCTGTCGCAGACACTCTGTTTGTTGCTGAGAAATTCATGACCAAACGGCTTAAGGGAGCAGGGGGCTTTATTTTGGCTTACGATTGTCCAGTCACGGTTCCCTGTCCAGCTTGGCAGGAGAGCCCACGCCAACACCAAGGGCCCAGGGGACTGACACACCACATTCACAGGACTCCGAGAGGGACAATCCTTGCTTGCCAGACCAGCCTACCTGGTCACGTGCACAGAAAGCTGCCCATGTCCTCAACCATTTCTCTCCATCCCATTCACCTGCTCCGGCACTGGTCCTGCCATCACGGGCTGAGTCTTCGCATCAATTAACAGTCTGCTACAGGCTTACTCTGGGCATAGCACAACTACTAATCCTCACCACTGCGCCAGATCTCAGAGCCTGCAGTTGCCAGGTTGACACCAACATCTCGCTGTGACCTCTGGGTTTGATTAGAGATCGGGTCCCAAAAGAACAAGGTGGAAGAGTGATGGAAGAATATGTAACCATGACAACCCTCTCCCGACTTGCTTTGAGGGCTCAGTCCCGCCTGTAAGAGGGTTACTGATACCTGCTTTGCCCACTACTGAGAGTCATAGAGAGGATGACTACATGTCTCTCCTCCTCTTCTTCTTCTTCCTCTTCCTCCTTCTCCTCCCCTTGAACTTGTAATATTTTACCAGCCAGGGCTGGGATCACAGGCACACATCTCCGTGTCCGGCTGTCTCAGCCTCTTACAATAGATGAACAGCTAACGTGGAGTCTGGACTCAAGAAGTGGGGGGACTCCCCTCCAATTGGAGGCTCCCACACAGACTCGGTTAAGAAGTCTCTATAGGGGCTGGAGAGGTGGTTCAGGGGTTAAGCCTCCGCCTTGCAGGCGGAAGGTCCTGAGTTCGGATCCCAGATCCCACGTATAGACGCCAGGTGGAAGTGGGGGCGGCCTGCGCTTCTGGTCCTGGTAGGGCAGAGCCTGTGAATCCCGGGGCAGAAGGAGGTGGAGGTGCCCATGGTGGTTCGCGAATTCGTCCGTGGTTCTACACACACACAGACATACACACACAGACACGCACATACGCACATACACACGCATATGCACACAGTTGAATAAATAATAATAATAATAATAAAAGAAGTCTTTATAGTCCAAACTAACCTGGAGCGCACCCCTCTCATATGACCCCAGCTTGTCCGTGACTGACAGGCTGCATTCGCCTCCAAGAGGCCGTCCCGCCACGGCACCTCTTGTAAGAGCCCCGTGGGAGGGCGAGGGATAGTCGTGGAGCATCCGGGAGATCGTCTCGGCAGGTTGCCCTCAAGGGCATGGCCCGCTCTCCTCTGTCACCCCCCAGGGGATGGGGACGTGACTCAAAGCTTGGCCTGGAGGCGTCTGAGGACGGACACTCATCTGGAGGCACTGCCTCCATCTTCGGGTACTTTCCGACATTCCTCTGCTGTTTACCCCAACACCACGCAGGCAGAAACGCCCAGGAAGACAATGCTAAGTAATTGATGGTTCCCCTCTTTGCACCCCGCCGCCGCCCCAGGCTCCTGGGGGAAGAAGAGATGTTTGTACACGACCCAGGATGTCAGGAAGCAAGACTGTGGTGGGAAGGGGATTGGAACAGCCTGCATGACTAGAGGCTCACAGGAATTTCTAGCTGTCCTTCCACAGCCAGAGACTCTGCTGCACAAGGCGTCTCTCGTCTCTGCCTCCAAGCGACAGTGCATGCCTTGCGCTGCACCTGGGATTCTGTGCCCTGCCAAGGCCGCACAACCATTCAAATCGATGCTGCCCAAGCATCCCCGTAGCCAGGGGCGGGCTCCGCTTGGACTGCTCGCTTTTCTCACTTTTAGGGTTAGAGCGCTTATGGTTTTGAATGTTTCCTGTTTCAACTGTTAGGACATTTTAGAAATATTTTAATTGAGAGAGAGAGAGAGCATGAGTACCACAGGGCATATGTGGAGGTCAGAGTCAGAGGACAATTTTTGCTTGTTCCTGTGTGTGGGTTTGACTGTGTGGATGTGGCTGTTTGTAAAAGAAGGCACTTGGGTGTTGTGTGCGTGTGGAGGCCCAAGGGTGAATTTGGGAATCACCTGAAGTGCTCTACCTCCTTATTGCTTTGCTCTGGGATTTTCCAGGCTCCACCTTCCAGGATTGGAAGTGCAGTCCACTGATATTTTCACCTGGCATTTTTACATGGAATCTGGGAATCTGAACTCAGGTCCTTTTGCTTGAGAGGCAAAAGAGGACCACCTTTGGAGGTCACTTCTCCCCTTCCACCATGAGCGAGCCACCATGGCGGTTCCAGGGCTGGAACTCAGCACACCAGGTTTGCATGCAGGTCCCTGCTTTCTGCCCCTTATTTTCCCCCTTTCACAACATCAAGCTGAAACATTCTGCACTCTTCCATGTGGGGAACGAAAGACTGGGAGATTCAGGCGCACGGGCTGGTGCACAGACCCAGCAGCTGTCCCCAGCATGTCAGTATCAGAAGTCAGAGGCAGTAGGCACCACGCCTAGGGATGCCAGAGCTGAGACCCCAGCTCTGACTCACCTGCTGTCCGTGGGGCTCCAGCGGGTCACTTCCACGAACTCCTAGGTGTTTTCCTCCCCAGAGTGGCAACGTTGTGCAGCGAACACACTGAACTGCAAGGAACCCTTGAGGTGGGGCCGGGTGGGGAGGGCGCGTTGAGGAGGCGGGCCGGGAGGGCAGAGGGAAGGCTGTCTCACTGAAGAGCATAGCTATCTGCCTGCCGTGGAGCATTCTGAAATGCCTTGCTGCAGGTGAGGGAGACAGATTGCCAGTTTGGAGAAAGCGATGGGCTAGCACTGACCGAGAAGACATCATTGGAGGCCACGGACTGCCACCTGCTGGCTGCTTGGGGAAATGCTTCCCGAGACCTCACTGTAGGGACGCTAGCAATCCCTTAAGGCCACACGCCGGCTTTCAGGTCCCTAGTGTCTGTCCAGAGGCAGGGCCAGGGACCTTCCGCCGCGCTCTGTGGTTCTCGCACTATCTGACCTGAGCCCACGCTGGCCTCTGCTCCTGGAGGTTGGGTGGCATCAGAGGCCCAGCGCTCAGCATGGCTGGCATATGTTCAAAGAAATCTGGTGCCTTGCCCGGATTCTAGCCCAGACCAGCCATAGATGCCTTAAGGACCAGAAGCCAGCTGTCCTTCTAGAACCGGCTCCCTGCTCCTGGTCAGGATCGGCTTCGCTACAATGTTGTCCGTTTTTATTCTTTCTCTGAGACTTCTGAAGCCACTCAGTAATGGTGGTTTTTGTGCAATGCCTGAGAACAGCGTCTGTGTGCCTTCGTAAACACAGTCCCTCTACCAGTCTCCCCAGCAGTGGTTCCCAGCTCAGACCCTTTGGGGGGTGATGCTCAGCCCTGTCTGGAGCAGAGAGACTGCTACTGACCCCTAGTGGGAAGAGGTTGACAGTGCACAGGGTGTTACCAGGCCGGAGCACCAGGCAGCGCGGCCCAGGGGAGTCCAGCCGAGGGCTTGAGTTCTCCAGAATCTTCCAGATCCACGTCATTCATCTTTGTATCCACGGCCCTGTGGTGCCGGCCCGCCTCCTGTGACTGTCGCTTACTGCAGTCAGCTCCGCGGCTGCCTGGCCATCTGTGACTCTGGTGGTCCTTGCACGCGCTTCTGAACAAAGAACTCCGAAGCTCCTATGCATAGCATTAAGTAAGAGGCAAACATTGGTCTGAAAAGACACCATTAATTTCACAGAGACACACAAAAGGGGTAAGATGAACATTCAGATTGGGTGGATATGATTTTAAATGATTATATATATGTATGTATGCATGCATGCATGCATGCATGTATGTATGTATGTATCCCTCTAAAAAGGAAAGGGTAAAGCCTTACTACAGCACTCCAGAACAGGCAAAATAAAGAGAAGAGATTGTTGTCAATCCAATATGAAAGACCTGCTGCAGCTCCCCTAATTAAAACTAGGAAAGAAACTTTGTCCCCCTGACATCCAGGGTCATTTTTCACCAGCTCAGATTACCTCTCAAAGACTTTTAGGAAGTTTCATGATATGGAGACATTGCTGGAAAATTGGCTGCTTGACTTCTGCTGGCAATCAGCTGCAGAAATCAAATCCTTTCCCGCCACCTGGGCGGCTTAGAGTGGGGTTGGTTATCGCTGGCAAGATGAGTTTGCAACCCTAACCCCCGCTCAGAGAGACAGACGCCCCCCTGCTTTCCGCGTGAGGTGTTCACAAAGGGTCTCTGAGGAAGCGTGTCTGATAGGGTGGCGTTTTCCTTTTATGAACTGGAAGTGCTGGGAAACAGTTTCTTTATGTCTCCCTCTCTCCTTTCCCCCTCCCTCTTTCCTTCCTTCCTTCCTTCCTTCCTTCCTTCCTTCCTTCCTTCTTTTCTTTTCTTTTCTTTTCTTTCCTCTCTCTCTCTTTCTCTTTCTCTCTTTCTTGGCCAAACCCAGAACCATATCCCAAGCACTCTGCTCCATCCCCAAACCCAATTCAGATCCTTAAACATGAAAGTGTAAAGAGTGGGCCCCTCTTGCTCAGTTGTGAATTTCAAGTTATTTTTGTTTTCGAAGTAGGGTCTCATGCAGCCTGGACTGGCCTTGTTTTGCTTTGAACTCCATACACAGCCAAGAATGACCTTAGACGTACAGTCTTCCGGCCACCACAGCAGGTTTATGGGGACAGACCTAGGGCTTCCTGAGTGCCAGACAAGCACCCCAATAACTGAGCTACATCCCTGACCCCAAGCATTTGATGACGATGCTTATGAGTTTGCGTGGGTGAGCTTGCCTGGCCCCACCTCGCCCCAACCTGTGTGTTTCTGCTCTCTCGCTGATGAGGTTTGGGGTGACATGTTTGCACACGGGATGGAGCCGCAGAGTAGCCCTCCCGCGTCTGAGCACCACGTTCATTCCTGGGAAAGGCGTGTCTGGCAAATCGGAATATGCTATAAATCACATTTTAGTGCAAGTGACAAAGCTGGAGCACCCTCGCCTCAGGGAGCACATTCACTCTGTCAGTTAGAATTCAGTCCGCCGAAACGGAGCGAGCTGGTTCTTGTCACGGGGGGGGGTCTACTGGGGGGCCACAGCCCACGGAGGCCGAGGTGATAGCAGGCGGCGGGCAGACACCGATGCACAAAGCTTCGCAGCGCCTCTCCAGCCGGCCACCTGTCCATCCGTCACCCAGCCCCTGGGGGACACGGAGGAGCCTCGGGTTCAGAACCAGGCTGTGCCTTCGGTGGGGGTGGGAACTGGAAGCTCTGGAACTCAGGAACGAAGCGAAAGGCATCTTGCAAAAAGAAGAGAGTCCGGCTAATTCTCCGCTCTGCACAGCTGGGTGGAGACAGGCCTCCGGAAGGCGCTGACAGGGCGTTAGCTTTGCACCCTCAGACCTGGATGCTTGGGGAGTCTGCCTGGGGCTGTCCACTGAAGGGCCCAGGGGACAGCAGATTGAAAGGGAACCGCAGAGTTAATAGTGACTTACTTTGGGGAGTTTAGACACTGGCAGTCACAACATCCGTGATTGCAAATAGCTGTGTTCCCTCACTGCAGAGTCACTGTGGTCTCCACCCCAAGCTCAGGGGTGGGGGGTCCAGTCCCCCAGCTCTGTCCTCCCAGGGCCTGGCAGCGTAGACTGCACTGCTGGGCCAGCTTCTACTGCAGAGCCTCAGGGCGCTGTGCCCGTCCACCTGGACCTCTAGTCCTGACCCGTGTGGGAGACGAGCCTAGCACAGATGTCATGCCAGGCGGCCAGGGGACCACAGCAGCGGCAGGAGGGGCTTCCCGGGGGTGAGCGGGGTCTCTCTCCAGCAGTGTGCAGACAAAGACTGAATTGGATTCCCCCCACACCCACTCCACCCAGGGCTATGCTCTGAGCAGGCCGCACCTCGTCTCTAAGCAAGAGAGAAAAGCAGTGGTCCAAACTGTGTGTCCAGCCCAGCCTAAGCAAGGCCTGGGGCCCCTCCGCTGTGAGGCTCTGTATGGGCTCAGAAAATACCAGGCATCGAGAAGAAGGCCAGACAGGATGAGCTGCCAATCACTCTGCATCCTTGCTGACCTCTGCTTCTCTTGCTACCGTGGTAACTGTCGCTTGGGTGAAGCCGCCCTTTGGGTAACTGTGAGACTGAGACCAAAGGAAGAGCAACCGGCCTAGGTCACACAGCCAGGCAGACACTCCAGGTAGCTCGTGCGACTGCGACGGGGGCACTCCGGGCCAGGCCTCTAGGCTCCCCCAAGTTGGTTCTGCCCAGAGAAGACGGGGATCATGGATGTGTTTTGGATCTGAGGGAAGGAGGAGGCGGCGGTGAGAAGAGGAAGGCACCCAGTGGCTTGGGTCCAAAAGAGGCAGAAGGGAATAGCGAAGGCCCAGGTGACCCGGCTCCTCTCCCACCCACTCATCTCCGCTGTGACCTCCCCCCAGGACCCGAGGAGAACACACTGATTCCCTGTGGCCTGAGGGTCTGGAACGCAGGCAGCCAAACACTTCTATCTGCCTCGCCAGTGGCCCCCGGGGGCAAGTCAGGCTTGTTCCACGCCTGACCACCCTCCCTGTCCCACACAGACGCACAGATGCACGCTGGTCCGTGATCTCCCCCAGCCTTCTGTGCACTCCAGCAGTGCCTGCAGCTGTTACCCTCTCCGTACTGAACCCCCAAATCTGACTGGGAAAAGATTCCCTCAAAACAGACGCCCCCACGGGCCAGGCCACGTGGCTCGCCTCGCCTCAGTCCTGTTTGTCAAAGGAAGAGGTGTGTTTAAGTCACGCTGTCCCTAATGCATTTTCTATTGTCTATGAAAACCACAGCCAGCCATTAAAATGCTTTTCCCCCCTTTTCAAGGAAAGAGGGAAAGAAAGAAAGGCCATGGAGCACAGTCCTCTTGCTTGACTTGCCATTCTCTTTGATCCATTAGAACCGAGAACGACTCCTTCTCCAGCTGTGGAGTGTGAGGCAGAAAGGGAATAATTATCCATAAAGTGGCTTCCAAGTGTTTGCTTTGTGATGAAAGAAGACTTTTGAGAGTCTGGAAGAAAGAAGCAATATGCAAGTCTCTCCAGATGCCATCAGCAATAATATTAATGAATTAATGATTTACTCGTGGTTTATACGCGTGTTTGCTTTGCCGCTCATGAGCATACACCGTTTCCCTGGTAACCCTGACATCAGGCCGAGCTTCATCGCTCGAAGACCAAAGGGCAGCTCTCGAGGAAAAGCATACAGTCTCGCTCGCTCTCTCCAGCGTTTGAAATGGGAAGATGATGAATTGATACTTTCTAAAAGAGTTTGTCTTCTTTCCTTCCCGTTACCACTGAGGCGTGGCATCTGAAACGCCCGCTGTATCAACATCTAATTCTTCCACCTTCCTCTTCCACATGCCACATAACATCGCTCCTGCCTGTGTGTGCCATTAATTTACATGTGTGTGTGTTGTGTGTGTGTGTGTGTGTGTGTTCAAGTGCGTTCCTGCATCTTCTCATCAATGAACAAAAATATTGATGTACCTTCTTAGTCAATGTTTAGTAATCTTACAGCTCCTATGTTGAAGTGGTGGCAGGTACTTCCACTTTAAGAAATGCTCACACACAGAGTGTTGGTTGATGAGAATGGAAAGTTCTAGTTTTGTCAAATTAAAAAAAATAATTCACAATAGTGCAAAAGTGCTTGGTATAAACTGTTATACAGGCATCTGGCCAGACAGATGGACAGAGGCGGCTGGGCCTAGAAGGAATAGACGGAGGTTCTTGGTCAGCCTGACAGCGCATGCCTGAGAATATTCTCGGGAGAAGGTTTTGCCATCTTCCATTAGGAGGACAGGAGGAGGAAATAGAGGACGGGGAGGGAAATCTAGTTGCTGCTCGCGCAGTGGGTGAGGAGCTGTATCAAGGTGGGAGCATCCACTTGCGAACACATTCTGGTGCAGCCGCTGGACGCCACGATGCAACCGTCTGAGCGTCTGTTCCCTCTCCAGGATGGAGAGCGAGCCCAAGAGTGCTAACTCCAGGGGGGATCTAGCATGAATGAGGTGACGTGACCGGCCCCCCGGGAGCAGCCCGCCCGAGGTGCACCCCACCTGCCACTGCTGGCAATCCTCGCAATCCTCAGATTTCACCGAGTCTGGAAGGAGCGCTCTCTTTAGAGCTTAGGATGTAAGAAGCAGGACCCCCCTGCCTTATGGGTAAAATTGCCCCCTGGTGTCCAGACAAGGAAACAGGAGCCCAGCAGGTCCCAGAGACTGCGGAACCAGTTTCTGTGACTTCAGAACATGACTCTCTGTCCCCTTGAGGCTGGGTTGACCCCCGTATTGCGTTACATGTCCTTGGGCCAAAATGCCTGGCAAAAGCAACTAATGGCAAGAAAGGTTCATTGTGGGTCACAGTTGGGGTACGGTCCATCACGGCGGGGAAGTCATGGTGTCAAGAGTGTAGGGCAGCTGTTCACCTTGCATCCGCAGCCGGGAAGCAGACAGAGATGATGCTGGTGATCAGCTCACACGCTCCTTTTTGTTGAGAACGGGAAGAAATAGCGCCAGGGAAGACGGGGCCACCCACATTCAGGGTGGGTCTTTCCATCCTAATTAGCATAATCAGGATAATTCCTCACAGGCATGTCCAGGGCTCAACCTAATCTACATAATCTCTCCGAGTGGGCCTGGAGACTTGTTCCCCTAGATGATTCTAGGTCCTGTCATGCTCTACTTTGCAAGACAGTGTGAGCTGCAAACAGTGTGACTGCTTTCTCAATCACAGTCCTGCCCAGTGAGGTAGAGGTAGAGGGCGATGGAGGAAGACACCTGATGCCTGCCTCCAGTGCACACTCGCACACACGCGCACGCACACACGCACACGCATGCCCATGCGCGCACACACGCACATACATACACGCGTGCACACACACATGCGCACACACATACATACACACACACGCACGCACACATACACAGGCATGCACGCACACACCCACCCATACACACGCACATACACATGCACATACACACACACATATGCACACACAAGCCCGGATGGCTTAGTGTTGCTTGGCGACCCTTCATAGCAAGTATGATTACGTTGATTCACACTAAGAGGGTCACTCATATGAGGTCAGCAGTGCTGACCCCAACTCACCCAGCGCGACTAGTTAGATGCAGTCCGCCTGGCAGTGGCCATGTAGACATAGCAGAATACCCGTGTAGCTTTCAACTTCCGGCAGTGAAGGGGCGAGCAGGGAAGGGCAGAGGAAAGTAGCTAAGCAACTATGCAGGGGACAAAGGGAGCTCCCCAACTCCCCACCACCATGAAAACACACGAGGAACACCGACTATTGGGATTGTGGGGGAGCACCACATAGCACAGAAAAAGAAGGGAAACAGGAGACAGAAGAAGGGGGGGGGTCGTGCTTATTCCTATTCAGTGTTTTACCAGCGTTACGACCGCAACCAGGTCACTTGACAGCCTGTATTTGAGCGGTTCTCTAGAGGAACAGAACAAATAGAGTGAATCTGTTTTACAAAGGGGAATCTATTGATCGGCTCATGATATAGACTGGGCCGTCGACAACTGCTCACTACACTGGAGAAGCTAAGGATCAGGCGTCTGCTCAGCCCGGGAAGCCGCTCTGCCCAGGAGGCTTCTCTGCCGGGGCCACTGGGTTCCACAGCAGTTCCCAGTTGATGCTGGAGGTCTGGAGGTCCAGGCTGCAGGTCTCCGGTCCACCCTGCAAGGCTGAAGAAACCGGGATGGTGCAGGAGGGGTGGTGATGGCGGCAGCGGGGGCAGCAGCAGGAGCAGGCAGAACTATGCAGCCCTGCTTCCTCCCAGGCCTCTTTACATCTGGACCCCTGCCGAAGGCTTAACCTGCCCTTCCATGAACACCCTCATAGACACACTCAGAGGTATGTCTCTTAGTTGATCCCACATCTAAAGAGGTCGGCGACCTCGACAGTTATGAACATCCCCACAAGACCCGCACGGGAACTGTTTAGTAGCAGTGCATTGTGGAAGGGGAAAGACTGGCGAAGGTTAATGCTTTCCTCGGTGGTCTACCCACTGAGGGGAGAGTCGTGACGTACGTGTCGCGTGCACATACGCGACAGCCGAGGCAGCCATGGGAAACCCAGTAGGTCACAAAAATGAAAAAAACCCTTGAAAATAGGAAGGATGCTGGCAGAGGAGAAGAAGGGTTGTAATGGGAAGAGAAGTGGGATGGGATTGGGAGTTAAGGGTGTATTGTGAGTTCACTATAGTCACGTATAAGACACAAAAAGAATAATTAAAAAAAAGTTGACAACCAGGATTGACCACCCCAACTTTCCAAGATGTCCTTTCTCAGCAAGGTTCTCAACAGAAACCACGCTTCAGACCCACAGCCACAGATAAGGGAGAAAGCACGGGATGACGTGCTGGGTGACCATGTGGCGTGGCCGTGCGCAGAACCAGCTGGCTGGCGTTTTGCAGGCACCGGCTGCCTGGTCTCACCGCTGACTCAGGCCTGTTCCACTCAGGCTTGTGTCCTACACGAGCGCTACCTGCTTCGGGGTGGTTTGCTAAATGAATTTATTTTTGGTGCTGGGATTTGAAAAACAGGGTCTCGTGTACACTGGGTGTTCCAGTCAACTGCACGGTTGCTGATAAATCACCATCAAATGGCTTAAGGGAACAAGGGGTTTATTTTCTTACGATAGTCCAGTTACAGTGTGTAGCCCAGCTTGAGATCCATGCACCAACACCAGGGCCGAGGGAACTGGCCACACCATCTCTACATAATGGCTGAAAGAGGGACGATCCTTACTTGCCAGACCAGCATGTCTGGCCAAATGAACAGAAGGATGCCAACTCTCTTAACCAGCTCTCTGTGATTTATCCAGGGCCTAGTCCCACCCACCATGGGCTGGGCCTTACCCATCAGCTAGACAATCTCCTGCAGGTTTGCTCTGGGCTTAACCACTAATTCTCCACAAATGTGCCCAGAGCTCAAACCCTCAACTGCCAAGTTGACACCCGTGCCCAACTATGACATTAGGCAAGCACTCGCAACAGAACTGTGACCCCATTCCCTGGAAGCATTTTAATCTTTTTTTTTAAATTTTTTTATTATTATTATTATTTATTCAACTGTGTACGTGTGTGTGTATGTGCTCGCTCGCGCGTATGTGTATGTGTGTGTCTATGTCTGTGTATGTGTAGAACCACGGACGAATTCGCGAACCACCACGGACGCCTCCACCTCCTTCTGCCCCGGGATTCACAGGCTCCGCCCTACCAGGACCAAGAGCGCAGGCCGCCCCCGCTTCCGCCTGGCATCTATACGTGGCGTCTAGGATCTGAACTCAGGACCTTCTGCCTGCAAGGCGGAGGCTTAACCCCTGAGCCACCTCTCCAGCCCATTTAATCTTTTTTAAAAAAAATTTTTATTATTATTATTTATTCAACTGTGCGCATGTGCACGTGTATGTGCGCGCGTGCGCGCGCGTGTGTGTGTATCTGTGTGTGTGTGTGTGTGTGTGTGTGTGTGTGTATCTGTGTATGTGTACAAGCAAAGACGAATTCGCGAACTACCATGGACGCCTCCACCTCCTCCTTGTTTACTCTGCCCCGGGATTCACAGGCTCCGCTCTACCAGGACCAGAAGCGCAGGCCACCCCCGCTTCCGCCTGGCGTCTATACATGGGATCTGGGATCTGAACTCAGGACCTTCTGCCTGCAAGGCAGAGGCTTAACCCCTGAGCCACCTCTCCAGCCCTCTTTTTTTTTAAGTGCTAGTAAATCACCTTTTAAAATATTTTATTATTTTTATTATTATTTATTCAATTGTGCATGTGTGTGCATGTGTATGTGTATGTGTGTGCGTGTGTGTAGAACCATGGACGAATTCAGGAACCACCATGGACCGCCTCCACCTCCTCCTTGTTTACTCTGCCCCGGGATTCACAGGCTCCGCCCTACCAGGATCAGAAGCCCCCCCCCCCCCCCCCCGCTTCCGCCCGGAGTCTATACATGGGGTCTAGAATCTAAACTCAGGACCTTCTGCCTGCAAGGCAGAGGCTTAACCCCCGAGCCACCTCTCCAGCCCCGCATTTTAATCTTGTTCACCTGTCTTGTTTGTTTGTTGATTCACTTACTGATTCGTGGATGCTGGGGAGGAAGCAAGCCACTCACGCCAGGCTAGCACTCTTCCACAGAGCTATGCCCAGCTCAGGAAGACACAGTTATTTACATATTTCACATGTGTGTAAATGGAGTATGCACATGTGTGTATGTGCATGCGTAGGTATATGTATAAGAGTGCACTCGAATGCTTGTGCCCGTGGAAGTCCAAGTTCTTGATCATTCTTCTGCCCTATTGTTGAGAAGCCAGGTCTTCACTAAACCTTCCTGGGCTAGAATCACAGGTGGGCCACCAGATCCTTCTGAATTTTTTTTTTTTTACATGGAATCTGGGCACCTAAACTCAGGTTCCTTTGTTGTTGAGGCAAAGACTTTAACCTCGAGCCATCTCCCCAGTCCCAAGAGGCCCGTGTCTAAACATGGCTCTACATGCTGTGTCCCCCTAAAGAGAAGCTGTGAGTCTTTGGTAAGACTCTTTGGAGGGTGCATATGGCCCGTCTGGCCACGGCCCCTGCACAACCGTGATGGACAGTGAGTGTCACTGGCGAGCTGTCACTTCTGCTTTGCTGACGTCTGTCATGAAGGATGACCGCCGGGCTCAAAGCAGCTGTCACATGCTTTGCTGCTGTTAATCCGTGCCGTGGGATCTTTCTCTAGTGACTCGGGGGTCACCTGAAGGTCAGGTCTGCCTGGTCACTGCAAGTCACCCGTGGATCACAACCTTGCTCCAGTTGCAGGGACGGGGAGCAGCCAGGATTTCTGGACATCAGTCACAGAATCAAGCATGCCCTGTGGTACTGTCTTCATTGGTCTGTCCCAGTGGCGATTTTTGTAGATTTGAGATGGAGCAAGGAAACCGAGAGTAAGATTAGCCTGTGTGAGCAGAACTTCAGAAGCCACTTTCTGGGGTGCCACACGGAACCGGGAAGAATGCCACTCACGGCCTCTGTCCGGCCCGTGGGTGGTCTGCAGGCAGGAGAGGAACAAGTCTCACCACTTACATTTCCATACCTCAAATAATCACTTTCCATACTCTGGACAGTCCATTTCCCCCACAGTTATGCTTCTGCCAGGGACCCCAGAGCGGCACCCCGAGGCCTGGCTAGAGAGAGCGCTGCAAAGCTCGGGCCTCCATCTCCCTGTTTGTTAATAAAACACTTAAAGAAGCAAGAGCAACGGTCACAAGCACAAGAGAGGGTGTGTGTGTGTCTGCAGTGTCTAGCTGAGCAGTGACCACAGGACCCCGGAAACCCAGTGAGGTGACATACCCTGAACCCTGAGTCCCAGAAATTGGGAGACAGACTCAGGAGGACCTCGCAAGAATGTTTGATAGTTAATCCTGGGGGTGAACTTAGACACACCTGCATTAACTAAGATCAGCTGAGACCACTGAACAGATTATCTGGATAATACGAAGATCAGCCCTAGAACCGATCGGAACCTCCCACCAATGGACCAGATAAAAGGAACCTCGGAACAGAAGAGAGACTCTAGGAAGCCCACTAGCCACTTGGATGGGTGCGACGTAGCCTGTCTCCAGCTTCAGCCACCAGCCATGCCGCCTCCGCCGTGAAAGACTGTTTCTCCCCTGTGGAAGCCTGAGGTGAATACATGTCCTTTCCTCCCCTAAGTTATTTGGATCTTTTTTTTTTTAATTTTTTATTATTTATTCAACTGTGCGCATGTGCGTGTGTATGTGCGCGCACGCGTGCGCGCGTGTGTGTGTGTGTGTGTGTGTGTGTGTGTAGAACCACGGACGAATTCGCGAACCACCATGGACACCTCCACCTCCTTCTGCCCCGGGATTCACAGGCTCCGCCCTACCAGGACCAGAAGCGCAGGCCGCCCCCACTTCCGCCTGGCGTCTATACGTGGGATCTGGGAACCGAACTCAGGACCCTCCACCTGCAAGGCGGAGGCTTAACTCCTGAGCCACCTCTCCAGCCCTCCCCTAAGTTATTTGACTGCGGGTGTTCTCTCATAGCATAGTTAAGAGTAACCATTACGCCTTGTCTCACAACAGCAGCAAAACAGCGAAGAACACCAGGCTAGGGGTGCAATTCAGCAACAGCCTGCTCGTCTAATGTCACCCTGCAAAGAAGCGCCCCCCAACAGTCACAGAACCCCAAAGCTCCCGAGAAGGGCTTGCTTGACTGAGCACAGTGCTGCTGCACGTTCTATGGGGTACGGAAGGATCTGAAGGGGGAGCTCATCAGTAAAGTGCTTGCCGAGCAGGCCGAAGGACCTGGATTCCAATCCCAGAGCTGGAGACGTAGAGGCAGGGGACCCCCGGGCTTGCTGCCAGTCGAACCGAATTGTTGAGTTTCAGGTTCCGTGAGAGACACCGCCTCAAAAAAGTAAGAGGGAGGTCAGAGACGCTCGGTAAAGGCGCCTGTGAGCAAACCCGGCGATCCGAGTTCAAGTCCTGAGTCTGCACAGTGGAAGGGGAGAAGTGAGCTCCAGACGCTGTCCTCGACCTCCACGTGTGTGCTCTGGCCCAGGCACGAATGTTCTTGGTCTCTGTCTCTCTCTCTCGTAAAGAGAAAAGGATGAAAAGTGTAAGATGGAGCTGCGGTTGCAGAAGACACCCCATGCCACCCTCCGGCCTCTGCATGCTTGTGCTGTGTGCGCGCACGTGTGCATATAGAACACACGCAGGATCTCAAGACACATCCAGCTGTGCGGGACAGCTCAGGTCCACGCCAATGGTACTGAACACACGGGTTTCCCGGCATCACGGAAGCGCGCCCCTGGCCATCTGTGCCCACGAGCTCAGCTCTAGCGAGCCCGGGAGCTGACTTCAGGGGGTGAGCATGTGGTAGATGAGGTGTTTCTTGCGTGCGTGTGCCATCCTGGGCCCAGTGGCTCATGCAAAGATGACTCAGGCGACCTGTTATCACGCCAGGGTCCCAGGCCGCCCACCTGTGCTGTCTCCACTGGAATGGGATGGAAAGAAGGGAATAGCTGGCTGAACTCCCGGGGCACATGGAAAGGAAGGAACTGCCGGTGTGACCAGATAGGAAGGTGGGGAGTGGGGTAGGGGGGCGAAGGGGTGGGGTGGGGAGTGGGGGTGGTGGCAGGTTCTGGAAGGGGAGAGTGACAAAGAATAGCTCAGGGAGCACAGGAGTCCTGTTTGAGACGGGGGAGGGGGTGTGTGGGGGGGACACAGGCACGGCTTTAAAAGGAAATGTGAGCAGTAGAGGATGGCCGCAGCCTAGTGCAGTGAAGAGCAGTGTGCAGACATAACCAGCAGAATGCAGAGCACCCTGCGCTGCTCACTCCCCGTCCTAAGGGAACCTTGTGGAAGAGGGGGCCGTAAGACCATAAGAGCCAAAGATGGGGAGGTCCACTGTTAAACAAGACATTCTATGCAAGGCAGGGCTGCTGCAGCCAGGACCTCACTGCAGTGAGACTTGTCCTTCCCAGACCTGCATTAAGACTGATAAACCATCATAGAGGGTCTCAGGAGAAATCGTTACTTGCAGTGGGAACCTTAGAGGCTAGGGCTAGACAGGTGAAGGGGAGTGCCCCATTTAGTGGGATGGCCCGAGGAAAGGACGCTTGGTCTGCCACAGAGGTCTGAATCTAGCTACTAATTCTTCACTGGTGTGCCAAAGACTCAACTCTCATCTCTCAAGCTGATGCCTGTATCTATTGGTGCAGTGAGTAGAAGCTCTTGCGGCCAAAGCTGACGACGTGGGCTTGGTCCCTAGAGCCCACATGATGGAAGGAGAGAACCAGTTCCTGTAAGTTGCCGTCCACATGTGTGCCAGGGTATGGGCAACATAAATAAAATGTCAAAAGAAATCAAATCAATTAACCAAGATTCCAGTGTAGGAGTCACAGTTTAAAGAAATTATTCTTGTTGGGAGAAAGAACTCTGAGTCTGTCTTAGTTGCATATTTCATATTGCTACCATAAACATACAATCCAAAGAATTAAGAGAATCGGAGGTTTCTATTCATGGTCACAATTTTAGGTTCACTCTGCGAGGGAGCAGGGGAGAGTTCATATCAACATTGGGGGCCGAGGGAACCAGACACAGCATGCGCACAGGAAGCGCTGAGAAAGGGGCTTCAACTTGTCAGCATGTGGCAGCCCGACTACCCCTTCTCCATCTCATCCACTGGTCCCACCCACCTGGGCTGGGTCACCAGTTAGCTAATCATCTCCCTTGGGTTTGCTCAGGGTTTGCCTCAACTAATCTTTACCACGTCCCCAAAGCCTATCTTCATAGATGTGCCTAAAGACCCAGCTCTCCACGGTCAAGTTGACGCGTAAAAATGCCCATCGCAGAGCCTGGCGGGGTATTTTGTAAAGTGTGCTTCACTCTCGCGGGAGAACAGCTGTCTTCTGACGCTTACACGTGTCTGACCCAGGTTCCCCAGGCAAGGCCTGAAACATTGCCAGCCCGAGTTTTGTGGTTCTCCGAGGACCGTAAGAACCCGGTCCTTGTAGCAGCGACTGGCCACTTGGCCCTCGCTTCCCCGTGGGCCGAGAGCTCGGAGACCTGCTGAGTGGCCGCTGACGCGGGCAGGGGGCGAGACCCTGTGCGAGTGCTGCGTGAGCTGCTGCGTCAAGGGCGTAGCTCTGCTTGGGCTGCTCAGTCACTGTCCGGCTTACCTAACCCTGGGCGGGCGTCGCTGCCAAGCATCCAGTGGAGACGAGATGGGCAGCGCCAGCAGGGGTGGGGGCTCTGCTGAGCGGACAAGAACATCGTCACTCTCTAGGGCCAGAGGGCTTCCCCAGACCAACAGGACTCCCTTTTGCTGCGTTAGGCTTAGATGTCCATTATTCCACTGGGCATGAAGAGATGCTTCAGCTGTTAGGATTCTAAAAATAGGTGGTGGCTTTTATTGAAGTTTATAAATGAAGACAAAATACGCTGGACCCTTACATGGTTGCTTTTGTGTGTATGCATGTGCATGCAGATGACACGTGCAGAGGACGACTCTCAGAGGTCAGTTCTGTACTTCCACCATATGGGTTCTGGGGATTGAACTCCGGTCGCTAGGCTTAGTGGCAAGCACATGTACTCACTGAGCCATCTCATAGGCCCCTGACAGTGAGTTCTACCTTGAGCAGCCTTGTGCACAGCAGATAAAAATAAAGCAAATAAGAGTGATGAAACTAAACTAAGCATGATCAGGCACGCCTGCCATCTGTGACAGGACTGCCATGAGCTCAGTGCAGCCAGAGCTACGTAGCGAGACTTTGTCCCAAAGAAAAACAAATGACCAAAAAGCAATGAAAACAAATCTTGGCTCAATCCTTGCTGATCAAGCCCGTAGAAGCAGCTGTGTCTCATTTGCTAGTGTGCATCTGTATTCAGGCATACAAGACACACACACACACACACACACACACACACACACACACACACACACACCAGCGCACATGTGGAGGTCAAAGGGCAATTTGTAGGTGATGGTTCTCACGTTCCACCAGATGTGGTTTTTGGGAATTGAACTCATGTCATGAGGTTTGGCATCAAGCACCTTTACCGTTGAACCATTTTTGCCACCCCACTCCTCCACCCACAAAAAATAAGCTTTAAAATAAAAGGAGCTCATGGTAACTTTTACTTGGATCCTGCACAAGCAAGTCCCTGGGAGGGGGGGCTGGAACCGTGAGCCCACGCTGGGGCATTCCCCATCTTGCTTCAGTCTCGAAAACAGCTACCAAGGTAGTAATTACCAGACCCATTTCATAGATGGGAAAACTGACATGTGAAGAAAACTCCTAGGGAGGATCTTGGGAGAGTGTTGGAAAGACCCATTACCGTTCCGGCCTGGGGTTGGCCCCCAGGGAGAAGCAAGGAGAGGGCTCTTTCTCAATGACTGAGTGTCCAGCTGCACTGCCTCAGGGTGCTGGTCCCTCGGGGATGCGGGTCCCTTGGGGGTGCTAGTCCCTCGGGGTGTGGGTCCCTCGGGGATGCGGGTCCCTCCAGGTGCGGGTCCCTCCAGGTGCAGGTCCCTTGGGGATGCTGCTTGTGGTCTTTGTGGCTGGAGGGATTGGCTGCCCTCCCAGCAGCTCCAGGCCAGTCCTTATCTCTGTCTCTCCTGCAGCTCACTTCTTCCCACAGGGCTGTTACACTGCGTCATTGTGTGCCCCGAGATTTGTGATTTATAAAGGTCATGAAATTGGGCTCAATGTCATCTATAGAGAAGCCGGGGGACATTCTTCTCTGTTGTGACCAGAACAGAGGGCTTCTGGGTAAAGAATCGTGGGAGGGGCTGGGAAGATGGTTCAGGGGTTAAGCCTCTGCCTTCCAAGCAAAAGGACCTGAATTTGGATGTGACCTGCAATTACACAGCCCTGGAGGGTGGAGCCTGGGAAATCCCAGAGCAAAGCAATCAGGATCAATCCGGGATGATTCCTGATGTCGCCCTTAGGTTTCCACAATGCCTCTTACACACACACTGACACACACACACACACACACACACACACACACACACCCCTTCAGAGGAGGGTTTGCATGGGAGCTCTGGATCTTTGAGACATACCGTTACTCTCAGCCAGGTTCGGCAGAGATACTGATCTCATAGTGCTGTGGGGGGGGGGTGCTGTGTGGATGTTGGGGTGTCTCTCCTATCGTGTGAACCTTTCATCACTGTGACAAGACATCATCAGGTACAAAGTTCACTCCTGAGAACTGAGCACTCGCGTTCTAAAGCAAAGATTGCAATAAAAGGCCTCATAATGTTTAAGTAAGTTTACAGCTTTGCGTTGGGTCACATGCATAGCTCTCCGGGCACGTGTGGATGGCGGGCAGACTTACCCAGCAGGTAAACAAAGCTCACCCTCACCCGGTGGGCAAACAGACTCTGCTGCTCATGGAACCCTGGGATCTGATCTCCGCACTTGCTGTCTGTGGGCCCCTCTTCCAGCCCCCCATTCCATCCTAGCTGTCCTGAATACCCAGGTACTCCCTCCAGGTGCTGCCCCCAGATGGACCCTGCCCGCAATTGCACGGATCACTCAGTGCCTGCTGCCCGACGGTGCCCCACGGCTCTTACCCACCTGTCCAGCCTTCTGGAATTCTCCAGGTGAGCAACTTCGTCCAGCGGCGTGGCGCAGAAGCATGAGATGTCCCCTTCCCCGCTTGAGCAGCAGCCTGGGATCTGGAAGGATCCAGGTCTTGAAGCCCCAGCTGGCTGTGGGCTACGGCTTCCTTCTTTATGGCAAACCCACAAGCATGGTCCCCTGTCCAGCTGACACAGGCCGGTACCTTCCCTCGAGCCGGCATGCTGCCCTGGGCCGCAGATTCCTTCTCTGCTATCATCGGGACTCTGGGACCAGTGAGCTCAAATATCCAGCATGGGGCTTCTGGAAAGTTCTACCAGCTCCTGCTCTAGAAGCTAGAAGCATGTGTCATGGTTTGAAATGTGTCCCCCACAGTCTCATGTGTTTGGCAAGGTCATGGCACCTTGGGAGGTGGAGCCTTGCTGGAGGAAGCAGTCACAAGGGGTGGGCCTTGAGGTGGATCAGTCCCACCATACCTCCAGGAGAAGTCAGCCTTTGCAGCAAGCAGTCTGCAGCTCTCAGCTTCCAAGATGTGTGGGGTGACGTAGCCTCCTCCAGCTTTGGCCGACCAGCCATGCCGCCTCTGCTTTGAGAGACTGTACTTTCCCTCTGGAACTGTAAGCTGAATAAACCTCCCTTTCTCCCTGAAGTTGATCGACTTTGGGTGCTCTCTCACAGCAATAATTAAGAGTAACCTTACAGACATATCTACCAGGAACTGCTCATATCTGGGGAGAAGGGGTGGAGCTGATCGGATGCTGCCAAAGCCATGCCGTGGACAGGTGGAATGTGGCTGGGACGCACTTCTGACAGGAGGTGACTTTGCCTAGAGAGCTGCTGACTCTGGGGACACGCCAGGGTCACTGTGGCTCTGCACACCTGGGCAGTAATTGGGCAAGTGGCCGACGCGGAGGCTGGTGCTGAGCAAGGCCTCATGGGAGGACAGGCTGAGAGGAGTCAGACGGCACACAGCTCGGGCCGCACTCGGCCCCCCACCCCCACCCCCGCATTCCCCCGCGATGGGGCACAGGACAGACACTTCAGACGGGGCTCAGTAGCTCCTGATCCCCCTCCAGCTGACGTCTCCTTCCTGGGCCCCATTCCATGGCTCACGACCCCGGCCACTCTGCCGTCCACGTAGGAAACTTCACTTCCAGATTTGTGCGTTAGTGGGATTTAGACCCTTTGGGAAGGGATTGGGGTGCGTGCGATGGAGTCATTTGGCTTCTGGGATTTGTGACTCTGAGAGACCTGAGCGTGCAGCTCTGCCTCGAGCATGACACTCTGCCATGCTGTGAGGTGGCAGGAAGGTCGCCATCAAGTGCCAAGTACTTAGACTTCTAAGTCGCCAGTACTGTAAGGCAAAAAACAGGTCTATCCTTTGTAAATCACTAGTCTCTGGTATTTTGCTATAGCAAGGAGGAAACAGACTCAGCCAGTGTGATCCTGCAAATGAGGTAAGGGGAAGCTTTTCCAATACACAGGCCCCACCCAGAACTCTGGGGGCAGGAGGGCTCTGAAGTGGCCTTGAGGGAGGACCCCTGAACTAGGAGGAAACCCCCCTTTTAAAAGTTTTACAATTTTGGTTGTGTAATGGTTAGTGCGTGCGTGCATGTGTATGAGAACCATGGTAGATCAGACATCTTTTCTAGATCATACTTTACTTTTATTTATTCTAGATTTTTATTGCTTACTGTGTGTATGTGTGCACATGCACATGTGTATGTGCGTATGTGTGTGTGTATGTGTAAGTACATGTATGTGTGTGTGTGTATATGTGTGTGTGTGCCTGCACGTGTGTATGTGCACGCAGGCCTATGCATGCCATGCATAAGTGTGGTCAGATCACATCTTTGTGGAGTCGGTAGGTTCTGGGAATTGCACTCAGGTTATTGGGCTCAGGTATCTTTATGGACCGAGCCGCCTGGCTAACAACCCTCCCCCCGCCCCCCGCCCCCCGCCCCCCGCCTTTACTTTTTGCAGCAGACTCTCTCATTGAACCTGCAGCTCACCCATTGGCTAGGCTGGTCAGCCAAGAGCTTCAGGAATCTGCTGTCCATACTTCCCTCCCCAGCCCTGCACTGCGGGCCAAAGCGCCACGGCTGGCCCTGTCAGCGCTGCCATGTCCTGTTCATCTGTGCTCCGATCTTGAACTCAGGTCCCTGTTCACCAGGCAGGCACTTCAAGAAGGGAGTCCTCTCCCCAGCCCGGGGGGGGGGGAGGGGGAGGGGAGGGGGAGGGGAGGGGGGAAGGGAGGGAAGGGGGGAGGGGAGGGGGAGGGAGGGTGGGTGAGGGGAGAGGGAAGGGGGGCTTTCCTGAGAGTCCGAGACAGGCCAGCAGGAGGATCACGGGTTTATTTCCACCCGCTTCAAAAAGGAAAGCAGGGGTGCGGAGAGCCCACCGCCCCCTGAACACAGTGGGCCACACGTGCACCGCCCAGCCTGTCTTCCTGTGAACAGACAACAGCCTGCCCTAAATGCGTCCGAGCGCTGTCACGCCGTTTCCGGGGAAATTTATTGTACCTTTATTGATGTGTTCTACGGTGGCCAGGAGCTTAGAACATACAGAATCCAACCGGCTTAAAAAAAGAGAGAAGCAAATGTACAGTCATACCATCGGGCAAGGACTGGCACTGCTGGCATCCCGCCCACTGCCCTTCTGAGAATCGGCTTTCTTTCCTCGGCACTTAGCAAGGCCCAGTCCACAGGCAGAATGACAGCAACGCCGAGCGTTTGCGTTAAAACCAAGCGAAGTTTCCACCGAGCGGCTGGTAACTCTGCTCATTTGAACCCACCGCGCATCACCTGGGCTTTTCCATGAGGCTCCGCGTGATACGTGTGGTGTTGCGTAACATTGAGGAGTACCCAAGGGGCACAAACAGGCAGCCCCAGGCGGGTGGGGCCTGGGTGGGGTGTGCCTCTCCGGCCCCCCGACTCAGAACCAGAACTCAGAGACAAAGATGTGCACGTTGACCACGTTCCGGTGGGAGACCACGCCCCCTACCACATAGTTCATCTCCAGCTTCAGGACGGCGTGAAACGGGCCCACGATGGGTCGCACTTGGCGCACCACGCCTGGGGAGAGAGCAGAAGGCACGGGGGCGGGGGGGGGGTTAGCAGGCTCGGAGCAACGTGGGGAGCTGGGACGTCGGTTCCCTCCAGGGGCTTCCAGCTGTGGTACCCGAGTGACATCCCCTTCCAAGGGTCACATCCCCCCAAGGGATGCCCCCTTCCAAGCGGTCTGTTTCCAACCATTAAGGACAGGTGACAGAAAGCCCACTGCCTCCCGAGACAATCCTTCTGTCATACACGGCCGGAGTGTGAGGGAAGAAGGAAACCCGGGCCGTAGAGGTGGCCAGCTCAGGGCCAGCGGCAGCGCCTGTCCCCTCAAAGCCTGGGTTCCCTGCTCTGCACCGTCCACTTGGCAGCTTTCAGAGACCCTAGAAAAAGGCGCGGCATGGACTTGATGCCAGACACTCCCCTCTCCCTGGCCTTCTTACCCACTACAGACCCACGTGGGACCCTTGGAAAAAAGTAAAGCAGTCGCTCATCCCTGGAATATTTCAGATCACGGGGCACAAGGGTAGATTTGCTTTTCCAGGGGGAGCCGTCCCAGTGCTCCGCAAGACAGACCTGTAGACCCCTGCGACGTACAGTCCCAACCCTGAGGCGTCCTGCACCATGTGTTGGCTCCAGGGAGCAGGCCAGACTCCTCTCCAGAGCTCTCTCTCCCTCTCCCTCTCCCTCTCCCCCTCTCTCTCTTTCTGCCCAAAGTGTGGCTCATCACTAACAACACTGGTTTCAGAGGTGGTGCAGGATCTAAGGTGAACAGCAGGTGAACATAAATGGACATTAAAAATATGAGAAGGGCCGACAAGATGGCTCCGCGGTGAAGGCCCTTGTGGCCAGGACTGACGACCTGTGTTTGATTCTAGAACCCGCACGGTAGGAGAGCGCTAAGCCCTGTAACATGTCCACAGCATGCGCTCGTGAGTGCGCAACATAAATAAATGTTAAACAAATCTGTGGGTTGACAGTGGCAAAGTGGATCGGAGGAAGGTTGGGGCAGTCAGGGTAGGCCCCTCGGAAGGGGTGTCTTTTCTGAAGAGGACGCCCTGGGGGCTAAGTCTGCAGGCCCTTCTCAGTGCCGGGGGGCAGTACACA
The DNA here is from genome assembly GCA_023101885.1 of Typhlomys cinereus. Lineage (NCBI taxonomy): Eukaryota > Metazoa > Chordata > Mammalia > Rodentia > Platacanthomyidae > Typhlomys > Typhlomys cinereus. The sequence goes on from JALPQD010000021.1 coordinate 387,694, forward strand.
CACTGATCAACAATCCCTGATATTTATGAATGAAGGACCCCCACATCCCTGCTACATCCCACGCGCCCCGATATCCTAAAGGTACGGGATGCAGACCCGAGCTGCCTGGCAGCTCTGTGACCGTGTGGTGACTTCTGCGGCTCATCTCCAGGCAGCAACATGCTGAAAGTTGAGGTGCGCGCACACAGCTCCGGGAGCCGGTGTGAGCCGGCTCTGGCACGCGGGTCTGGATGGCGCAGGAGAAGCAAGAAGACGGCATGCAGCCCTCGACCGAGCGTAGACAGAGTGCATGGACAGATACGCTGTTTGCAAGGGACTTTCTGCCACGGGCTTAGGAACCGTGCGGGTGGCTGTTTCAAGGGTTTGGCCTCTGACAGGGAGCAGAGACGTGGGGACAGCTGAGGGTCGCCAAGGCCTCAGCACTGACTAGATCCACTTGGGAACGTGCTCCCAGGAGACTTAACACTGCACTGCCTTTGGCTCTCTGGGCTTCTACTGCAGGGCGAGACCCAGCCCGGTGGAATTCCATCTGCTCCCTCAGCGAATGTGGTTTCAGCTCCCAGGGTGAGCATCACAGGCCTCTGCAGGTGGTCAGCCCTCATGTGGCCGTGACATTTCAGTCTTGTCCCTCTGAGAGACCAGGACCACCTCTGGTTCCCGGCAAAGGCTGCCTTGGTCTGCCAGTGGGGCCAGACGCCCTGAGCACGCCTGCAACCCTCCCTAGCTGGTCTTCCTGCCGGGTTACGCAGATTGACTGTGCTGAATTCACGCTCCTGTGGCTCTGCATGGGACACTTTTCCTCTCCTCAGGCCCGAGGCCGCCATGGTGCCCAGCAGCCACCACGGCCACCTGCTCACTTTGCCCATCAAGGTCATTAGTGTCCTGCCCAGGACTGAGGGCTGCAGCTTGAAGGAGCCACTGGAGGCTGGGCCAGCCTGCGCCTCACACAGGACAACGCGGGGAACGAATGCTGCAGGGACCTTCTCTCTGCTTCGCCTCTGCTGTTAAACAGAGGAGGGCTGGGGACACGGCTCAGTGGTCAAAGCCCTTGCCTCACAAGCAAAAGGACCTGAGTTCAGATCCCCAGATCCCATGTAAAAATGCCAGCGGGCTAGAGAGGTGGCTCAGGGGTTAAGCCTCTGCCTTGCAGGCGGAAGGTCCTGAGTTCAGATCCTAGACCCCACGTATAGACGCCGGGCGGAAGCGGGGACGGCCTGAGTTTCTGGTCCTGGTAGGGCGGAGCCTGTGAATCCCGGGGCAGAGTAAACAAGGAGATAGAGGTGGTACCCCCCCACACACACACACAATTGAATAAAATAAAACTTAAAAAAAAAAAAAAGCCAGGTGGGCGTGGCAGCCTGTCTATAATTCTAGTCCTGGAAGGCAGAGCCTAGGAATCCCCGAGCAAACTGGCTCACCAGACCAGCCCTGTCGTTGTGCTCTGTGCAATTAGAGATCCAGGCTCCTAATATAAGGCCATGATTCTTGATATCACCCTTTGGCCTCCACGGGCACACACACTCAGATATAATTATGTATACACACTGCACACACATATACTCACCCACATGCAAACACACACACACATACACATGCACACACACCCCATAGGCACATAAAAATTAAATTTAAAAAATATCTAAATGTTATATAATGATATATGATCTATCCTCCAATATTACTACTATGTAAATATACTGTTTATATATAAAATAATGCTTCTAGCTTGCATAAACTATGTTATTAATGCTATATAATTACAATACAATCATATACAATTACATATAAAATATAAACATATAATTTGTAGATTATACATAACTACATGTTTACAGTGAGAGTTACATATAGTGTAAACATCATAAATCTTTTTATTCCTTCCTTTTGAGATGGGGTCCCATAGAGCAGGAGTGACCGTCAAGTTACCACACAGCCAGGGATGACCGTGAACTCCCAGTCCTCCTGCCCCAAGGCCTGAGCTCTTGGTTCGTTGGTGAGCATCAACCCACAGCCCCAATAAGATCTGAAGGGATAAGGATCTTATTGTTTTATTTACATGTTGACACGCTTATTTTGCATGTCTTGTTGAAGCGAGTATTCCTGGCACCGGGTCCATGGCTCAGACCCGCAGGCGTGTCAGGACGCATACAGGTGCCAGGTGCCCGACTGTAAGAGTGCAGAGAAAGCGAGGGCAGCCCCCAGAGGTCAGCCAGGGTCAGAGGGGACAGAGCAAGTGCTGCTGTAGTGGGCTCAATGAGGGCAGACTCCTGCTACACACACACACACACACACACACACACACACACACACACATGCACACACGCATACATACACACGCGCACACACGCACAATTGAATAAATAATAAATAATAATAAAAAAACCCAAAATGCAGCTCAGTGGCAGAGCGCAGCTCAGTGGCAGAGCGCTTGCCTAGCACGCGCGAGGTCCAGTCCCCTGCAACACACACACACACACATGCACATGCAACACATACATGTTACACACCGGAGCATGGAACATATACACATGCACATACACAACACATACACACATGCAACACATGCATATGCACACAAGAGCATGCAACACAAACACACACACATGCACCACACATACATACACACATGTAACGCATACACACATGCAACATACACACACATGAGCATGCAACACGTACACACGCACGCATGCACACAAGGTCATTCAGAAATGACTGCTGCTACTAAAGAGCATCCAATATTTCTGCGCGACCTGATTCCGGGTGAAGTTTGGCCGACTTTTTGTAGCACTAAAGCATGAGGCTGGCGTTCAATCCCTTGGAACTGAGTTGTAAACTTGAGAAAGAGAGCAAGTGTGTGGCAAATGCTTGGTCTGATTCACAGCAGGGCATCGGGGGCTCCAGCGGGGGCAGCTAACCTGCAGTCCACGCCGTTGCTCACTGGCTGCCTTACAGCCGCGGAGTAAGGCGGAGAGCACTGCGGAAAGCAAGCCCGCATCAGCGAAAGGCGCACGGGAGAGTGGGGTGCCTGGAAAGGCGCACGGGAGAGTGGGGTGCCCGGCTGCATGTCTTACGTGAGTCCCTCCAGGGTTCACAGCTTCTTGGAGCTAAGTCGGAACCGTCAGGGATGCACGGCAGACCTGAGGGACCTGGCCCTTCCTGCCCTCCCAGAATCCTCTTCTTTCTTTTGCCCCCTTGACTCTGCAACTGTGTCTCACCAGTAGCACCCACTGGCCCTCCCGCCCAGGGCTGTCCTTGCCACCAGGCCCTTGTCGTGAGACCCCGTCGGGAGACTTGACTGCTGTCCCACAGCACGTCACCTCGTGGCTCACGAAACGTTTCCTCTGTTCTAGTTCAGTCATCGCACCTTCAATGCACCCGGATCAGAAGCTACTTTCTGCAAGAGGACACAACTGTCTAGCTGATCCCCGTGGCCAGCATCTGACAGGTGCCAAAAGACAATCTATAGGATCAGGACGGAGAGATGACTCCGAGGTTAAGACTCTGCCTTGCAAGTAGAAGATCCTGAGTTCAGATCCCGGGTTCCACGTAAAAATGCCAAGTGGAAACAGCAGTGGCCTGCACTTCGGACCCTGTTGGGCGGAGCCTGGGAAGTCCCAGAGTGAAGCAAAACAGAGGTAGAACAATCAGGATGATTCCGGAAGCCACCCTCGGTCCTTCACAGGGAGAGTGCCCTCTGACGCACATACATATACCCACCCATCCCGTCCATTCATCCATCCCATCCCATCATCCACTTACTCACCCATCAACCAAGCACAGGCTGCAAGGTTCCTGTCTCCCCCCCACACACCTTCCTCCTTCCCTCAGTCACCCCTAGGGTCTGAAAGGCACCTGGCAAGAGCCCAGCCCTGGTTACCAGTAGGATGAAGACTGAATGGGACAGAAGGAAAGAGAGGAAAACGAGGAAATCGGTTCTTCAGGCCTCACAGTGTCAGAGTGACAAACCATGCCCTGCAAGAAGGGGGCCTGGGGGCGGTGGCTTACTGAAAGCGCTGGCTGAAGACGCTTGTCTCTTTTACTTGGAGGGACTGAGGAGGAGGAGGAGGAAAGAAGAGGAAGAAGAGGAGGAGCAGGAGGAGAAGCAGCGACGGAGGAAATGCCGTGTGCCGGGTTCCACGGTGTTAATCTTCCATATCCCGGGCATTTCTGCGCGGGGTCTCGGGCGCTGCCGATATTTGACAGCATGTCTGTATTCTTAAAGACATAATTAAACCTGTCTCCTTTTTTTCCTGTTGAAAAATGTAACTCCCTGGGGCAGTTCGCCTTCTTGTCTTGGCTTCGCTTTGTAACTTGGGAGCCTCCATCCCGAAGACAGAACACACAGGTCCGTCCCCTGGTGGTGGAGATGCTCCTGTCCCTTCAGGCTGGTGGTCCACCCTCCTGGCCCCTGAGGCTAGCCAAGCTCCTGCCATGTAAGAATGTGTCCGATCATCTGTCAACTGTTTGAAAACGACAAAAGCCAGCATAGCCTCTGCACACAGTGATCTGCCCAGAACCGCAGAGTCAGATCTGGGTCTGTGTTGGCCAGTGTGTGACCTCATGCAAGGTCACGCGCGTTCCGAAGCTCGGCCTCCGACGCTAGAGTCCCGTGAGTCCAGCTGATGAAGTGTAATGGTGTGAATGGGGCTGTCAGAGCATTCAGACAAGCAAGAAGCAGTGAGATGCTGCGGAATCCACTGTGGATTCTGTGGCTGCAGCTGGCGCAGAAACGACAGCCTCTGAGCAGGGGAAGGCGGAGGGTCTCAGGACCCCGAGTGGGGGAAGTTGGGGGCACCCCAAGTACCCCAAGCAGGAAGGCGCAGCACCCAGAGCTGTCACCATGCTGTTTCAGCCCCACCTGAAATCCTAGCAGGGGTCATTTGCCTGCCCAATTAAATCCGTGTCCCCCCTACAGCGTGACCCCAAGGCCAAGGCCACCGTCTGCCGTTGACCACTCCTCGCACCTTTGAGCCCGCCCGTGTCTCCTACACTGAACACATGGGGGTCGCATGCATGCGCTGGAGACTCAAGCCCAATTATAAGGTCGGAAAGGGTCGCCCACAGATGAAAGTGCTGGGGAATAACGACCCGAGGCCAGAGTCCGTGGGAAGGGCAACGGACAGGAGCCAGGTCTCTGCAGCCTGGGGGCCACCCACCCACTCGATGGACACCTAGAAAGAAACAGCTGTCAGATCTCAGCCCGCCGCCTGGGGAGCCACAGCCCACGCAGGCCGGGACAGAAAAGAGCAGCCAAGGCAAGGGGGAGAACACACAGGAAGAACTGCGGCCCAGGTGGAACCTCATCCAAAAGAACGCAGGCTCAGTACCTCTCTCTGCATGAGCCAGCTGAGCACCCTCATCCAAATGACACAGGCTCAGTACCTCTCCTTGCAATCCAAAACAACACAGGCTCAGTACCTCTCCCTGCAATATTACCCAGCTGAGCACCCTCATCCAAATGACACAGGCTCAGTACCTCTCCTTGCAATCCAAAGCAACACAGGCTCAGTACCTCTCCCTGCAATGACTGAGGCTGAACACCCCTCTCTAAAATGACAGACTGAGCACCCCTCATATGAAATATGAGTCATGTAACCCTCATCCAAAATGATTCAGGCTTAATACTCCTCATGTGAAATGATCCGGACTGAATAACTCTCCCTAAAATGACCCAGGATCAGTGATCCTCATCCAAATGGCTGAGCGTTCTTCACCCAAAATGACCCAGGCTCAGTACGCCTCATCTGAAATGCCCAGAACCAGAAGTGTTGGGGGCTTTCGAATATTTGCACATACGTCATAATCCATACATGTTGGATGGATCCCACATCTTTTAAAGTATTACTGATTAGAGACAGACAGACAGAGGATGTATGCATGTGCGCCGTGGCACATGGTAGAGCCAGAAAATAACTCCAAGAAGTTAGTTCTTTTTTTCTTCCCCATAAAAGAGAAGTTGCGTTTGTTTTTCTGGCGTTAAGTGTAGGACCTCATGGGTGCTGGGCACATGCCCAGTCTCTGAGTCATGGCCCCAACCCTAAGACCCACGTGTGCATACGGCTTCACCATGTGCGTGGAGCCGAGTCTAGTGGCGTGCAGTTCCCACCTGCAGAGTCACCTTGGCACCGAGGACGTTTCTGCCTTTGGCGCACCCTGGCTTTGAGGTGAGGGAGCCACACTGTCCAGAGATGGGCGGGAAAGAGGCTACGGGGTGGGTAGGATGGACAGGAGCCCCGCAGGCGTGGCGGCCTGTGGCCCCTCTGCACCGCGTGGAAGACATGCTTGCCTTCACCCCCTCGGACAAGTGAGGATGTGAGAGTGTCGTGGCCACGTCCCAGCTCCAACGCCACGGACCGCAGTCTAGTGTGGTTACACAGCACCTTCCCCGTGGCATGCCACACAGCACACTTACAGCACACACGCTGAGTCGTAAGTACCGGGCAAATCAGGATTCTAAAGGTAGTGACATGCATGTGTGCCCCAGGGACGGGGGAGGGGGGCAGAGACAAGGATGCCCTGGGCTCGAGGGCAGCAGGCTAGACTAATTGGAGAGAACTTGTCCAAAACAACAACAACAACAACAACAAAAAACAGAACAAGGTGGACAACCTGAGGAATGACACAGGATTCAGACCTCTGGCCTCTACATACATGTGCACATGTGTGTGCATACCTCCTCTCACAGGTTTATCCAAGTGAACACGCACACAGATAAGGCGCAGAGAGAGAGAGAGAGAATCTGGAATTGGGAGTCAGGGTATGTCACAAGTGATGGAGGTCCCCAGTGCCCCCCCTCCGACTGCCTTGAGAAGCCCCGTAATGGCGGGAAGGACAGGTGTCCAGTCTGCATCCTTAAAATACCAAGCGGTGCTCGACATGCCTCGGGAGACGCGTCACCCACATTTCTGGAGCGTCACCGCATGCTCCCCAGGGTCTCTGTGAGCAAAAGCAGATGCACCGGGCTGCCGACAGCCAGAGCTGGGGAAGGAAAGACAGCGCACACCTGCGTGGGGGAGCGGGGAGGAGAAGCGGCGGCCTCGGCCCCCCCCCACATTCACCCGGATGGGGACCTAGTGTCTTCACAGCATGAGTCCTCCCACCCCCAGATCGTCATTAGTTGGTGCTGCTATTTTCCATGGGTCATGGGGATGGAAAGCAAGTTCAGAGAGGCAGAGCAAGTGGCTGAAGATTGCACAGCCAGGAAGAGGAAACCAGCACTCTAACCGGATCCTGGCAGTCACTTTACAATGTTCTAGGTGGATCAGATACACCCATTATAGCCAAATTGTCTGTGATGGGAGGGGTGAGGAACTTTTTTGCCTTCTTCCCCCTTCCTACCTACATGGGTCCTTCTGGGTCCCGGACGTGAGGTCAACCCACTCAGCCGTTTGCAGACATCCCAGTTGTTGTAAGTGAGCCCCGCATGCTCCGAGCACCAGTCCTCCCTCCCCCAAACCTTCCTTCCTGTGTTAGCCTCATGATTAATGTGACGAGATTTAGAATCACTTGTGAGATCAGTGGATATGCTTCCGGGTTTTCTGGAGGGGATGAACTGAGGGAGAGAGACCACCTTTCAACATGGCAACCTCACTCATGGGCTGCTGGTTGGGTGGAAGAAAAGAGGAGAAAGGAAGGCAGCTGAGTGCCCGCGGCCCAGCTCTCTCTGCTCCCTGGCTGCCAGCAGGTGAGCTGCCAGGCTCCACCATCCGCTGTGACGGCCGAACCCTCTGAACAGTGAGCTAAAATCAACCTTTCCTCTTTCAGCACTTTGTCACGGCGACCAGAAAAGTGCAACGCCACGTGTGATAGATCCCCTTCATCTTCACTCCCACCGCGGCCACAGCCAGACTTCTAGAAGGTAGATGACTGTGGGGTTCTCCCATGATCCTGGTCCTAGCTAGCGTCTGTCGGTGCATGTGCATGCATGTGTGTCTGTCTGTCTGTCTGTCTGCAAGAAGCACGGAGCGGACGGAGACAACTTTGTCTTACCGTCCCCTGTGGGTTCTTCCCTCCCAGTTCAGAGGATGAGAAAGACCCAGACCACCCATACGTCAGGGGTCACTCTTGGCCCCTCCTGGCCCCTGCACCCTTCCCAGAGGCACAAACAGTGCCGTTCCACGTTTCTGGCCATCTTGGCAGAGGTGGTCCCAGGACTGCAGCCCAAGGCCCCAGAGCCCCCTCTAGTGCGTCTGTTCTCTTCCGGGCTCCATGGAAACAGTCTGGTCAAGGCCCCTGAGGTCTCAGTGGCACACGAAACCCTGGCACAGCCTTGGGGCTCACATGCCCTGACCCAGCGGCGCTGACGGAGTTTAGCAGCCCCTCGTGGGAACACCCGTCTCAGGCTCCCGGACCCCTGGCTACCTCAGCCCGTGCTTGACTGTGCTCTTCGGGCCGCTCCTCTCCCCATGCTGGAGAGCGACCACCCCCTGCAGAAGCCCCAGGGCCCAGGACTCGTCGCATCTCTGACAAGGTCGAACAAGCCCCTCCGTGTCCTCCCCGGATGCTCCGTCATGACATCACCAACCTGGCCGCTGTCCTGTATCAACAGCTGTTCTGTACACACACACATGCGCACACGCACGCACACGCGCACATGCACACACACACGCATATACACACACACACACTGTTTGCATCCTGCCATCAGCAAACCTAGTTTATTCTGTTATGGTCTTGCCTGGCCACCCTTTCCCCATGAGCCCCCACCCACCGGCCCTGTAGTGAGAACCCCCCTCTTCTCACCCTGACGGTCGGCAGCAGCCACTCTGGCATGGGAAGTGCCACTGGTGAGTGTCAGCTCACTCCCGTCATAGTTTCCAAACTAGGGGAGAACGCAGAGATCTTCCCACGGCCCCAGACTGCCCCCCCCATCTGCTCCAGGGGCTTCTGACACTCAGGGGCTTTCTGAGTGCCGTTACCTTCTTCCTCCACCTCTCCCTTGGGTTCACTTCTGGGGCTCCCCAGGTCTCCCCCCAACGTTACCAGCTTCCTGTGCCTCCCTCCCTCCCTCCTGGCTGCATGCCCCCTCTGCTCCCTGCAAAGTGCTCACACCACACAACCAGGCGTCGGCTTCCTGACTGCTGCCACCCCCAGGGGAAAGTTCACCATGGAACAGGCAAATCAGTCCCTTGCCTGTCCCCGAGACTGGGGTCTCACTGGGCACATGCTGCTGTTTTATGTCAGTGTGAAGAGTTCCTTCAGGCTCATCCGGCTACTATGGGAGCAAAGAGGATGGGCAAAGGCCATGTGAAGGCCACAAAGATTATCCTGGAAGCGACAGCTGGTGTGGGCTGTGGGGGATGAAGAGGAGCTCACTAAGAGGAAAAGGTGAGTGCTCGGGGTGGGGTTCGGAAGAGAAGCCGAGGCAAGCTTGCTTCCGAGCGTGGCTGGGGCGGGATGGCAGAGGGGACAGGAGAACAGGGCTGAGCGGTCAGCGGGCAGGTCTGGGTGTGTCGTGGCCTCGCTGGGCGCCGGCCAGGCCCTGCTTGCTCCACCTGGCTCGTCCACAGTGACCCAGGCAGGTGGATGCTCTTCCTCTCTAGGATGGGGGCGGGCTGAGCGGCGGGTGTTCCCTAGGGCAGGTGGGGCGAGTGTGCACAGTGGCTCCGCAGGTCCAGGGACACGCGGCTGACCTGTCCAGAGGCCACACAGCGGGCCTGTCCCCGCGTGTCCTGAACGCTTCCCTTGGGCCTGGCGGCAGCTGCCTGATGGTTCTCACGCGCCCAGCTACGGGCGTCTGACAGGGTCTCGCCCTGGGCTGTGGGCGCAAAGGCGGGATGCGTGGGACGGTACACAGCTCTCAAAGCTCCGTGGGGGTCACCCCCTTCCCGCTCACAGAGACAGAAGGTCAGAGCCACAGGTCCATGGGAACAAGTTTCGTGAGCAGAGGAAACTTCCAGACCGCTCCAGGCCAGTCTTGCGGCCTAGTGCCATTCGCTAGGGGGCAGGCATGTGTCATCCGGGTCCTGAGGGACCGTGACAGTCCACTCACGCAGTGTCATCTGAATGGCTCTGGTATCTGGGTGACATCATCCCTGACGCTCAGCTCAGGTGGGGCACATTTCCCCCCCATTAGCTCCTCCTCCCTCAGGGCGGCGGCTGCCGGGGCCTCAGAGCTACTGGCCGCGGCAGCACAGCTGGACAGCTAGAAACAGGTCAGGGAGGTGCCTGATGTTGCCTTCGGTCCTTGAGCCTCACTTGCGTGGGCTCCCAGCACAGGGTGTGCCCAGCTGAGCTCCAAGCAGTCCAGTGTGTACCTGAGGGTTTCTGAGAGGGGTCACCTGCCTGGCGCCTGTATCTGTGAGGCTAGAGTGGGGGTCACCTTTCCACGATGCTTCGAGAGCTGTCACTCATGAGATACATCCTGTCTTTGCTCCGTGGGCCCCGGCACACGCACTGTAGTATAAAAGGCCCTGCCCCCCTTCTTTCCCCTGTCTGGTCCCCTCCTGCACCTCCCGCCAGCCTCGTGGCAGATCAAGCCCCGGCCCGTCCCAGGCCGAGGTGGAGGCTGAGCCCCCCACCCTGGAAGCAACTTGGCTGCCGGCCAGGGCGTGGCCCCCAGGGAGAAGAGAGACGCCTAATCCTCGGGATTTGCTGTGAAAACCAGGACGGGCTGATCACTCGTCACTGGGCGGGGACGGCTGCCCTGTTGTTTTTAGATGGAGTTTCTAAAATGTCTCTCGAAGTGCCCACTGATCCCAGGCCAAACCTGCCAAGTCGGGTTGCAGGGCAGGGTCAGTCATGCGTGTTTAACCCTTAGAAGGGAGTGGTTCAAAAAGGCGGTCCCAACCCTGCCAGCTGGGCCAACGATGGGTGACTTGAAGCCCAAAAAAAGCCAGGCAAGCAAATTCTGGCATATATATACTACGTATATATACTGTCTATATACTACGTAGTTGAACAGTTGTATGCTGTACAATATGCCACATACAGTTGAACAGGTCGCACGCTATACATGCACCATGTACAGTTGAGCAGTTTTCACACTATACATGCACCACACAAAGTCAAACAGGTTTTACACTGTGCATACACCACATGCAAACAGTACACACACCATGTACAAACAGTTGCATACTATGCATATAACACATACAGCCAAACAGTTGCACACTGTACATACACTACATACAAACAGTTGCATACTATGCAGACATCCGTACAGTCGAACAGTTGCACACTGCGTGCACCAAGCTGGAACACCACCACTAGGGGTTTGTATCTACAATGCGTTCATCTGCACGCCGCAGTCCCGTCACACCGCATCCCTCAGACGCAGCCGGCCCCTGAGAACAAGCACTTTCAGCTAGGAGAACTCAGCAGTGAGATGCTAGGGACGCTGCTAGGCCACTTCCTGAAAGCAGGGCAGGTAGCTCCCACATGACCAACATGTGCTTGTGGAACGAGAAGACTGGTAACTGAAGGACTCAGGAGCTGTGGTCTGCACTCTGCTTTGGACCAGGCCAGACCACCTGGCATAGGACCTGTCTGTTAAGCAGCCCCCCCCCCCGCAGCCGGAGCCACATTGGGGTGAACAGTTCTGCTACACTGTCACATTACCTGACCTGCCAGTAACAGCCCACAGACAATTCTTACCCTGGATTCAATACACATTTCCCCTTGGTCCTCGTGGGTCCACAGCACAAGTACTGCCATGGAGAGTTTCCCAAGAAGAACACCAAGCCCGGACAGGTCTTGCCTCTTAATCTGAAGCCGTGAAGCTTAGAAGATAAAGAAACGGCTGGAGAGGTGGCTCAGGGGTTAAGCCTCCGCCTTGCAGGCGGAAGGTCCCGAGTTCGGATCCCAGATCCCACGTATAGACGCCAGGCGGAAGCGGGGGCGGCCTATGCTTCTGGTCCTGGTAGGGCAGAGCCTGTGAATCCCAGGGCGGAAGGAGGTGGAGGCGTCCATGGTGGTTCCCGATTCGTCCGTGGTTCTACACAGACACACACATACACACACAGACGCACGCGCGCACATACACACAGTTGAATAAAAAAAAAAAATTGAAATCCTAATTCAAAAACAATAAACCTTTAAAAAAAAAAAAAAAAGAAGATAAAGAAACAAAACTTGAGCCCAGAACAGCTCATGAGGGCCACTCGGATCAACTGCATGTGACCCTCAGGAGTGCCCGGCCTCACTGCCTTTCAAGCAGTGCGCTCAAAGCAGATGATGACGTCCTACTGTGTGCACGCACACAGGAGATTCCAGTTTACTGCTCCACAAGTGTCTCAGTGACTTTTCAGGGGGCATGAGAGAGATGGCTCTGTGGCTAACACACCTGCTGTGCAAACCAAGAGATGGGAGTTCGGGTTGGCAGATCCTACATGAAATGCTGGGCCCACCTGGAATTCCAGCCCCAGAGCCAAGGAATCCACACAGCAAGCTGGTTGGCCTTGCTTCTGGTGAGCTCTGGGTTTAATTAAGGACCCGGGCTCAGGAGACTGAGACAGAAGAGCGACTGAGGATGATTTCTGATTAAGTTCAGGCCTCTACACGCGCTCACACACATCTGTACACTCCCTTCACATGCAAAACACAGTGCACGTAAGCACCCTTCCTGCTCACACACACGCGCGCACAAATGGAGGAGAGGGATAAGGAGAGGGACAAGTGTCTTATGCTTGAACATGCCGCGCAGCACAAGAAGAGTGCAGGAGGGCTGTAGGAAGGTGGTGACCACTCGCCACGTGCAGATGCTGCTGCAAACATGAGCGCTAGAGCCCCTTTTGCACAGCATCTGGACCGTCTCTTGCCAGTGGGGCTTGGCACCCATGGGCAGAGCCTTCAGCTCTGTACTCCTCCCAGGCCTCCGCGTGGGCAATAAAGGGGGGTACCTCTGAATAGGAGAGCTGCACACTCTGCAGACAGGCCCTGGTGACCAGCTCGAGTCACGGAGAGACATCACAGCACTCGAACAAGCTTGCTTTAACCTACCAGACTCAGCCATGCACCTCAACAAGACTCTGACCCAGGCTGCCCCCCCCCCCGCTCCCCATCTTAGTTAAGCATGCATATCTAGACCCTGCCACTGTGCCCGCGAGGGGCTTTCTCCTCTCTGGGATCTGTTGTTCCTTCCTGGGTTCGGCTGTACCACCCCCTGCATCCCACCAGATCGGGCACCTGGACAGGGTGACATCTCCAGCCACTCTGAGAACCACAAGAGCAAATCTGGGTTCTCAGCACCTGGCTGCCATCAGATCTGCACAAGACCCCCCGGAATCCTGCACACGAGGGCCTGTGAATCGGTGGACGGGACTCTAATTAGGGAGTCTCGTTCCCACCCTAACACTGCAGCACCCCCAAGGTGAGCCGACCTGTCTTTCAGTCCTTCTTCATTCTGACTTTCCGGCTGCCTAGAGCTGGGCCGGCCACGCCCGCAGCTGAGGAAGTGGCCCTTCTGCTTTCCGCGGTGCCCCGTGGCCGCGGTGCCCCTGGAGCTTGAGGGTGGCAGAGAACAGACCTACAGACCTGCTGACAGCCTGCGGCTCCAACACGCTGGCTGGGGACCCTGGCTGACACCCATTCTTCCTCTGTGAACGTCCACAGCCTGGGTGGCCTTCATCCATGAGGCTGTGTAAGGATCTAACATCTAGCACTAGTGAGGGGTTCAGTGCCCAGCGCGGGTGACTCCAGAGCAAAACTTGGCAAATCTCCAAATCGCGTTCCAGGGCCTGTGGCAGCTGGGAACATGCCTCGTGTAGTGTACCAGACAGAAACCACACGTGTCCACACGTCACGCACCCCAGCACTGCCCATTCACGTTGACAACACCCCAGTACTGTGTCTGCTGAGCAGGAATGCTTGGGACATGTGAAGGATCCGAGAGAATGTTCCAGAACCCAGTCCTGCCCGCACAGCCAATATGATGAGAGGGATGGCTGTACTCATAAGCGGAGATGGAACCCGGGACCCTATGCCCGACGGCAGTACGGCTGGTTCTAGCACCGCAGCCGGCCTGCTGCTGGAGCGGTAAACAGCAGGTGCAGGCCAGAGAGAAGCTGCAGGAAGCTGCATGCAGGTCTCATGGGGTAGAAATGCCGGGCCCTTCTGTGCCCTCCTCTGAGAAGCTGGTTCTGATGTTCCTCTGTTGTGCCTGTGACGTCATGGCTGGCATGCAGAAAGCTCTGCAGTTCACTGCGGCCCCCGGGAAGGGGGGAGTCCCAGCATTGGGGAACCACGTACAAAATTGGGTCCTGAGCCAAAAGAAAAATGCCATCCATCCAGCATTCTCTGCGCTCTTGGCTTTGGTTGAGGCTTTATCAGAAATTCTGGCAACGTCGACCTTCACTCTAGACAGCAGTGGGCAGGCAGAGGCCTGGGGTCCAGGTGTCGGGAGAAGCCCGGTGGGCTGGGGGTTCTATAGTAGGGGCCCCGTCTGTGAACGAGTGACCGAGCGCGTCATGCCCAGGGCTCCCCATGAGTCACCACTCAGCTTCCAAAGCATCCCCGGCTGCAGCCTGTGCCCTGTGGCGTCAAGCATGAACCGGAGCGGTATCAGGAAGCTCCGTGGTGGTCTGAGCATACCTCAGGCATTAGCCGGAGAAGCATTCCTCATTTCTCACTGACAGCCGGGAAGCAAGGAATGCAGAGACCACAGCATAGCCCTGGGCAGCGTCTCCCTGATCCCCAAAGACCTGAGGACTACATGGGAGGAGGCCAGGTCTCTCAGACTCCTTGCCCACTCAGGTCATTTCTGGGGGAATGAGTGCCGTGGGGTCTGGAGGCTTTTCTGGGACATGCAAACCCGGAGGAAGCTTGCCAGAGGTCTGCGGACTCGGGTTCTGGGGAAGCCTGGGCTCACGCCCACCCTGGCCCCCACTGCAAAGTGCCCTCCCCCGCTCCTTCTATCTCAAGTAAGACATCTCGCCAGCCAGTCCCAGGGCCACAGCAGGGACTGAACACCAGCTCCTGTGTGGCAGATGCACTGCTCCCCAAAACTCCTGCCTGTGTACAGAGACTCGGGCGCGGGCCCTGCCTCATCAGGAACTTTCTGCAGGGGTGCGCAGTGTTCGCGCCTGGGTGCCCTGGCCGTGGGCTGCGGGTGGAGGCTGCGCAGTGGCTCCCAGGAAGCCAAGAGCTCGGCAGGAACAGCGGACAGCATCCCGCATAACCCAGAATGGCGCTTCCTCCACGCCCAACAGACCCCATTCCTAAGATGGGCCCAAGTGAGGCCGTGCTGCTCAGAACAAGTCTGAAGACACCCGTCCACTTGCGGGTTTTCTATCACACAGTCTCTCGCACGTCCAGGGAGAGGATCCATGTGTGTTTTACAAGGTGTTTTATAAGGAGGGCTAGTGTGTGTGCTACGGCGTGGAGCCGCAGGGCTAAGCCCTGTTTTTGGAGTTGCCTCATGCTGGAAGGAGAGACATCCGTCCCCAGTGCGCAGGCCCAACCCTGTGCCTGGTGCAAGGAATCCCCCAGGATGCACGGAGTGCTTCCCGCAGCTAGAGAGAGCGAGGAGCCGACAGGAAGCCCAAGGAAGAGGCCGCAGGCCAAGCAACCAGGCTCAGACCAGAGCGCAAAGGGACACGGCCCGTCCCCTCCCCTCCGTGCAGACCTGATCTCTGTGTCCACCTGGGAGATGACAGCCTGTGAGCTCACTGCAGAGTGCAAAAGGCAGAGCTGCCCAGTGGGCAGGGAGATGAGCCTGGGATTCCAGCCATCGGGGGACCCGTGTCCAAGCTCTGGGAGGGGAGGTTGGCTCCCCTCAGCTGCATTCCGTTCCCAGCACCCCCACCGTCCAGACTGCACCCGTGGCCACTCCTCACAGATGGGGTGCTCCGTGGCCCACGGTGCCCCAAGTCAGTGGGAGAAGACCGGCAAAATCCCCAGTCCCCGTGGGCCACGTGCGGAAGAAGTAGCCGGGAAAGCTGGTCTCCGGGAGCCTCCCAGCCTGTCCAGCGAACGGAAGCTGAGAAACAGACCCTCCCGGGTCCGTCTGCCTGGGGAGCAGGTGCGGCCACCACGGTACCATCTCCTGCCTCAGGTCACCCCAGGAGGGACTTGACTGAGACCAGAAGACAGGGATGGCAAGGGGTCAGCTCCCAAGAAAGCGGGCTGTGCACGTGTTGGGGGGTGGGTCTCCTGACGGGCAGCTCTCTCTTCGTCTGGGAGGCAAGAGCTGGGGGTGGCGCCCACCTTGGCGTGCGAGGACAGCCAGGACCCAGCGATGTGCAGAGTGAAGGAGCATGGGAGGTCGGAAGGTTCCGACTGCTGGGAGTGGCGCAGGGAGTATGCCACACCACACCCGCGGGTCGCCGTTGGGCAGGCACCCCGGGGGAGCTGGGGGGGTTCTGCAGGTCAGTGTGGGGTGGTCAGCCCTCCCTGTGAGGCGGGACGAACCCTCCCCGCACTGCATGGGCCCCCTCAGCTGACGGTGGAATCCCGGTGAGGGCTCCTGCCCCATTAATTGTAATTAACCAATTATCCCTGCTGCCAACCAGCGGAGGAGGAGGAGGCCGGGGGTGGGTGGCGAGCCCCCAAATGACTCAGTCGTGTTTACAACATGCAAACCCATTTAAGAGCTTGTAAAGTCGCTATAAATGGCTCTTTGGCAACAGGGGAATAACGATCCCTCCTCTCCAGCTGCCAGCTTAGCAACCGTCAGGGTGGGGAGGGGCAGCGGGGAGGGGGAGAGTGGGGGGGAAGGGGGGAGGACAGCCAGAGATTGCAAGGTGCAACAGCGCCACCTGGGGACCGGTTCCTGCGGCCCAGACCTCAGACTCCGGAATTCCAGACTGAAGCGGTGCATCGTCTCCTTGCCGCAGAACAGGGAGACCACGGCCAGGGAGGGCAGGGACTGCAGCTGAGTGTCTCAGCGGATGTGAAAAGGCTCGGGTGTAAATCTAAGTGCAAAGTGTCAGGCGCACTGTTTGCATCCACTATCGGCACAAGGTGAGCGTTCAGGAGTGTGACTGCGAACGCAGACACACGTGCCCAGAGCCGACCCCGGGGCCTTCGGAGATAGATGCCCGGATTGTAACCACAGCCCGCAGGCGGCAACGGGACAGAGCCTTGTCCCTCTTCCGCCAGGGCAAGCATGGGGCTTCCCAGCTCCCTCACTGCCCCACTCTGCACGTTTGCGGGGGCCACTTTCTAACCAAAGGGTCCCTTGATGGGCCTTGCCCAGCCTCCGTGGTGCTCCGGAGTCACTGAGTCTCCAGGGAGGGGGAGCCACCTCCTCGCCCCTAGGGGCTCTGAGCAACAGGAGGAAGGGACTTCAAGTGGCTGGCTCAAGGTCACAAGCAAATCAATGTAGCTCCACGGCAGAGTCTAGAGCCGGGGACCTCTGAAGCCCCATTTGCTAGTCCTACAGCATCAAGAAAGTAAGTCACTCCAGCTCCTGCCGACCAAGGCACCCTCCTGCCCCAGCAGAAGTGGGTCAGCCTTGGACATGCCCAGTTGTAAGATGCTGCTCAATCTACCCATTTCGTAGGTGGGAGGACAAAGGTGTATAGGTTTGGGCTCCCCAAGCTGAGCAGGGACCACTGTCTGGCTCCTAGAAGTTGGGCGGGTTTTGGACTTGTGGGGTGGGGGAGGGACTCTGATGGATGTGGAGAGGGTCCGGAGTGGCCTTGGCCAGTCCCTTGGGCACCACAGACGAGGCACTCACCCACGGTCATGCTGTCCTCGTAGCGCTTGATGATATCAAAGGAGTCCCTCAGGTTTCCTTCTGTGATGTCGAAGATGATGTCAGCCTGGTTGGCGGGGTACAGCGGCGTGACGGCCCTCAGAAAGATGATCTCTGCAGAGGGGAGAAGGGGGCATGACGGGCATGTGTGGGCCCCGCCCAACCAAAGGCTCACCAGGAACACCTGAGGTCACTGCCACGGCAAAGTCCCCTGGGTCCCCTCACTCTGCAGAAAGGAGGTTCTGAGCATGGCACAGCCCCCCGTTTTGTTAGGGAAACCGAGGAGGCCTGCAGGCCATTTTGCATCTTCCCTGGGGTTCTGGAGTCGGCGACTAGTTATGATACCGACGACGCTGGGAGGGGCTGGGAGGCAGATGAGGGCCCCTCTGCTGCCCACGGTGACAGAACTGGGCCGGGCGGTCGAGGCGGGCCCTGTGCCACACCACATCACCGCGAAGCAGACCGAGCTGCCGGGCCCAGGGCTAACATTCCGCCCTGGCTCGGGGATCCTGCGGGAAGTCCTCTCTTGGACTCGGGCTATAGATGAAGGTAGCAGCTGGCCAGTGTCCACCGAGAGTCCTTTCAGTGTTGAAGGCAGAGACCTTCCCAGGCAGGCCCGAGACGTTCATGGGTGTCTCAGCCTCACCCTTGTGGACGACCAACTCCTGCTTCAGTGCAGCCCAGAGAGGCCATGGAAATGCGTTAGGGCTGGAGAGGGGCTTGTGCGCAGGCCCGCAGCGAGACCCCCCAGGGTGCACAGGTGAGCATCAGCCGTGACTCCCCTCCCCAGACCCTGCACGATCCTGTCACAGTGATAACCCTGGGGAACTGACCTGACCTGGGAAATGTGCTGTAAGGGCACACGCCACTTCCTTGGGGAGCTGCGCGGAACACAGGCGCAATGACCACATGACCCCAGGCTCCCTGCTTCTGGTCCAGCCCCTCCATCCTTCCACCCAGACCCTAAGATGTTTCAATGTGAATCTCATGTTACAGTCTTCCAAAGGCTCCCCTAAAGCCTTGGGGTGAAGCCGCTTCTCCAAGCGGCCTGATCCTCCCAGCCCATCTCTGCCAGGCCGCTGTTATACTAGCCACAACAATAGGCTTGCGTCTCAACTACCCACACGGCTTCACTCACCTCCAGACCTGGCCAGTTGTGACCTGCTCTACCCAGCAGCCGTCCCCCTCCCCCAATCCTCCTTTGGCTGATCACTTCTCCCCAGATGGATGCCACCGCCTCCTGCACTCATCACTGGATGCTGCTTGCAGAACGGCTGCTGCTTGCAGAACGGCTGCTGCCCAGCAGCGGGCTGCTAAACACGCTGTGCAGCCAGGGCGCCCTGGGGGGAGAGTGGGCGCGCACCCAGCTCCTACCACCCTCAAGGAAGGGCTCCTGCAGGCAGGCTCTCAGTTCAAGCAGAGGGTGGCCTTGAAGCGGGGAGACGCCCACGCATCGCGATGCACTCACCTTCAGGGCGGGAGAACTCGCGGAAGGTGGGTAGTGAGACCACGGTATGGGAGATGGTGTGCACCGGGTCCCGCACACAGGCCACGTCATTAGGGCGACAGGACTTGATACAGCGGACGGTGTCTGTTTTCTCTTGGCGGGCCCTGCTGGGATCCAACACAGGAGGCTGAGGGCAGCGTTGGGACCCTGGCTCCCACAGAGGCGAGGGGCAGGGACACGAACGGGGGAGCAAAGCCCAGGAGCAGCTAGCTCAGAGGTGGTTCTACTGGATCCTGCTGGGAATGATGCACGGCCCTTCCTACAAACTGGTATGAGACTCGAACATGGGGGATGCCCTCTGGCTTCTGTGTGCCCTGGCCGTGGACGCACACGGCTTTGGAATCTGCAGACTGCACCCAGCGAGCATCAGTCTGCAGCGGAAGAACACGTTCGTCCCTTACTTGCTCAACGACTGTGCTCCGAGTGGCCATGGGGTGCCAGGTGCCAAAGATACCAAGGTGAACAAGGATAGCACAGTCTCAGGAGCCCACGGAGCTCAGGAGTCAGGCGGGTAGCAGGGCTCATCAATGCACATGAAGTGCTTATCTCAGTGCCCAGCACGGAGAAGTCAAATCCACACCGCCACGTGGTGGGAAGGAAGAGGCAATGCTATAGGCTTATGTTCCAAACACTGTGCTAGACATGAGGCCAAAATCTTAACACGAGATGAAAATCAGGCTGGGCGGATGACTCAGTTGGCCGGTACGGTGCTTGCCTTGCCCACGCTAGAAGGTCTGACATGACAACGTGTACTTACAATCCCAGTGCTGGGGAGGTGGGGCCAGACCAGCCAACACGGCCTCCCGGGTGAGTCCCAGGCCAGTGAGCGTAGCTCAACATAAAGGCAGAGCGGCTGGGGAGGCGACCCCTTAAGTGTGAGGACCAGTTTAGACCCCCACCACCCACTTCAAAGTCAGGAAGACGTGGTGGAGTACTAGCACTCAGAAGGAAAGGACAGGGAATCCCTAGGGCCAGCTGGCTAGCTAACCTGGGGGCCCCAGGTTCCAATGAGACCCTGCTTCAAGGACAAAAGCAAAGAGCAGTGGAAGAAGACACCTCGTGTACACCCCCACATGCACGATCACCCCCACATGTGCATCAACACACGTGCACACACGTGCATACACTAAACATGGACAGTGCCTGAGGAATGACTTCTGAGGTCGTCCTCTGGTATGCACACGTACGTGAACGTACACACGCACATGTATCCAGAGACACAGGAACAAAATTCAAACGCAGCATAAACGGAAGGCCTAGTTCAGTGGGTATCATAAGGCAAATGTCTATAATCATTACCCATGTCAAGTAAGAGGATTATAAGTTCAAGACCAGTTTGGGCTGTACAGTGAGAGTCTGTCTCAATATATATATATGTATCATCACCCATGTCAAGCAAGTAGACATTGCCAGCCACCTAAGGCCACTTCACAGACACCAGGCCCATTTGGTGCCTCCTTTGTCCCAGGACAGGCCCTAGCCTGAGACCACAAAGTAGCTACTGTCCCACTGGCCTTGCCCGTGAAGAAGCTTTTGTGATGTCCCTTTTGAGCCACTTTTGCGCTATGTCCCTTCATTTTCCACACAATCTAAGGAACCCAATGCGCTCTAGCGCAGGCCTCCTGCGGCCGGTGCATGCCTGTCCTCCAGGTGTCCTGCACGTGGGTCGCGTGGTACTTATTCTGTGGCTTCCAGAGCTGCTGATGCTCAGGGCCGACACGCCAGCTGCGCGCTTCCCCCGGAAGCTGCGCGCCGTGTCACACTCACGCAAAGCGCCTTTTGCCATGGGCTGCCGCTACCTGACCAATGCCTGCCAGACGGACGCTTCATTCTCTCCTGTCCTGACCAAGAGGGAGGGTGTGGATGTGAAACGTCCCTTACAGCCTTTGAAAGAGCACTTGGTCCCAGGGGCCTGCGGTGTTTTGGAAGGCTGCAGACCCTGTAGGTGTTAGAACCTAGCTGGAGGAATTGTGTCACTGTGGGACGGGCCTTGAGGACCGGACCCCATTTCCTGTCCTGTTTCTGCTTGCTGATCTGTGCGTAGGAGAGCAACAGCGTCACGTTCCTGCCACCACAGGCACGAATCACTCCTGCTCCTCGCCTGCCCCGCCACGATGGACTGTACTCTCAAATCGTGACAGAAACAACGCCCCCCCCCCCCCCCGGCTTCTTGTCGTATTAATCACAGTGGTGAGAACAGAAGCTCACACAAGCAGTCCTAGAATCACATGTTCATATGTATTCATGGCTTGTGGAAGGATTTTTAGGGAAAAATTTAATCCAATTTGATGAGTTTTTATCCTTCACTGTTCTTCTATCCTTTATCAAAACAAGAGAGAAAAGCAGCAACTCTGGGGTCCTTTGTCTGTCTGTAGGACCCACTCTTTGGAGGCCATGTGGGAACCATTCTGCCAACAAATCCTGGGTTTGTTTCATTGGTTTCAAGGCCACACATGAGACTAGGAATGCAGCTCAGTTGGTAGAGTATCTGCCTTGCACGTGAGGCCTGTGGTTCCATCTCCAATAGGGCACAAAGGGATATGGTGGCACGTGCCTGGGACCCCCACATTCAGAAGGACCAGAAGTTGAAGTACCACCCTTGACTACACACACAATGAGCTCGATGCCAGTCTGGGATACACGAAAATCTGTTGGAAGGAGGGAGGGAGGAAGGAAGGGAGGGAGGGAGGGAAGAGATAAAGAGAAAGAAAGAAAGAAAGAAAGAAAGAAAGAAAGAAAGAAAGAAAGAAAGAAAGAAAGAAAGAAAGAAAGAAAGAAAGAAAGAAAGAGAAAGCATAGTCTAGATACTAATAGTGTCTGGATTATATACTTTTAATTCTTATCTTTTCCATATTATAAAGGGATCTTTTTTGTTCTACATCAAAATCCTATTCTCAGTGATGCACAGTTATCTTCTAATTAGTTTGTTATTCCACATTTTACGTACAGTAGTCTCAAAAGTATTAAAAAAATCACCAGCAATCATTTCTTTGATATGCTCTCATTCTATCTGAGTTATATGGCAACAGTGTGCTTTTTCCTATATAACCGACAATCAGCTGCAATTCCACAAGTCACTGTATGTTCAATGCTTGCAAGTTCACTTTAGCCAAGTGCTCTTTGTGTGTGAAAGTCAATTTGTTGGGTATAAAAATTGTTGGCTTACATTTCTTGAGCATCCTAAATATTTCATTTTCCACACATAAAGCGTTGTCATAAAATCTATGAGATCCATCCCCCCATCTAGTGATATCCAGGTATTTATATCTATAGGTTTTGTGAATGACTTACTTGCTACAGAATTGCTGAAGTCACCAAATACCTGGATAAAGAATTACTGCATCTACAAGGATTCTGCAGTAAGTTTTATTTTACTTATCATGGAAAAAGGAAAAAAAAGTCTCTGCTCTCATTTGGCACATCTAGAAGTTAGAATCCATAGAATTAGGCACCTAAAACTAGGAGGAACAAAAGAATCCATAAAAACTCATTTGGATGGGTCCGGATGAAGTCACATCTGAGAAAAGAAATGTTTAGATCAGAGATGCCTAAGTCAGGTCCTGACCTTAGACTTGATGGTGAGAATTTCGGTGTCGGCACGGATGATGGGATAAATGCCATGCCACAGGTGTGAAAATGTAGTCGTTAAACCCCGAGCACCCGGCGCGCTGAAGTCAAGTATCATCATCTACTCCCCAGTAGACATTAAAACAGAGACGAAATCTTTCCCAGCAAATGGGGACAGGCGAGTTCCCAGGTTTCCAGGAAGGCTGTGCATCTCCAGTGGCTATGTCAGCTCTAAGAAAGTCCTTACCCAGGTCCCTGCTGGGCACAGACTGGTCACCCGGGCAGTGTCGACTTGAGCAGACCACGAACCCCTGCCATTGCCCGGTGGGTGTAGTCACGACTCCACAGCCTCCGCGTCTTACACCAAACCATCTGGGTTTTCTTTTTTTTTTTAATTTTTTTATTATTATTATTATTTATTCAACTGTGTGCATGTGTGTGTGTATGTGCACGCGTCTGTGTGTGTGTGCGTGTGTCTGTGTGTGTAGAACCACGGACGAATTCGGGAACCACCATGGACGCCTCCACCTCCTTCTGCCCGGGATTCACAGGCTCCGCCCTACCAGGACCAGAAACCCAGGCCGCCCCTGCTTCTGCCTGGCGTCTATACGTGGGATCTGGGATCCGAACTCAGGACCTTCCGCCTGCAAGGCGGAGGCTTAACCCCTGAGCCACCTCTCCAGCCCATCCGGGTTTTCATCTGAGCAACTTGCCGACAACTTGCCGGAGGGCACGTGGATGAACACAGCAAACAGATTCGCAGAGGAATTTCTCGGCGCCAGCTCAGAAGCTCTGGCCATTTCCTCGGGCCAGCCAGTGCGGCTGATGAAATGTTCTTCCTCTACATCTCCATTAATTGCTTACTCACTGCTACGACAGATGCCTGTTTGCTCGGGACATTCCCAGGCAAAACCGTAAGAGCTGGGGTTACAGACAGACAGTTATGCCCTCTTGATATCACGTGGGATCCGAGGATCTGAACTGAGGTCCTTTTGTTTGTGTGACAGGTGCTTTAGCCGTTCAATCTGACCCTTTTTCTTAAAAGGCCAATCATTTGAACCCGTGAGATAGGTCAGCGGGTAAGGCGCATATTAAAACATTATTAAATTTTTATTATTTAATACTAAGTCCGATAATCTTATGAGACTGCTCTAATATTCTCAGGCAGGTGGTTTGCTCTGTTGGTGGAATCTCACAGCTTGCTTTTAACCTCTGGATGTTTCCATCGGCAATTGCCGACAGCAGCAACGCTCCTTCCCGCTGGGCAGTCCCCTCTTCCCTGAACGATGGACTTGCTCTGAGAGTTTCGAGTACTTTGCATGTCTCCAGTATGGTCACTTTTTCTTCAAACTTTTCATCTCTTGTTATTTCTCTTTTGATGCTAAACTTGTTCATTTAAGTTGTTTGTCTTTAGTGTTTATTTTTTCTTTCTAATTTCACTTCATTACTTATATATGAGCTATTTTTAAAATTTTAATTATATCTCAAGTTTTTATCATCTTATTTGTTTGTTGGTTTTTTCCTGGCAGGACTGGGGATTGAACTTTGCGCCTCTTGCATGCTGGTAATTACCAAATGCTCCACCACTGAGCTGCGGCCCCGACCTTTCTTAACTCTAAGTCATATTTTTCTTCCATGATTTAGTTGTTTTCTTAACGCTTTTGGTCTGTTTCAAAATGGAATTTTGTTGGTGTGTTTGTCTGTTTGTTGGTTTTTTGAGACGGGGTCTTGCCCAACCCTCCAGGAGGCCTAGACCCTGGGTAGTGCTGCCTGAGCCCTCCGGGTGCTGCACTGTGGACGGTGCAGCTTTGCCCCGTGGCATGTTAAAACTCTGATCTGTCCAGGAATCTTTCAAATGCATTTTCCTTCCCCGGGGGGGGGGATCAACCTGCTCCTTCGATGCATGAATTGCTACAGCTGCCACGACAGAACACCACACAGGGCACAGGGCTTACCCACAGTATGAGAAGACCCAGGGGCGCACAGCTCGCACGCAGCGTGGAGGAGCCCCAGCGACACAGAGCTCACATACGGTAGAAGGAGACCCCCGGACCTGCTCATGTTCATCCCGTAACATCAGCTGTCTCAGCAGAACATCTAGGAACATGACAGCCCCTTGGAAGCTACTCAGGTGTCCCCAAAGACAGCTGGCCACCTTAAGATGTAGGGGCGCACAAAGACTTTCAAGCGTGGCTGGGGTCACTAGAGACACTGCTGAGGGGACGTGCCAGCCATGTCCGTGGGCGCACAGCCTCTGCGGCCCTGGGGCCCCGCCCCATCCAGCCATCCTCTGCCCCAGGAGGCACACATGCTCCTGTTGCCTGAATAATCTGGACCGTGAGGAAACTGTCCCGAGGATGGGGACCCCACAGTGTCCTTTGCTCTATTCCAACTGGAAGCACGCACCCCGTGGGCTTTCTGGTGGGACAGGAGAGGACATCCTTAAGTGAAATTTTGAAAATGTTATCCATCCACTCACTCATCCACCCACCCATCTACCCATCCACCTGTTCACTCATCTATCCACCACCCATTCATGACTCTCCCATCATCCACCCATCCATCCCTCCCCATCCATCTATTCACTTATCCACCCACCTACCCACCCATCTATATATCCACTCACCCAAATACCCATCCATCCACCATTAATCCACTTTCTCATCCACTCATCTATTTACCTATTAGCCGTTCACCCACGCATCCATTAAATCAATCGATCCATCCAACCACTGTTTACCCATTCATTCATCTATTAACTCCTGCATCCATCCATCCACCCTTTCACTTCCATCCATTGATCCATCCATCCATTGATCCATCCATCCATCTATTCAGATATTTACTAGTATCCTTATTAAAGCCACATATTCCAAAGGTGCTGAACACAGACAACAGACAGGATCTCTGAACCCAAAAATCCATAGTTCAGTGGCTGCGATAGACAAGAGCAGTCTGTTAAGGTAAATGCTCCGATGGAGACACCTGGGGCCGGGAGTTTGCTGACAAGCGCTACCCACAGCCATGCCATTCTGCAGTCTCTTCCACCCTGGCTGGAATGTGCCGATTGCACCAATGACGCCAACCTAATCCACTCATCTCCCTCGATCCCTGACCTGGCCCTGGCAGCCTTGAGAGAGGACCAGCTTTTACATGACACTCCCCACCACCCCTCACTGCCCTCCTTCCCTAGTAACTCCTTGGTCATAGAAAGTCAGTGTGGGGGCTCTGCGTTTCTCCTCTGCCACCTCCAGGCTTTCCTCGGACTTCCTCCCACCATGCCGTTCATGGCAGTTCTCTCCCTGTTCTCTCGACTTTAGGCTGTTCCGAGCTCTCCCACCTTCAGGCTAACCTGTGGTTCCCCCAGCCACCAGGCCCTCAGCTCTAACAAACTCATATTTATTTTTAAAAATATTCACTTATTTACTTGTATGTTTGTGTCTATTTATCAGAGGGCACGATATGTACCTGTGGGGGCATAAGGGTGACTCCACGAATCATCCTGGATTGCTCGTTGTACCCCCTTTTTGCTTTGCTCTGGGGTTTTCCAGGCTCCACTTTCCAGAGCCAGAAGCGCAGGCTGGCCCCGTTTCTACCTGATGTTCTTATGTGCGATCCAGGATTCGAACTCAGGTCCTTCTGCTTGCAAGGCAGAGTCCTAACCCCTGAGCCATCCCTCCGGCCCAAACTTGTATTTCTTAAGTATTCCCTTGTGCTAGCTTCTTTATAATGGACCCCATGTTGACCTCACACATGGTAGGAGTCGCTTTCCTTTCCCCCACCAACCTAACAAGGATGCCTTTGCCCCGGAGGTAACCTCCGTGCCAGTCTGTGGGAATGGCAGCTTGCAAGAGGAAGGCAAGGCTCAGGCTACCAGCAGGAGCAGCCGGCTCAGGGGCCGGCAAGGTTAGGTCCGGCAGCCCCGAAGGTCAGGACAAGCAAATGGAGTGCACTGGGCAGGACAAGGGAATCCTCCCAAGGGAGGTGGGTTTCGGGGGCTGGAAAAGAGAACGGGGTGGGGGTCCCAAGAAGGATGTGACAACCAGTCCGGGCCAGCCCTTCAGAGTCCTCTGCTGCAGCTTGGTGTGTGCCCTGTGTGTTGGGCAACTGGATGCCAGCCCAGACACATGAGAGCGAGGTCTGGGCTGTACGGAGGGGTACTGAGGGTACGGAGAGAACTGAGCAGAAGGGTCTGTGCTGGAGCATCTGCCACTATGCACAGGCCAGAGAGACCCCTGGGCAGCATCTTCCCACAAGCGGCAGGGCGGGTACCCCGTCTCGTTATAAGCGACTGCAGGACGGTAACTACAGAAAAGTTACCCCTGAAAACTGAAAACAAATTGGGTGGTGCTCGGTGGCTAAAGTGATTGTCGTGCAGCATGAGGACCCGAGTTCAGATCCCCAGCGCCTACAGAAAAGTTGGGCACCCAACAGTGTACAGCTGTAACCCAGCACTGAGGGCTGGAGACAGACAGATCGCAGCGACTCGCTGGCTAGCGGATGGAGCAGAAACAGAGAGTTCCAGTTCAGTAGTAGAGCCTGTTTCAGAAACAGGGCAGAGTGACAGTGGAGGATGTCCCACGTGGATCTGGGGTCTCCACATGCACACGCAAGCGTAAAACACTCATCCACACAAGCGCACACAACTTAAGCAAACTGGCAATAAGTCAACTGCTCCCAGCAGACGTGGGCGGAGCACCTGCTGGGCTCAGGGACAGTCACTGAAAGACACGGAGCCTTCCAGATGGCGGGGAAGGCGAACTTGAAGAACAGACGCGAGCAGGGATGGAATGGCAGCCTGTTCTAAGCATTGTGAAGGAACAACAACATGGCATCGGCCGATATGCCTCAGGGCACCACGTAGGACCCCTGCCATGCTGCCGCTGTAGTTCAGTGCCCCAAGGCTCTGTGTTGACGGTTAGTCCTCGCTGAAATATTAAGGGAGCAGAAACTCAATCCTCCCTCTGTAATTCCAGATCAGACCCCGAGGAGACAAAAGTGACTATGGCTGAGCCCATGACTGGGTTCTAGAAGCTTTGTGAGAAGAAACGTGCATGCTCCCTCTTTCCATGCCACACCCTGCACCCCATCAAGACTCTGCCAGCAGAGTAGAGGCCGTCAACAGATGTAGTTCCTTCATCTATCTCTAGAGCTATATATAATCCAGCCTCAGGTATTTTGTTATCATCATAAAAAAAAAGATGAACCAATACAGTCTTCCAGAGCAAAATCCACTGAGATTTAAGCAGCTTTGAGGCCAGGGTTTTACAGTATGTGCCAAGGGTGTGAAGCAGCCAAGAACTCGGCAGCATGCACTGGGGGAAGCGAACACTCTGGACTGAATGTCACGCAGCTTCTAAGCTACGCCCTGCTGTGAAGTTTGGCGATCAGACTAGATGCAAAGGAGGCCACCGAGTGTTTTGGGATGGTTCTTAAAAGACCACTCTACCGATGTTGAGCAGAGAATGAACTGTAGGGAGAGGCGAGTGGATACCGGGAGATGTAGAAGGCAGTTTGGCTGGAATCCTGGAGGAAGAGGAGAGAGGCAGCTGGTCTAGGCCTATAGCGAAGAAGTGGAACAGGCACCACTGTGAAGGCGGAGAAACCTCAGGCAAATCACACCGCCTCTCGGAGTGTCCATAAAGACAATACGGTGGCCTGGCAAGACCAGAAGTAATACGCATGAGCAATCGGCACACTGAGTGGCGCCCACTGACAATCAACCTTTTTGTTGTTGCTGCTCTGATCTTTGCCGCCTCTTTGTGCACGCTGGGGTCCTCCGTGGAGGCAAATGACCTCATTTCACCCTGAGTTTCATCCAACGCCCAGCGACTGTGTTAAGTGTTTTCCCAGAACAGAAGGTTTGGATACATGCTCAAAGGCGCTGATACTGCAAGGACCCCAGCAGGGAGCAGAAGACCCGGCTCCCCAGCTGGGCCCGCCCAGGCCAGGCCCGCCCAGGCCAGGCGATGTCGCAAGTCTTCCCTGGCTCAGTCACTCCACCTTTGAAAAAAGAGAGCTCAGAAATCTCTGGGGGTGAAGACACTTCTCAGGCCCGGCCGCTCCTCTTTGGGGTCCACCCAAAAGGAAGGGCGCATTCACACAGATTCCTGCCCACGCCAAATAAAACCGTCACGTGACGCATGCGGTAGAGGCTGGCTGCTGAGACTTTATTAGAAACGGTCAGAGCAGGGAGAGGAAAGCGACAGGACGGCAGGGCCCAGCACGTGCTCAGAGCTCGGCGGACACAAAGATGAAAAGCTTGGCCACAAAGGAGCTGACGGTGCCGTGGCGGTGGAGATCCATCTTGACCGTCAGAAGCAAGTCTCTGGGCTCGGGGACCGGCTTGGTGAGGGCCACCACCCCGCTCTGGGGGCTCACCTTCTGCGTGGTGAAAAAGCCCTCCTCGTTGCCGCTGGTGATGGCCAGCTGCATGCTGTCCCCCGGGACGGAGCTGGAGGGGCCCATGCGGAACACCACCGCGGGCACTTGGATGTTGGTGGGGAAAGAGAGGTGGTAGTAGGTTATTCGCAGAGGCAGCTTGGGGCACTCCTGGTTCTCCTGACAAGGCAAGCGCTCGCAGCGGCTGCAAGACAAGTGGACAGGGAGACAGGAGGAGGGTTAGGGCCACGTCAGCAAGCCGGGAGACGACAGAGCAGGCAAGCGGGGGCTCGCTGGGCGGGGCCTCCCGCCGCCCCTGCGGCCCATCTGGCCATCACTCACCTGGGGGAGGCGCCGTGGACCTCCAGGCCGCGGGCTCAGGCGCCAGCCTCTTCCAACACCCTCAGGGGGCACTGGTTGTCAGGGGCTTTGCCCCGAGCGAGGCGAGCCCCTTCTCATGGCAGGTCCCCAACCTGGGCACACTCAGCAGGCACACCTGCTTTCCGTGTCCTCCAGGCTACCGGCCCTCACCCAGCCAATGGCCACGGTGCCCGGGGCTCCAAGGTGGAACTCGAATCCCCCTGAAGGGATCATCAGGGCTATGGCCATTTGCTGTGTGCCAAGGTGTCCCTTGGGTACTCCAGGTCATGGCTACAGTGCTCAGGACGGCTACTGGAGCATCATTTGTCCACTAAGGAAGAGGTTCAGAAGTTGCAGAGGAAGGGAGGGAAAGATGGAGGGATGGAGAGAGGGAGGGAGGAAGGGGTGAGTGAGGGAGAGAAGGATGGAGGGAGGCAGAAAGGACAGAGGGAAGAAGACCTGTACTCAGGCAATGAGATCAGTTCCCCATTCTGTCACTCAACTTTGGATTCCTGATCCAATCCCCTGCTGCTGTCTAAAAAGTCAGCTCAGGGCTCAAAATAGAGATTATGACAAATTCTAATATCTCATCACAGGAATGAACTTCCTGTGACAGGTCAGAGACAGACCCTGACTTCCTGTGACAGGATGGAGATAGGCCCCGACTTCCTGTGACAGAATGGAGACAGACAGACCCTGACTTCCTGTGACAAGATAGAGACAGACAGACCCTGACTTCCTGTGCAGGATGGAGATACGACCCGACTCCCTGTGACAGGATGGAGACAGATAGGCCCTGACTTCCTGTGACAGGATGGAGACAGACCCTGACTTCCTGTGACAGGAAGCTACGTCTTACGGGACGCTCACAGGCTGGCAGGAGGCCTTTCACTCACTTGGCAATTCTAGCTGGCTCTACCAGCTCTGAGGGTGAGCTCGTGGGTGAGGACAGAAGAGGACTGAGGACACTGAGGTCTCCCAGCCTCGGAGAGAGGCCAGAGCCAGCAGGAGGAAAGCAGGTAGCATAGGTACCAACTGAGGGGCAGCTGCTCTTAGAGATGCCAAAGGCCAGATCAAACAGGGAGTGCTCTGTGGCCTGAGAAACTAGCAAGAGAGGGTCTCTGGGAGAAGGGAAGACGATGGAGGGCTGAGCTGGGGTCCGTGAGCGACACTCCTTGGGGTTGTCAGTGCTCGTAAGTGCCTGTCTCCTTCAGAGGCTTTACCACATGAAGGTGAACGCGCGTGCACCGGGGAGCTGCACCCGGCAGGGAGCTGCTCCGTGACATGGGTGGGTCAGTAGGTGGCGCTGGAGTCTCCTCTGTGTGGCTTGGCTCTCACTGGTCCCGCGTGACCCCTACTGACCAAAACCTAGGTTTGCAGTTCCTGCAGGCCGGTCTGCCAAAGCGGGCCAGGAACACCTGCAGCCGTCTCACACCAGAGACAGGGACTAGGGAGGCACCACTGCCATTCATCAGAGTACCAAGTCCCTCTTTGTGAGAGGTGTTTCTAGACCGGCTCCTCTTAGACCAGCTCTTCCTCAGTGCCACCCCCTGGGGGCAGCACAGGCCTCTACTTTGCAGTCAGACCTGGTTTTTGAACCATCCCAGGAATCAAAACCATTGCTGTGCCAAGCGGTCTGTCAGACATAACTGAAATCCGGTGGCTGGCATGCCGGGATCGGGGACGGTGGTTACCACTGATTATTACGGAGCCGCGCACAGGGGAGCCGGGCTGGGGCCCTGCCTAGCATGGTGACCAGGCTTGTTTCCATGGGCACATTCCCTCATCATATATGCATTAGACGACGCTGTGCTATGATCGCCAAGTTCAACAACTTCTGATGAGAGCAAATTATCAGACGCCATGACAGATTAGAAACGAAGCCTCCCTCCCACTCCCTTCTCCCGAGAGGCCGCCGGGCCCCTGGCGATCGTTCCCTGAATTTATTTCCCTTACGTTTAAGTACTTGTCCTGGGGAGAAGCCCAGGACCCTTCTAACCCCTGCAGGCCGGAGCTGTTCACAGGGGCCCCTTCCCCGAGATGCAGCACCCACGGCCACCCCGCTTCCCAACCACACATCATCAGAGTGGGACCCCAGGAGGGCACCAAGAGGGCGTGTCTAGCCGCACCAGAGGCCGGGGACCGCCTGAAACACGCGCTCGTGTGGGCAGGAGGACACTGGACCCGCCAGCCGGGCCTGTCCGTGAGGTTGCGATCTATGTTTTGCTGGGCCGGACTCCTGGGCAGCCAGGCGGGGGGAGGGGGAAGAAGACGGAGGAACAGGCTGATCCCCACATCTTGTTCATCACGGACTCAGAACAAGCCACCCACCGGCTTTGTTCTGACAGTCAGGCAATGAGGCCTTTAAGAAAGGGGGCTGTAAAGTGGAAACCTCCCCTCTGGGGTACCAGAAAAAGTGAGCCCCTCCTTACAGGGGCCCCGAGTCTGTGTCCTGTCCGCTCCGTTTCCCTGGGTGAGCAGAGCGCCATCCCTCCTTGTCAGTGACCTGTCACACGCTGGGTACTCCTGTGGCCCAGAGCAGCCCCCTGGCTGAGGTAGGACAACAGAGTTAAGACCCTGTGCTGGGGACTCGTCTGTCCCCAACTTTGTATGCCCAATGCCGGTCCACACCTC
This sequence comes from Typhlomys cinereus, assembly GCA_023101885.1. Classification (NCBI taxonomy): domain Eukaryota; kingdom Metazoa; phylum Chordata; class Mammalia; order Rodentia; family Platacanthomyidae; genus Typhlomys; species Typhlomys cinereus. The sequence goes on from JALPQD010000021.1 coordinate 419,781, forward strand.
CCAATAGTGGCCACCAAAGGAGAATGCTGGGATCAGAAATGGCAGTGACGACCCCATAACCGTGTGCCCTTCATTCGCTGCCCTCATCTCCACCATGTCTCCATGGTGACCGGGCCTGTCTCCGTGCTGACCGGGCCAGCACTAAGCTGGGCCTGCTGGCTCTGACTCCAGCACCCGTCCAGCCAAGCACTTAGACCTTGGTCCCACCTGACCCGAGCATGGCCCAAGGCATTTCAGTGCCTAGCCTTCCCACATCTCAGAATCAGGTCCTTCCCACTCCTTAGAACTCAGGTCCTTCCCATTTCTGGCCTCCTGGGCCTCAGAGGCTACTGAAGACCTCCGTCTACACGCAACAACACTACAGGAGTGGCATGTTTTGAAATGCCCACGCCTACTCAGAACTTCTGTTGAATAAGCAGAGGGAGGCTAAGCCCTCTACAAATCTCAGGTTACTCTTGGGGGTGGAGAAGAGACCACCATCACCCCATTTCATAGCCAGGATCTAGGCAGCATAAGGATGTGCAACTAGGTGGCTCAGGGGTTAAGCCTTTGCTTTGTAGGCAGAAGGTCCTGAGTTCAGATCCTAGACTCCACATATAGAAACCGGGTGGAAGTGGGGGTGGCCTGCGTTTCTGGTCCTGGTAGAGCGGAGCCTGTGAATCCTGGGGCAGAGTAAACGAGGAGGTGGAGGCGGTCCATGGTGGTTCCCGAGTTCGTCCGTGGTTCTACACACACACACACACACACACACACACACACACACACACACACACACACACACACGCATACACGCACAATTGAATAAATAATAAAAAATTAAAAAAAAAAAGAACGTGCAACTAGGATCTTTCGAGAATGTCGGAACATCCACACGAGGCCGAGGCCTTGCTTGAGAGAAAAATAGTCCCAAAGAGGTCTACCCGAGCATCCGTAAGTCAGGACCCCTGGTGTCCCTCGCCTTCCCCAGCTCCATACTCCTCCTTAGCGTCTGCCCAGGCCCTTGGAGATGCAGATCAAGGGAGACAGATGTCACCAAGAGAGATGGCCCCTTTCCCACGCCGGCCCGTTCTCAAGAGAATGGTGGAGTCCCCTCTTCACCAGCCCCGGGAAGCAAACTGGCAAACACAGGACAGATCAGGACCCTGGCGCATCAGCCACGCTCCGAAGACTTCCTAAGGACCCCCCATTTCAGTGCACACAAGACCCCGCTTCCTCCCTGCCATCTAACTCTGCTTCCCCCTTCATTCAAGTCTGGGCAATGCCAGGCTGTCTGCCCAGCCCTCCCCTGGCACACAGCCCCCTCTGTTCTCTCTGCTCTCTCCATACTCCACGCATCCGCTCACCACCGTGCTCCTAGCGGACAGCCCAGGGGATGAGGGCCTCAGGCCCCAGCAGCCTGTACGCAGTCGGCCTAAGGGCAGAGACTTTCTCCAGCACCAGGGTGGACCTGGGTTTCGCCCCCCTCAGCCACAGCCCGTTGAGCAAGGCTGACATGCCCACCCATGGGCTCGGGAGATACCACAACCTCATGAGGGCAGCCGCCTCGTCCAGTCTGGGGGCTGTGTGTGAGTTAGAAGCGGCCGCCGCAAGCATAGCTGGGCTTCTAGAATCCACACAGCCAGGTCTGCGGTCAGTAAGTGAACTGGCTACGAGCGCAGATCAAGGACAGAGCTTTCTTGGTGACTCAGAGAGGCGCGGTCACGGCCACCGGGTCACCTCACATCTGTGGACACTTCGGGAAGTGACACAGTGGTGAACCGGCCTGAAGCGGCTTTCCCTGTGACACGGGAAGGACGCGCGTGGGTGGAGTGCTGAGGCGCAGTCCAGTTCTGTGGCCCAGGCTGGCCGCAGACTAGCGAGCCCCCCGCTTCTCCTCCAGGTTCAAGGATTACACACAGATACAACTCACAAGATCCGGGATTTTAAACTGATAGAATCATGGGGAGGCATGGGAGGCCAGAGAAGGCGGCCAGGCTGGGGAGCAAGCTACCCTGAGAGCAGGAAGGGCACACACAGGGCTGCCAGGGTAGAGCTGGCGACGGGGCAGAGCTGATGACCAGACAGCTGCCCCTGGGATGAGCTGTGGACACTGCAGCATAACGAGTCTCCAAAGGAAAACACAACCATCTGCCACAGAGGAGACAGCTCGAGGTCAAGGAGTCATGGCAGAATCCAGGCTGTCCAGCCACGTGCTTGCATTGGGCATTTCTATGCCAGGCGAAGGATCCTCAGCACACAGCTTTGGAACCTGCTCCTGGCCTGGCGCTGTCCCTAAAGCAAGCGACGCTACATGAGACTGTCTGCGTGCAGCTGGGAAAACGTTCAGGAGGCAAGAACTGTGGCCTCGGGCACTCACGACTCCCGAAGCAGGGCACCTACGCGTCCCACGAGACACCGTGGGGGTCAAGGAGAAAGTGAACTCACAATGGCACATGGTTATGCAATTCCATGAGAAGAGGGCTCTGGGCCAGGATGGTCAGCATGGACGGTATGTCCACTCACCACAGACCACTGGGAGTCACTCCGATGGTCACATCTGGCCTTGAGGGAACTGAGAACCAGACCGGCAGGTGCCTGAGGCCCAGCGGGAAGACATTAAGGTCCAGCTTGTTAGCCACCTGCCCAGGCCCAGAGTGGACCTCCAGACAACAGGGGCCCAGGGACTTACGTGTCTGCGGAGCGGCGGTAGTTCTCGGGGCACTCGAAGGCGAGGCAGCGGAAGCCGCCCTGGATGTTGAAGCAGGTCTCGTTGATGGAGCAGTTGTGGATGCCCGTCACACACTCGTCGATGTCTGCACAGACCCAGAGGCCGTGTGGTGAGGGCCAGGGCCAAGGGAGCCATCCCACCCACACGGTCCTCACACCGCCGGGCCGAGGGAGGGGGTCGGGCCATCCTTGCCCATGGGACCAGCACCTGGTACCAACCAGTTTATTTCCTGGACACAGAGATTTCTACAACACTAGCTCGCTCACAGTCCCCGCAGTGGGAGCAGACAGGGCGTCACAATCCCCAGAGTGTGGGCGGGGAAGGCAGTGGTCAAGCCAAGAGCTGTGATGACACTGACACTCGTGGTAGGGAGGGCCCACGGGACCCGTGACGACACTCGTGGTAGGGAGGGCTCACGGGACCTTCCAAGGCCTCACGCTCTGTACACAGTGGAGTGCAGCTCTGAACCCCGGCAGGTGCTGGGGTCTGGTGCTGACCGCTCAGCCCCTCGTACAACTCTCGAGGCATGGCACGCGTGGCACCCTTGCCCCACCCTAGGCAGGAGGGCTGAGAGCTGGTCCCACGGAGGAAACCCGGCCTGTAGGGGCCGAGCCTCCTGCCCTGGGTCTCAGGGAGGTGACTGTGGGCCAGGAGCTCTCTGGGGTGGAGGAACCCTTCTCTCAGACACAGCAGAGCCAAGTGATCAGAGTTCTGGTGGCACTGAGTCCAGGAGTCATCTCTTAAGAACCGTCAGGGGCAAAAACAACCCTCTCCAACTTCACAGAAGCCACAGCTCAGGGTTTGGTTTGGTTTGTTTGTTTTTTGTTCCACCCAGGCAGGATCCCAGGCCGGGGTGAGGGAGCCTGGCCAGGGAAGGCAGAACCATGAAAACAAGGGCCCTGTCCCACGCAGAGGTGAGCGTGTCTTCCGGGGAGTGCCTTCCGTTAGTCATCTCCTGTGTGTATATGGGGGGGTAACGTGCACCCCTGCATGGACGTGGGGGGGAACGTGCACCCCTGCATGGACATAGGGGGAAGGGGAACGTGCACCCCTGCATATACATGGGGGAACTAAAGATCCACACTGACATCAGTATCTTCTTCTATCACTCTTCACCTTAAATTTTTTTTTTTAATTTAAATAAAGTCTCTCACTAAACTTAGTGCTTGTGGCTGGCTAGACAGTCAGTCGGGTGAATTCTAGAATTATCTGCCCCTCCCCCTGCACTGGCATTGCTAGTCACCTTGTTCGTCTCCAAAAACTGCATGTGCAGGACCAGAGGGCCTCTGGAGCCCCTGGATCGACAGCCCATGGGGACCCCCAAGGAAGAGGCTGAACAGCCTGGTTTCTGGGATTTGGCTCCTGGTGTGAACCAGAGTGTGTATGACAAAGGTCCCCGTGCCAGAGTGCGAGGCCGCCAAGGTCGGCATGGGAGGGCTCAGGGGCTCTGTCTGACTGGACCATGGTGGGGCTCAGACAACACAGGACAGTGTGCGAGGCTCTGTCTGAATGCAGCTGTCATGGTTTGAATGTGAGGGTCCCCCGTGAGCTCATGTTTGAATCCTTCACTGATGCTGATGTGTGGGAAGGTCATGCACTTTTAGGGGTGGAGGCTTGCTGGAGGACGGCGGGTCACAGGGGTGGGCCTTGAGGTCCCGTAACCAAACCCTGCTTCCTCTTTCGTTTGTTCTAGCTCGCTCGGCCTCCATGATGGTGGTTGTGACTTGAATCGGCCTCTTCCAGTTTCTGCCGCCCACCATGCCTTTTCTCGCACAATGCGCTAAATCTCTCTTTGGAACCAGAAGGCAAACAAACCTCCCATTCTCCCCCTACGCTAGCTGTGAGTGTTACTGCCCAGCGGCAGAGAAAGAGTAACCGCAACACAGCCCATCTATGGCCTGGGAAAGACATGTCTCCTGACCCGCAGAACCCACCCGCACCTGACGACCCTGGTGGGCACATGTCTCCTGACCTGCAGAACCCACCCGCACCTGACGACCCTGGTGGGCACATGTCTCCTGACCTACAGAACCCACCCGCACCTGACGGCCCGAGTGGGCACATGTCTCCTGACCCGCAGAACCCACCCGCACCTGACGACCCAGGTGGGCACAGTCTGAGACACTCACCTTGGCAGTTGCGACCATTCGGGGCCAGCCGGTAACCGGACGTGGGGCAGCTGCACTGGAAGCTTCCGGGGATGTTGATGCAGCGGTAGGAGCAGATGTGACCCCCAGTGGGCAGAGCACACTCGTCAATATCTGCAAGAGCAGAGTCCCCTCAGCATCTGGCCCCAGGCATCCATGACTGCGGCTGGGCCCAGTGACCCTGGACAGCCAGGCTGAGCCCAGGAAGATGGCAGCAGAGGGTAGACTGGGCAGAGGCCTGGGGCTGGGGGTGGTTGTTTTTTTTTTTGGAGTATTTCAGAGTTTAAGTGCCCAACTCGCACTATCGAAACTTTGAAGTCCTAGACGCTCCTGTGTTTTTTCTCTCTTTTTTGGGGTAGTGGTGGGATATGTAGGAATGTGTGTAGAAGTGTTTAGGTGTGTGCAGAAGTGTGTAAGTGTGTGTGTGGTGTGTAGAAGAGGGCACGTGTGCCCGTGGAGGTTCTAGAACGGCATCAGGAATTATCCTGGATTCGTCCACCTCCTTATCGCTTTGCTCCGGGGTTCCCCAGGCTCCGCCTTCTAAGGCTGGCACTGCAGCCACTGCCTTTCCACCCAGCATTCCTATGTGGGATCTGGGATCTGAACTCAGGCCCCTTTGTTTGAAGGCAAAGGCTTTAACCCAGAGGCAAGTCTCCAGTACCATCCTGCGTTTTCATCCAGTTAGACTGTCCAGCAGCGCATGGAGGGGGTGGCACCATGCGACAGAGGAGATGCAGCCAGGCTTGGTGAGGGAAGAGCTCCAAAGACCAGACAGAGCAGGGCCTATGAGATGGGATACGCCAGGACTCCCCTCCCCTCCCCTCCCAGCCAAGCCCCGTGACCCGAGGCGCAGGGTCTCAGTGTGAGAGGCTTTCCCAGTCCCTATGTCCCAGCAGACCCTCCGCTGTGTATTCTGAGGTGCAGACGGAGGCTGCTGTGCACTGGCAGGGTCGGGGTGTGGCCCCCAGCACGTGGGTGCCCTCACCTTCACAGGTGACACCGTCCACGTCACTGAGTTGGTAGCCTCGCCGGCAGTAACACTGGTAAGAGCCGTAGACGTTAGCACACTCCTGGCTACAGGGGCTGCTCAGACACTCATTCACGTCTGAAAAAAAGGGGATCCCGGCTCAGAACCACACACACGTGTCCTCCCCTCCCCCACAGCCCCGTTCCAGGGGGTGGCAGCGAGCAGATGCTATCTCCCCACCTCCCTGCCATGAAACACGGAGAGGCAGAGGTCGAGTGTCCTGGGCTGGAATGCACTGCCAGGGAAGGAGCCCCCCCTTATAATCCTGAAGTCTCTCCACCCCTGCGGCCGCCTGCGTGAAGTCACGCCGTCACAACATCTCCCACAGATGGCAGTGATAACCTCTAGACTCGGCTTCCTGTGACCAGGTCTCCGCAACGGCAACGCATTCCTACCCCCCCAGCCTCCCCAAGGGCAATGCATTCCTGCCCCCAGCCTCCCCAAGGGCAATGCATTCCTGCCCCCAGCCTCCCCAAGGGCATGCATTCCTACCCCCCCAGCCTCTCCAACGGCAATGCATTCCTACCCCCAGCCTCTCCAATGGCAATACATTCCTGCCCCCCATCCCCCCAGCTTCCTCTCCCAGGGAACAGGTGCAGGTGGCGATGATACTCCCGGGACTCCAACACTCTGAGCTTAAGGCCACTCGGCAACTCAGCCAATTCCTCCAAACTATGGCCCAGAGCTGGCCTGCCACTTGTTTTTTAAATAAAACTTTATTGGAAGACAGCCACCAGCACTCTTTGACTAGGACTACAGCTGCCTTTGTGCTCCTACTGCAGAGTACTGTCTACAGAGACTGGGCAGAAAGGCTCAGAGCAGCCATCACGTGCTCAGAGGTCCTTCTCCCATTCGTCGACTGCTGCTTCTGAGAGAGGGGGACAGGCTGCTCTCCTCCCACCGCAGGTTTCATCTCTGCAGCCCCCACATGCCTGGCCTGGCTGCCTGACTCCATCTGTGCCCAGTGTAGTTTTCCATCACATCCTGGCACGGGAGCTGCGTCCTTCTATAAAACACGCTGGCCGGTGTGCTTAATGCAGAGAGGTGCCCAGGCCTGGGCCTGTGTCCCTGGGGGCCCGGGTGCCGCTGAGCATGAGCCAGAACCACGGCCACAGACTGTAGCGCAGGACACGTTGATACGCATAGCAGGACTCGTGGACCCAGAGGACCGATCGACCCACCCCAGGACACTGGCCAAACTTCTGCGGGCCCAAGACCATGTCTCTCCAGTGTTGTGATTCTCTTAAAATGGCTGACAAAAGAACTGTCTATTTTCTAGTCAAAACTGAGTTCTGGCCCTAACTTTCCTTTCTCTGGGGACGATGTGAGGGAGGAGTGTGGAGGAGGGGGATCTCACAAAGTAGTGTGTTACAAACACAGGAGATTGATGACCCCTCTCCCCCGCAGGGCTGCCTCTGGCCCAAGGCCACACCCCTAGGGTGGGGCCCGTGGCACCTTCCAATGCCTGCCTGGGAAACTGGAGTCTGAGGGAGGAAACAGTGTGTGTCTAAGCTGCACCAGGGCTGGCCACACACGCCGCCCTCACCTTCACAGGACCGGCCGTCCACGGACAGCCGGAAGCCCACGGAGCAGCTGCAGTGGTAGGAGCCGGGCGTGTTCTCGCACTTGTGACCACACAGGCGCCCAGGGTAGCGCTGGCACTCGTTTATGTCTGGAACAGAGAGGTGGCCGGCTCAGGTCACGCCCGTCGCAGCAGCAGCAGCTCCACCCACCTACCAAGGGCAGCAGACGGTGGCCCTCACCCCCATCTTCTACAGCGCCACTTCTTCCCCAACCCGGCCCCCCACTCCACTTACCCACCCCCTGCCTCCAAGGACCCCATGGCTCGCACCCCTCCTCCTCCACCCCACTTCCTTCACATGAGTGACTGGAGGGACGACCACTCCCAGCGTGTCTATGCCAAGCACCAGAGCTCGGTGCACCGTGGCATCTGCACAGCCCCCCCACCCTGTCCACGGGAACATCCCTGGATGTGTCAAAGGAAATAGTGGAGACAGCACCTGTCAGCTCCAGCCTCCACCCATCCCTGCAGCACCTGTCAGATCCAGCCTCCACCCATCCCTGCAGCACCTGTCAGCTCCAGCCTCCACCCATCCCTGCAGCACCTGTCAGCTCCAGCCTCCACCCATCCCTGCAGCACCTGTCAGCTCCAGCCTCCACCTATCCCTGCAGCACCTGTCAGTCAGCTCCAGCCTCCACCTATCCCTGCAGCACCTGTCAGTCAGCTCCAGTCTCCACTCATCCCTGCAGCACCTGTCAGTCAGCTCCAGCCTCCACCCATCCCTGCAGCACCTGTCAGTCAGCTCCAGTCTCCACCCATCTCTGCAGCACCTATCAGCTCCAGTCTCCACCCATCCCTGCAGCACCTGTCAGTCAGCTCCAGCCTCCACCCATCCCTGCAGCACCTGTCAGTCAGCTCCAGCCTCCACCCATCCCTGCAGCACCTGTCAGTCAGCTCCAGCCTCCACCCATCTCTGCAGCACCTGTCAGCTCCAGCCTCCACCCATCCCTGCAGCACCTGTCAGTCAGCTCCAGCCTCCACCCATCCCTGCAGCACCTGTCAGTCAGCTCCAGCCTCCACCCATCCCTGCAGCACCTGTCAGTCAGCTCCAGCCTCCACCCATCCCTGGCTTCCTGACAGCAGGTGTGGGCTGCTCGGGGTCTGATCCCACAGGTCACTTTGGCCCCTGACTGCCCAGCACAGTGACATGTCCCAGGCCCTGGGGCCCGCCAGGGGTGTTGTGAGTCTCTGGGGAGCTCTCATGCGTGTCATCTGCATTGCACATCTGGCTAGAGTCAGGGTCCAGCGAGCCACCATTCCGCAGAGGGACAGGCTCACCCTACGAGGGTTTTAGCAGTGACCACAAGGTAGCGTGGCTGCGGAGCTATACAGACAGGGTCTTGTGATTAGGGGCTTCACTCTGGACTGCCTGCCCCTCGGTCCCTTCTGAGAGGATGAATGGCTGTGGTCACTCCAGCTGCCATAGTCCGTGTGGTGCTACCTGCCCAGGACCCCCAAGGTCTGAAAGATGCCCGCTCACCCACGCAGGTCCTGCTGATGCCATCGAAATAGTACCCAGCCTCGCACTCGCAGCGGAAGCTGCCGGGAGAGTTCATACAGCGGTGTCCCTTCCCACAGGGCTCCGCGGGTGGCGCGCACTCGTCCACGTCTTGTGAAGGAGAAAGGAAGACACGTTGAAAACCATTTAGTGTGTCCACTCACCTGTGCGCTGACACGGCAACGTAAGCCTAGTTTCCACAGAGCACCTACTATGTGCCGGACCCATGCCGGGGAGGCAGCGGGCACGCAGGGAGGCCTGATCTGGCCAGCCATCACTGACTCCCGGTGAGTCGGGACTGTGGGAGACAGAGTGTCCTGGGGGTCGTGGTGAGGAAGACCCCTTCTGAGGCACACATCTGGGTGGGGGGCCGTCCTGCACTCACAGGAGGGCAGAGGGGATGTTAAGTGGAACACGCCCGGGGACTCTGTGCCGTGGGGGCGTGGCGAGGCTTGGAAAGCGCGTGACCACCCGTCCTTTGTCAGCCTGTGAGAGCGCTGGGGTTAAAATGAGCTGGACAGACGGAAGAAGTAAGGTCACAGCTGGACAGGCCGAGGGGCAGCAGACACGTCTGTCCAAGCAAGAGGACAGGGGTCTGTGTCTGGGGTGGGCGATGGGACTGGCAGACAGGAAGGTCTTCACTTGGGGCTCCACTGCCCCTTTTAGAGAAGGGACAGTGCACAGGAAGCACACGGGAAAGCCAAGCCTCAGCGTGGTTTCTTTGGTACCAACCGACACAGCGTGTTCCTTCCTCGTTGAGGTGGTAGCCACGGCCGCAGCTGGGCACGTTCTTCTGGCACGTGTAGGAGCCCTCCGTATTGATGCATGTCTGCCCCACAGGGCACGGGGCACTGATACTTAAACACTCATTGATATCTACAGAGAGAGACAAAGGCGATGTGGTTGAAGGGGGGCAGCAAGACCCAGCGCCTCTACCGTCCTGTTTCCTCAGGCCACGGGGGACCCTCTGGTCCTCGGCCTGCACACAGCTCAGCTCTCTAAGGGTCCCGGGCGCCAGCGCACAGCCTCCGTGCTCCCTCTGCTCTCCGTGCCCCCAATACGCCGGCTTCCCTGCATTCATCTGGCCGTAAACCGGCTGGCGGAGGTCCCCGTGCTTCTGGCACCGATTGGCTGGGCCCTGCCGTCCTCACCTAGCCAGATGTGGACCCTGGACCAACCACGTCGGGCCCCGCCCCTGGTCATCCTGGCGGCTGCATCTCTGAGCGGTTCCTCCACAGAAGTGCCTTCCTGTGACCCCCATCTGGGGCCCCCACAGAACTCTGCAGCTTCCTCCTTCCTCAAGTGGACAAAGTACCCCCAGCATGGGGACCACCGCTCACTACTGACGGACGCAGAAATGCAAGCATCGGCTTGCCCCTCCCTCTCAATCCAGAGCAAGGCACGCAGATGAAATCTCTTACTACAGCCGGTCCTCTACAGTGACCTGGTTTAGAAAGTCGTCTTTGAGAGCCCCTAACTCAGACTTTTCTAAAGCACACGGGATCAGGAGACAGAAGGAAGTGATGTGGAAGACCCCCGCTGAAGCCAGAAAGGGGTCTACTCAATACCAGCCAAGCCCGACCCTTATCACAGTCTGAGGAATCAGCCTGGACTACCTGAAATCAGCTTCTATGTTTACGTGTCTATGACCGCCCCACAGCTCCACAGCCAGCCTGCAGGTGACAGGTGCCTTGGTGTCTGCCCTTCAAACACAACCCGGAGGGAACAGAGGTTCTCAGGCTCACAGCAGGAGGCAGAGGGCAACAGACCAAGTTCTGAAGCCTCAGTGTCTGGCATCCCAGACCCTACAAGCCCTTGTATCACAATCTCTCTGACTAAATCTGGCCCACTGCCTGTTCGTGTAAATAAAGTTTTATTGGCACCGGGCCAGGCACGCTGTCTCCACATGGCCAGCAGCTGTTCTCACCCTGCGGCTACAAGAACTCAAGTGGTTGGGACAGAAACCAGATGGCTGGAAAAGTTGATGTCCATTTATCCAGCCCTTTACAGAAAGAGCTGGGTGGGCCTCACCCAGTGTCCAGCAGTGACCTCCCCAGAGCCCTAACTGCTCCTTCCAGATGGAACACTGGGGTCTCTGGAGCCTGTGTGCTCCACACAGAGAAAAGAGTCCTCTGGCCTGCCCACTATGAAGGTCAGACACAAGTGGATGGATAGATGGGTGGGTGGGTGGATGAGTGGGTGGATGGATGGGTGGGTGAGTGGATGGATAGATGGGTGGGTGGGTGGATGAGTGGGTGGATGGATGGGTGGGTGAGTGGATGGATAGATGGGTGGGTGGGTGGATGAGTGGGTGGATGGATGGGTGGGTGAGTGGATGGATAGATAGGTGGGTGAATGGGTGTGTGGGTGAATGGGTGTGTGGGTGGATGGATGGGTATGTGAGTAGATGGGTAGAAGGATGGATGGATGAATGGGTATGTGGGGGATGGATGGATGGGTAGATGGGAGAATGAATGAATGGATGAAAGGATGAGTGAAGGAACTCAAAAACAGATAAGCAAAGACATTGATACAGAAGGCTAGTTGAGATTGGAATACACTATGTTTTCCCTCTTAGGGATTCCCATGTCAAAGCCCAGTGAGGATCTTCCTCCTTTCGTGCACGCTCATGCATGTGTGCAGGTGCACATATAGGTGTCTGTGCATATGTGTGCGGGTGCACATGTAAGTATGTATGCACATGTGTGTGTATGCATGTGTACGTGTGAAACACGTGTGAAAGCCAGACATCGATTTCAGGTATCTTAGTCTAGTCCTTTCCATCTTCTCACTGAACAAAGGACACTGTTCTGCTCGACAGCTGGCCAGTGACCTGGGGGCTCCGCCTGTATCTATCCCCAGTGCTGGAGTTATGGGTGCTCTTCTGCGGATGCAGGGGTCCTCATCAGGCGCTCATGTTTGCTCACTAAGCCCTCGGACAGGGTCGCCTGCCCAGCCTGGGTCCCCCCTCTGTAAACAAAGGCGGGCACATGTCTTTCCAATAAGAAAAGATAACTGTTGAAAGGATGAATCCTGAACTTGGCCACAAGAACTCAAAGGAGACCTCCAGCTGCAGAACATCTGGCCTTTGACGTCACCGTAGAACGCCAGGGAAGCAATGGCGTCAGTGTGTGCACCAGGCTGGGGTCTGGCCGCCATGCTGGGCTTCTGAAGGGCTTTTACTAATCTAGGAGGACAGAGGGGGCAGCCCACTGCCCCCATACTTCAGTCCCCACAGTGAGGAGGGAAATCCAGGCTGTGCTGAGATTTGTGAAGCCTTTTCTGGTGAAACTGCAGCTGCTTCTGGGTGAATCAGGACTTCCATCCTCAGCAAACCTGGCCTCCCCCAGAGCACCCCAGCAGAACACAAGTCTGAGCAGAACCTCCTTTCTCCCTGCCCTGGGGGAGTCACAGCCACCTTGCCTGCTACACCGATGGCTGGAGGCCAGGGAGACACCAACCGCCGGCCACGTTCCCCGGCCCAGACACCTCTGTGCGGCACAGAGGGAAAACGGATGGGCGGGCAGGGCCAGATGAGACCCTACAGAGTCACGGGGCAAGTGAAGAGCGTTCCGTCCCAGTTCAAAGGAAGGACCAGGGCAGACTTATGTAAGAAGTGTCAGCACAGGAATAAGACAGAAACATACAGCTTCGCCCAATCAGGGGAACAAACTCTTTGACCTCAAAGGAAAAGTCTAGAAGCGCCTGCTTGCCAACCAGATCTGGGTTCAGATGCTGACAGCAAGGTGGCCCTGGGCAGTGCCACGGTCAGTGTAGGTCTTCCAGTGGCACAGTGTCCCTCCCCGCCTGAGCTGTCTTTCCCAGATGTCTCGGGTCACACTAAATTCAGACGACATTCTATTCTCTTTCACATTGTCCACTTGATTATCAACTAACATTGACTTATTGTGATGAAATACGTGTTCACTTCAAACCCGCATCTTAATTTAACCATTTGAGCCAGACAGGTCAATGGGACACATACTGCTGTTCAGCCTCTCTCTGCCCTGGCATCCCTGAGCTCGTTCACCTTCTCAAATTGACAGTGTCTCCACTCAACATTAAGTCCCCATCCCCGGGCTCCTAGTGACCACCATTCCATTCTGTCTCCACCATTCAAACCTTGTGCCAAGTATTTCTGTGTAACAATTTCTAAAGGACTATGTGGCTGTAGACAGAACAGCCCGCAATCAATGCTTCTGCGTATCCATCACATCACAGCACCTTAGTCCTGCCTCCAAACTCCCAGAGGGACGGGAGCCGCAGGGGAAGGAAGTGAATCTGCTTAGGCCACTCGGCGCGAAACCAGGAGGCTCTTGATTCCAAAACCCAACTCTGCCACCGAAACCACAACATGCAAACCCAACCCAACAGTACTTTTGTACATGTACGTGCGTGTGTGCATGCATGCGTATGTTCATGCATGTGTGCATGTGCCTGTGTGTGGGTGTGTGTCCCAGAGGGCATTTGAGTGTACTTGTCTATGGAAGGCCCAAAGGTGACTTGCAAAATCACTTTTGATTGTTGTGTCTCCTTCTTGCTTTGCTCTGGGGTTTCCCAGGCTCTGCCTTCCAGGGCTAGAAGTACAGGCCGCCGCTGTTTCCATCGGGTGTTTTTACGTGGGATCTGAGGACCCAAACTCAAGCCCTTTAGCTTGCAAGGCAAGGACTTTAACTCGTAAAGCCATCTCCCCAGCCTTCCAACAGCACCTTTTATAAATAAAGCTTTATTAGAACATGGACCTTCTGTTTCTAAAGACCATGTAGCTTTTGAACTGTCAGTGCCAAGTTCAGTCACTGTGACACAAACCGCATAGCTCACAGTGCCTGCGTGCCATCTGCCCCTGGAAAGGTTGCCAAGCCTTGGTGTCCACTAGATGCTGCCCCTCGGGTTCCCAAAGCGTGTCCCGGCTGACGCCCCAGCCTGGCGGTCGACCCTGCTGACGGCAGCATGTCTTACCAATGCAGCTGCCTAGAGCATCCTGTATAAAGCCGCTCTTGCACTGCAGCTTGGGTCTGCAACGGAAGGATCCCAGAGTATTCTGACAGATAAAATCGGGGGGGCAGTTATGAATACCACTCTCACACTCGTCAATATCTGGTGCATCATAAAAAAAGGAGATTGTTAGCAAGAATCCCGCCAGAAGCATCTCACAACACTTAAACATCACAAGAATGTATTTTTTAAAATGTTCATTTCTTAAGACTATAACCCAAAACGTTCCAACAGAGCAACCTTACACAGAAAGGGCTTCAGTGAACCAAACTGTGCCAAGTAGCTAAAGCCTTCAAATAATACTGCCTCTCCCGACCCAACCCAGACTTATGAGGCAAGCCTTCTGCTACTCAGCAAATAACCCAGACATTTTCCTGGCAGAGGCGTCTGTTATCATTTATTAAGGAGACTGTATGTTTAGATTAGATCATAAAGCAATTATCTCAATGATAACAAACATGGGCTCCATAATCCTTTTCATCCTAAAGTCATCACGAATACTAGCCAAGGTTATGGGCGGAGCAGGACACACAGATGCCCTGCCTTGGAGTCACTGCTGTCCCCAGCCTTGGCTTCAGGGGTTCAAGGCCCAGCCTGCGTGCAGGGTGGGGCAGTGGGAGCTCGTTCAAGGGTCTGGTTTCCAGGCGCTTACACCCGGTTTTGGGTTCGCTCACATCAAGAGTCAACACTTCTATGTAAGTGGTTCTGTTTGGGGGAAGGTCCACAGCCTGCTAGAAGGTCCTCTGCAGAGGCCTGGCTGCCAAATGGCGGAGGTGGGACGGGCTTTGCTTTTATGCAGCGGAAGGCACTGGACTTTGAACTTCAAAGCAGTCCAGAATCAAAAGATAGCTGTCTGGAAAAACACTTGGTGCTTTTTGCTTTGTTTTGCTTTGCTTCGCTTTTTTGGTTTGTTTTGTTCCAGTGAGCACCTGAAATTTACCCTGATCTTGTTTTTCAATGATGAGGCACCAACAGAACCCCTGGAGCCAAACGGCAAATGTGCTCGTGACAGGCCTGGCTCATCCTTGCCCTGGGACCCGCCTGTGCCGGGCGAGCCTCCCTCTTGCAGCCCAGGCAGTAGCCCAAGTGGTCACATGGGGGCGGCACAGAGCCCAAGGTCCTTCCCTCCAGGCCACACCCACACCTGGGGAGGTGTGACGTCAGCCACCTCACCTTTGCAGTTATTGTCCTCCGTGAGCTCGTAGCCAGTGCCGCAGCTGCTGTCACGCTGGCAACGGAAGGAGCCCACGGTGTTGATGCAGGATTCTCCAAGTCGGCAGTTATGACTGCCTGTGATGCACTCATTGATGTCTGCGGAGATAAGGGGGGGGGGTGGAATCACCAGCAGGAACAGATCCTTAACTCTGTCAGAAGGAATGTTCCAGAAGCTACAGTGGGTCTGGCTCCCTGCTGCCCTCGGGTCACGCACTCGACACTGAATCACCACGGGCATATCTGGAGTGGAGCCATCACCAAATCAGAGCCATGCTTTCTAAGTAAGTGCCAGGCCCTGGTCGTGAGACCCTCGAGAACCCCAGGCAGTGGGCAGCATCATGCCCACCTCCCAGACAGGGGGGGCAGGACCTGCGTGAGGCCACTCAGCAAACCCCAGACCCCGTGACCCACATTGCTACCAACATTCTTCCTGAGGACAGCTCTGTCCAGGAGCCAAACTCTGGCAGTGCTGGAAAGCCGGGCCTGGCCATCCTCTGCCAAAGAACAGGGTCTGGCTTGTGCCCGGCAGGCTGCCGACAGCCAAGCACGGCAAGCAGCCGCAGACATTTACCTTCACAGGAGACACCGTCGGACTGCAGCTGGTAGCCCACGAAGCAAGAGCAGACCACCTCATCCCCCGTGTCGCGGCACTGCTGCTTACAGGGTCCGCCTCCTGCAATCACAGCCCATGTGAGCCGGTGGGCGCCCCAGGAGACCGGCAGAGACCCCCTCAGGATGCTGATAGGGGAAGGCGGGCTGTCTGCTGCAGTCACCGAGGCCCCTGGGAGACACTTGGCCCTGGCTCTGGGACCTCTGCGGCTACAGCAGGCATCATGGGTCTGGCACCTCAGGTGCCACAAATCTGACATGTCAGGCACCTGACACGTCAGTGCCAGGCATCGCTTCTGAGATTACAGCGGAGCTGGAGACCTATGTTCATGTCGTGTCGTTGACATGAAGAGGCGAGCAGGGTCCACCTGCAGGCCAGGCCCTGGCCAGACCCCAGCAACACCACGCACCTCTCAAGCCTTCCCTGCTGCTGCTCCATTTCCTCTCGCCTCAGCTCCAGCAGCTGCTTTTGGCTGAGCCCATAGTTCCCCTGAACCTTAGCACCCCCATACCTCCGCGACTCATACTCCCTCCAGGGCAGCCAGAGGGATGCTCGATGTGTACACTGAATGGGACAAGCCAGTGAGGCACCTGCAAGACCCACCTGCTCCTGTAGCTTCTTCTATGTCCCCACCCCTAGATCTCTGTGTGTCCACCCCTAGATCCCTGTGTGTCCACCCCTAGATCCCTGTGTCCACCCCTAGATCCCTGTGTGTCCACCCCTAGATCCCTGTGTATCCACCCCTAGATCCCTGTGTGTCCACCTCTAGATCCCTGTGTGTCCCCACCCCTAGATCCCTGTGTGTCCACCCCTAGATCCCTGTGTCCCCACCCCTAGATTCCTGTGTCTACCTCTAGATCCCTGTGTGTCCACCCCTAGCCCTAGATCCCTTTGTCCTCACCCCTAGATTCCTGTGTCCCCACCCCTAGATCCCTGTATCCCCACCTCTAGATTCCTGTGTCCCCACCTCTAGATCCCTGTGTCCCCACCCCTAGATCCCTGTGTTCACCCCTAGATCCCTGTGTCCCCACCCCTAGATTCCTGTGTCCCCACCTCTAGATCCCTGTGCGTTCACCCCTAGATCCCTGTGCGTTCACCCCTAGATCCCTGTGTTCACCCCTAGATCCCTGTGTCCCCGCCTCTAGATCCCTGTGTCCCCACCTCTAGATCCCTGTGTCCCCACCCCTAGATCCCTGTGTGTTCACTCCTAGATCCCTGTGTTCACCCCTAGATCCCTGCGTGTCCGCCCCTAGATCCCTGTGTGTCCGCCCCTAGATCCCTGTGTCCACTCCTAGATCCCTGTGTCCACCCCTAGATCCCTGTGTGTCCACCCCTAGATCCCTGTGTCCACCCCTAGATCCCTGTGTCCACCCCTAGATCCCTGTGTCCACCCCTAGATCCCTGTGTCCACCCCTAGATCCCTGTGTCCCCACCCCTGCCTGGATCCTAAGAACACACTCCCCACAGTCCCTCCGCCCTGACTAGCCCATCCTCATGTGTCTCAAGAGGCTTCTTCCCTGTCGGCACCCCTCCCATGGCCCCGGACAGGCCCCCAGGCTTCCTGGGGCTCTGCCCCGCTCCTCTCTCCCTCCTGGCCTCAGGGACAGCCAACACTGTACACCGACCACATCACTTGGCTGACACCCTCATTAACACCCCAACCGCAGGGCGAGCCGCTGGGTGAAACTGACAAGAGCCCTGCAGTCTAGACATGCCAGAGTGTGCCAAAGAGATGCCAGAGTGTGCCAAAGAGAAATGGTTTGATGAGGGGAAACGAAGCTGCAGGGCCAGACTCCAAGTGCCTCTTCTTGAGAGACCAGAGACTCTCACCAAGGAGACAGGGAAGCAGGACCGTAGCAGCGCCTCTGGGGTCTCCACCACAATGCCTTGCTTGATGCTACTCAAGTGTTGACCCCAATCCTCCCTCTGCGAGCCACCCGCCCCGACCAGACCTCAGCTCTGAGTGCTCAGGAAGAGAGAGGGAAGGAAGCTGCCAAGGCCACAGAGCTGAAGTGATTTCCCCACAGAGACCTGGGGGTCCACCAGCTCTGTGACCCATCAAAGGGCCCCCCTGGGCCTCACCTCGGCAGCGGTCATTCAGGTAGGGGTCTTCTTGCTCGTCCTCGGCCTCAGGGACCTTGACTGGGGGCAGAGAGACAAGATACTATCACACGAACAGATCCAATTGCTTCCTTTCCCGTCGGTCTCAGACACGAGGCCCATTCGGAACTCGGAACCGCAGCCTGCACAGACACCTTTCTTAAAGAGGAGTCCACCAGGAAAGGCTGAGGAATTTCTCAAAGACCTACTTGGAACAGGAAGGTGTGTCCCCGCCATGGACTTCTGTCCACAAGGGCAGGGACACTTCAGCAACTGAACTGGAGCCTCGGTATAAACCCAGACTTGACCTCCAAACCTACAGTAAGGGACACGCAGGGCCTATGGGTATAGGGAGAGCAACACGCACGCACACACACACACACAGTGACATCTCTCAACTACCCTACTCATCTGTCAGGTCCAGCAGGACTGTTGGGGGGGCTGGGGGGACACCCAGGCAGCACACAGCACACCTATTCTAAAGGCAAAGATGGAAGAGGAGGGGCTCACGGAACAGACAGTCCTGGTGCCAAGTGTGGGCCAGGAATGGAAGCAGGTAAAGGTAGGGGGAGGGGAAGCTGGACCCAGAGCTGCAGGAAAGCCCCCCTCACACCAGGATGACTATGAAGACCTGTCACACTTAGATACAGGTGTCAAGCTGACATTGAGGGTTTGAGCTCTGGCCACAATTATGGAGAATTAGTAGTTGAATTAGGCCCCGAGCAAGCCTGCGGGAAACTGTTTAGTTGATGGAGGAGGACGCAGCCCATAAAGTGGGCAAGTCTCTGGACCGGTGAATAAGAGGAGGGAACTGGTTAGGGAGTCAGCATCCTTGTGTACACTTGGCCAGACATGCTGGTCTGGCCAGTAAGAATTGCCCGTCTCTCAGCTGTCACGTGGATATGGTGCATCTGTTTCCTTGGTGATGGCGCAGGCTTCCTGCCAAGCTGGACAAGGAACTGTAACTGGACAATCGTGATCCAGATAAAACCCCTTGTTCCCATAAGCCCCTTGGGTGAATTTATCAGCGCCATGCAGAGTGACCACAACCACCTGATTTCAAACGTGAGGGAAGGACCAGGCATCTAAGGGATACTGGGGCTTCTGAGAAGG
Source organism: Typhlomys cinereus (assembly GCA_023101885.1). Classification (NCBI taxonomy): domain Eukaryota; kingdom Metazoa; phylum Chordata; class Mammalia; order Rodentia; family Platacanthomyidae; genus Typhlomys; species Typhlomys cinereus. The sequence continues at coordinate 438,775 of JALPQD010000021.1, forward strand.
GCATGCATAGGGCCCTGCATTCCAAACTCAAATAAGAATGCAAAGGACAGGACCACCTGACCCAGGATGCCAAAGCCAGGGGCCAGGAGACACACAGAAGACGGCCTGGCTCAGGCACTGGCATCTGGGAGTACTTCCTTTCTACCTCTTCTGAACCTTCTCCTTCATAACAGAAAGGGGCAAAGCCGAGCGGGCTGGAACAAGGTCCCAGAAGGCACGGTGGGCGTATCCTGCATCCTCCCAGGCTTTTCCTGTGCCACCCAAGGGCCCACGGCTTGGGGCTCTCGGAAATGGGAGAGGTAAAGCTCGTCCAGAGGCTGTGAATTCTCTGGGAGTTGCTTCTGGGGTAACCGTGTCTAACCTCCGGCTCAGGAGTCCCAGATGCAGCTGGTGAGGACACTGGCCAGGAGTCAAAAGGTCAACTTCTCCCGCCTCCAGGTTGGTCACATGACTTTGAACAACCAGGACATGGGAAGGCCTCACCCGGCCAGCCGAAAGCCCTAACAGCCAAAGAACAGGAGAGGGGCCTGCGCAGACAGCCTTCACCTCGGCTGCGACGTCGGTCTTCCCTGGGTCTCTGGCCCAGCGGCCTGCAGGACGCACACCCACAGCCTTCCAGCCACGCAACTCTCTCTACGGAGCTATCCCTGGGTATCCAGGGCTGAGTGGGCCCAGGACCCCTGGGGACACCAAAATCCACAGATACACAGTTTCCTGATGAAAATATGTTTGCATACAACCTGCAAGTATTGTCTGCAGTACTTTCAGTGGCCTCTGGACTAACCAATGCAGTGCGAGGCTACCCAAGCAGTTGTTAAAATGCACCGTTAGGGAAAAGCAGTAATAAGTCTGCACATGCTCAATTCAGACGCAGTTTCTTCTCAAGTTGTGATTGGCTGAATCCAGGGATGTGATACCCATGGACAGGGCAGGCTAAATAACATTCATAGACAGACAGACAGACATAGAGACAGACAGGCAGGCAGGCAGGCAGGCAGGCAGACTCACACACACACACAACACACACATATATATGCGTGTGTGGAGAGAGAGACAACAGATACACACAGAGAAAGAGACAGAGAGACAGATACATGCATACAGAGAGACAGTGAGACAGACAGAGACAGGCAGACAGAGATAGGCAGGCAGGCAGACACCCCCCCATATATATATGTATGTAGAGAGAAAGAGATACAGAGAAAGAGACAGAGAGAGACAGACACATGCATACAGAGAGACAGAGAGACAGAGACAGACAGAGATATGCAGACAGACACACACATGTACAGAGAGAGACAGACAATATATACATAGGCACAGAAAGAAAGACACACGCACAGACACACACACAAGGAAAGACAGAGAAGCAGGCGTACGGGAAGGGCAGCCATTACCTGGTTCTTGGAGATCCCCGCTGTCCCTAGGGGTCAAGTCCGAATTCTCCTGGCCCTTCACGCAACAGGCGCGGAACACCAGCCCGCACTGGTAGCCTAACATGAGGCCGAAGTCGCAGCTCTGGCCCCGGGCCTGGGCCATCTTCCCGAGAACGCAGCACTCACAGCACTTCTGTGAAGGGAGATTCCAGAGAGCCATGTACCCACGGTGGCTTGGGAACATGTCTGACGCCCCCTTGCCCACGATGCACGGCCAGCAAGGGCACGTGCGTGACACAGGTACCTCATCCAGCGCTTCACCTCGCAGCGCAGGCTTCCAGGGCCAGCACCTTCTGCGAGGTTTCGCTTTCGCACCATCGGAATTACTGCATACCTGCCTGTCCCCTCTCACTCACAGGAGACTCGAGGTACCAAGTGAGGGGTAGAGCTCGGCTTGACCACTGCTTTTCATTGCAGACTCCCCAAGTCCCAATTTACACCCGCACCCTTGCCCAATGCCTGGGAGACATATTTACCCCAACTTATGAAAAGCTCCAAGTCAGTCCTTATTAAGTGGGTGTCTTAAGGCAGCACAGAACTTTCCAGAAAGCTCACAGGGGAAAGGGTCTTCTTGGTACTATTTTACCCCCCATGCTGCGCAGACGACTGAGCCGCCGTGACCTGTCTGGGTTGAGTAATCTTCCGTGGAAACACACTTTGCTCGTCCACCCAAACATCTACCACTGCTAGAATGTTCCATACTGCTGCACCCCTCTTCCTCAGGCCTGGGGGCATGATCAGCTCTCTACTAGACACATGACGGTGTGACAAAGCCCAGCCCTGCTGGGGGAGGGGGCCACTAGATGCCCAAGGTCTTGGCTGACAGGCACCCCTTGACCAGGCCACCCACACTGGCCAGCCCAGGTCCCTACACACGTGACTCCACCTAGGAAGCCAGGGAGCTGTGATAGGTGGGACTCCTCCCCGCAAAGCCTTCCTGTGTGCATACCCCGCCCCCATCGGTGCCCTTTCAGAACCCAGACTCAAACCAGAATCACCTTGACCCCTCCAACGGGGGGGGGGGGAACCTGTCCTTGGAGCTGCTGTCCTTGACCCCTCCAAGGGGGGGGGACCTGTCCTTAGGAGCTGCTGTCCTTGACCCCTCCAACGGGGGGGGGGACCTGTCCTTGGAGCTGCTGTCCTTGACCCCTCCAACGGGGGGGGGACCTGTCCTTGGAGCTGCTGTCCTTGACCCCTCCAACGGGGGGGGGCACCTGTCCTTGGGAGCTGCTGTCCTTGACCCCTCCAACAGGGGGGGGCACCTGTCCTTGGGAGCTGCTGTCCTTGACCCCTCCAACGGGGGGGGGGCACCTGTCCTTGGGAGCTGCTGTCCTTGACCCCTCCAACGGGGGGGGCACCTGTCCTTGGAGCTGCTGTCCGTGGCGTCTCCCACAGCCGCCCGGGGCCGCACCTCCAAACCCATCCCACTGGCTAGTCTCCTGGGCAGCTGGGCCTGGCAGCATTGGTCCAGCTGCGGTGTTCAGACCTGGATGGCACTGTCCCCAGGGACATGGGAGTCCTGGGCAACCTGGCCTAGACTTGGGGACCCAGAACACCCCGAGAAGGGGACCTACCAGTTATTCGAGTTATGTTTTGTGCGGACCCCCCTCCCGAGTCCTCGGTGGGGCTGTCATGAAGCCACTACTGAGCGTGGGCCCCTCTGAGCTTCTTTTTTCCTCTATGGTGGCTAGAGAACCTGTGCTATCAGGAGCCACAGTGAGTCCACAGTGAGTCCACTGTGAGCTCCAGAGATGCACAGACCCCCTCCCCCCTCCCCGGAGCCCCCGCAGTGCCTGCCCTAAACTGAGAAGAAAATGTCCCCTACAACCTCTGACCTCTGCCTTCTGTCTGAAGGCTGGCCTCAAACCCAGCCTCCCCAGGGTGGGGCCGCCTTATCCTCAGCCCCCCAGCCTCCCCAGGGTGGGGCCGCCTTATCCTCAGCCCCCCAGCCTCCCCAGGGTGGGGCCGCCTTATCCTCAGCCCCCCAAGCCTCTTCAGGGTGGGGTCATCTCATCTTCAGTACCCCCAGCCTCCCCGGGGCGGGACCCCTCATCTTTCCCCAGTGGAGGAAGGCAGCGCAGCTCAGTGGCTTCTCCTCCCTCCCGCCAAGGCCTCTGACGCTCACCAGGAGAGGCGGACAAGAGTGGGCGCTGGCAGACAGGGGACAGCGGTGGCCCCACGTGGTCCCCAGCTCCTCCTCACCTTTATGGGCGTGGCCTCGAGGCTGGTGCTGCCGCCTCCCTGGGCCGTGGCGCAGCCGTCCTGCTCACCAGCCAGGTTGATGCCCGTGGCGCAGTGCAGCTCTCCCAGCCGGTTGTGGCAGCAATGCTCCTGGACCATCCTGCGGGCAGGGACCAAGCGTCAGGGCGGAGGCCCTGGGGAGCCCCCTCCCTGGGTCCTACGGGCGCAGAAACACAAGGCGCCTCTGGGAGGCACTAGGCGGGGCTCCTCGGGAGGACAGAACGTAGGGTGGCGTCTGGGGACTCAGGAGACCCCAGTGTGCACACACGTGGAGGCGCCCAGGCCTACACCTGCTCTTTGGCCTCAGACACTGGCATATTGTCTGACGCGGACAGTCGCAGGCAGTTCCTCTCCTAGAGTTTGGATCGCTCCTGAGAGCAGATCTGCCATTCGTGCTTCCCTCTGTGCATCTGAGACCATGGGATGTGTTAATCTGTGGATCACAAGACCATGTATGTAAGTCAAGCAACTAGGTGTCGCACCTGCTTTTTACTCTACCTGGAGACACGCGTCTGTCCCCACATCCCTAGTAGGTGTCGCACCTGCTTGTTCTTGCTCACCTACGCAAGCTTTACGATGTGTGTGTTTAACAGATCCTGTCAGGCATCTGCCCTGCTGGGCCCTGGTTTTTCAATTCTTTTCACTCCTACTTCTGCTTCCTGCGTGTCTAGGGTCCACGCTGGTTCGAGGACCCGGGTCAAGCCTGGCCACAGAATGTCGGTTCTTATTCACACACAAAGCGGCCTGTTAGGGCCCCCCGTAGCATCTCACCCTAAATGTGAGTGGTCCCACAGGCTCATGTGTTTGCATCTTTGGTTGATATTAATGTTGGAGAAGGCATGGACCTTTAGGAGGTGGGGCTTTGTTGGAGGGGGCAAGTCCAGGGGGCGGGCCCTGAGGTTGGGTAGACCCGCCCTGCTTCCGCTAACAGTCTGCTTGCTCGCCCGGCCTCCATGACGTGCGCAGGGACTTGAGCTGTCTCAGGTTTCTGCTGGACACTCACATGCCTCTCCTGCCATAACGGACCGTATTTCGCCTCTGGAACCGTAAGCAAGCCAAATAAATCTGCTTTTCCTCCCCTTAAATTGTGTTTGAGTGTTGTCCCCTAGCAACAGAAAGAATAACTGCAAAGCCTGCCATCCAGTTGAGTCTTCTCAAGCTCGACCCATTCCTCAGGAAGGAGGGACGCCTCAGAGCATGGGAGCAGCGTGTGGACGGCCCCGGAGAGGAGGGGGCCCCGGAGAGGAGGGGGCCCCGGAGAGGAGGGGGCCCCGGAGAGGAGGGGGCCCCGGAGAGGAGGGGGCCCCGGAGAGGAGGGGGCGGTGGCAACCGTGGCTCCTGGCCCTGGTCCCCGGCTTGGTTCAGAAACCGATTGCCTGGGTAGGAAGGAGCGTCAGACCCTACCGGAGTCCCTTCCGCAGACACAGGCGAGGCTGGGACATCTCAGAGGCCAGTGAGCTGGCCCTGCACACAAGGGGGGGCAAAGGCATCACAGGGGGCTCCCATCTGGTCCCAAAATAACTCTGGCTCTGCCAAAGCCAGTGTCAACAGAGACAGGAAGAACCACCCAGCTCGCGCTGTGAGAGATGGGGCCCACTTCTGCCCCCCTCTCCCCCCCCCCCCGGCTTTGTGTTTCTCCAGAACCACCCCAGATTCTGGAACGGATGCATCCACACTGTGCTTTTCACATTTCACATCTGCTTCAGGTGTCTGCTGACAGGGGGAGCCCCACCTGTCGTGGTTTGAATGTGAGCGGAGAACAGGCTCATGTGCGTGAATCTTCAGCCGCTACTAATGTACGGGAAGGTGGAGCCTACGCAGAAGCCATGCCGAGGGGGCAGGCGTGAGGTGGGGGGCCCCACCCTGCTCCTACGGCCATGGCCACTGGCCGTGTTCTCTCTGCCCCCGTGAACTCTGTGACTGCCGAGCTGCCCCTCCAGCTTCTGCCGCCCACCACGCCGCTTCCGCCACGATGGACGGTATCGTGCCCTGGAACCAAACATCTCTTTTCTCTCCTCAGGTTGTGCTGAGCATGCTCAGTCTACAGCGGCAGAAAGAGGTAACTACAGCACTGCCCACGCGTCCGTTTTAAAAATCACCGTCAAACAAAAAGTGGCTCAAGTGTTGACGAGAAGAGCGGAGACCGGAGCCTGGCACGTGGCTGGCAGCGCTTGGGAAACAGTATGGGGTACCTCAAAAAGTTAAAAACAGCACTGCCATCGTTGGCCCTGGCCTTCCCACTACTGGGAACACAGCAGAATTCAGAGCAGGACCTCAGATGCGGCCCGCCCAAGCTCACGCGGCTTCATACGCAACAGCTGACCGTGGAAGCAACGCAAATGTCTGCCGGTGGATGAAGGGAGGATCACAATATGACTCAGCCTTGCGAAGGAAGGACCGAGCCTGTAGGGCCAGCTCCGCGACAGCAGCCGGGCAGAAGCGCATCCGTGTGACTCCACGAAGACACTAACTCAGAGACGGGACGTACAACAGGGACTTGCGGGCAGAGGGCCGGCGCGGAACACATGCACAGAAAGAAGACGGTGAGCTTTACGATCTGTGTGATTTCTGCAGCCCTACTGTGTGCTATTTGGCTGAGGGGATGCCAGCCACATAGTCTGGTCCCCACTAGCACTCCAGGGCACATTCACAAAAGGAGCTAGTGTGAGGTGTCTGGGGAGCTGGCTCCCCATCACTGCTCCCCCCTCCCACCCCTCGTAGGCAGCCTGGTGGCCTGACTGCCCATGTGCAGTGAAGCGAAGCCACCATGATTCGCTCGGCCATGTCTCAGTGGCCCACGAGTCACCGGCATAGCACTGATGGGGGTTATGTGGCCCTGAACCCCTCCCTGAGCCCCAACGGCTGTCATGGGCCTGGCAGAGGGAGTGTCATGAGTCCCCCTGGAGCAGCATGTGTGTGTGGGCACGCGTGCATGTGTGTGTGCGTGTGTGTGCGTGTGTGCGCCTGTACACGTGTGTGTGTGTGCACGCACGCTCATGCTTTAAACCTCCTTGGGTGGGCAGCCCACAAAGGTATTGGACGGCTGGTGGTCCCTGAACATGTTTAAGGTACTGGCCTTGACTAAGGACACAAGGAGACAGACACAGAGCAGACCTGTCCAGCTGCACCCCCACGCACATACACACGCCTTCAGTGTGTCCAGCTGCACCCACACACACACACACACCTTCAGGCAGCCTGGAGTTCCCAAGAATCACAAAGGTCCTGGGAACCTAATTTTAAAACCAAGTTGATCAAGGGGCTGGAGAAGTGGCTCAGGGGTTAAGCCTCTGCCTTGCAGGCAGAAGGTCCTGAGTTCGGATCCTAGACCCCACGTATAGACGCCAGGCAGAAGCAGTCCATGGTGGTTCTCGAATTCACCCATGGTTACACACACACACACACACACACACACACAATTGAATAAAATAAAAAAAAAAAAAAAAAAAAAAAACCAAGTTGATCAAGCTCCCGCCATCCTGGGGTCACCTGACCTTACCGACCCTGAAAGTTCTTGCTGGCTGGGGCTCCCCTAGCTGCCTGGATCTGCTGGGTGAATGCTGTTGCCCTGGCAGAGCTTAATGGAGGCTTAGACAGATCCCAGGGTGCCTGCGTTCACCCCTCGTACCCCACGTCTCCATCTTATCCTCTGGACAACACCCCAAGGTTCTCTCTCTAAATGGCCCCTCTCCACACTCCTGCCGGGCCACTTAGGTCTCTGGACGTTCTCGGGGTACCTTACCTGATTCTGATCTCATCAGCACCCCTCCTCATCTGCACGGCTGGCCACAGACCCCACACACGCTGCAGACGCCCTTCTGATTCCACTCACTCCAGTAATGACAGTCTGGCAACCGGCCTCCAGTCACCCCACAGCCATCACCCCACAGCCAGCCTTTCCCACCTCCCAGGCTTCGTCCAACTCCAGACCACCCACATTTCTCTGGCACCCTCAAACAGCCAATTAGTCCCTTGGCTTCCGTCCCCTTCAACCGACTGACTTCCACACAGGGTCTGTTTTAAGGCAGGGCACATTTAGCAGGGCCTCACATCCAAACTCAGGCTGTACCAGAAAACCCCTGAGTCTGGAGCCTCAGTTTCTCCATCTGTCCCGGAGGTCCTCACTTTCTACAATAGGCATTAATTATAGCGTCTCCCTACTTGGGCTTGACTGTGGAGACCCAAATTTCATCTCCTGAAGTCCTGCGTCTCACGTCCTGGAGACAGATCGCTAGCGTCAAATGAGGTCCCGTGGGTGGGCCGAACCCAACAGGACTCGTGGTCCTGTAAGAGGTCAAGCAGGGCTGGTGGCTGAGCCTGTATTCCAAGCACTCAGGAGACTAGGGCAGGTGGATCAGGAGTTCAAGGTTGTCCTGGATTACGCAGTAACGTTCAAGCCAGCCTGCACTACATGAGACTATCCTTAAAAGGGGAGGGGATGGAGAGATGGCTCAAGGGTTAAGCCTCTGCCTCGAAAGCAGAAGGTCCTGAGTTCAGATCCCACATCCCACATACAAACACCAGGTGAAAATGGCGGCATTCTGCACTTCCGGCTCTGGCAAGTAAAGCCTGGGAAATCTCAGAGCAAAGCAAAAAGGCCTCCACAGGCACGCACGTGTGCATGTGCAACACCAAGCCTGGCTCTTCATTACCCTTCTTTTGAGCCAGGGTCTCATGTAGCCCAGTTTGCCCACAAACTCCCCATATAGTCAAGGGTGACCTAGAACCTCGGATCCTCCTCCCTCCTCTTCCCAGCTACTAGCATTATGGGCATGTACTCTACACCTGTTTTTTTATCTAATTTTTTTTTGGGCATGTCTGTGTGTGCCTGTGGAAGCCCGAGTGACGTCAGGAATCACCCTGGATTGTTTCTACCTCCTATTTTCTTTGCTCTGAAATTTTCCAGGCTACGGGATTGAAAGTGCAGTCTGCTACCATTTCTGCCTCGCGTTTTTACCTTGGATCCAGGATCTGAACTCAGGACCTTCTGCCTGCGAGGCAGAGGCTTAACCCCTGAGCCATCCCTTCATACTACACCTGTTGTTATAGAGTGCTAGGGAGGAAGTGCAGGGCTCTGGGCCTGCTAAGCAAGAGCTCGGACAGCTGAGCTACATCCCCAGCCCTCTTCAGCGGCTTCAAAGTAGCACTGATAAGGAGGGGAAAGGAGATAGTGAGGACGCCCAACACAGTTCCTTATGGTTTCCATGACAACGATCCACGTCTGCTGCCTTTATTCTAACTTCAGTCTCCAAACCTGTGCTGGTGTTTGAGTCAATTGAAAGAGAAAACACATAGTCCCATGTGCTGGAGACTGGGGGGTGATGTCGTTCCCAAGCCGGATTCATCTGGGGCCCTAGGGTCTGGGGTCGGTCTCTTCCACTTACAGCTCATCTGACCCCCACCGCAACCCCCTTTGCTTGGGAGCGAGCTGACTTCCCCACAGCTGGACGGCTCTTCTTGCTTCCGAGCCGGGGAAGGAGACAGATGTCCCTAGTGAGCAGAGTGACAGGAAGCTGAGCCTTGTCCAGGGACCTCGGGAGCACAGAGCCAGCTGCGCACGTGGAGGGAGGCAGGTCTCGCCGGGCCTGAGGGTCCCCGGCTTCTTCTGAGGGTCCCCTTTCCTTCAGAGGGACATGTTCAGTCAAACGGTAGCCAGCGGCCCACGTACCTGCACTCTGCGGACTCTGAGGTGTAGGACAGCAAGCAGTTCTTGTGCTGAACGGCCATTTCATGCCCGTCTGTACAGCAAGTCTCCAGGGGGACGTCCGCGCCCACTGCGCAGGGAAGAGAAGAGGGGTGATGAGTGGCGACTCGCTCTGCACGGTGCCCCCCGCCCCCGCCCATGCCCCCAAGGCACCTGCCTCCTTGGGTTCAGACCGGGAGAGGAAGAAAGCCAGGCAGGTCTAGAAGGGCCCGAGTTCCCATGGCACGACCTCGGTCCCTCTGCAAAGCCCTGCTGAGACCTCGGCTGCTCCCAGTTAGAAGCGAGTGTCCCACTCCCCCATAAAGACCTGAGCCAGCTGTGACAGGACACAGTTCGGTACCTGGGGCACCCGCTGCGCGGACGGCTCAGCACACGGGGGCGACACCCTGCTCCCTGCATGGAGGGATAGACAGGGTCCCTGGCCTCACAGCCCAGAGAACAAGAAAGGTGAGCTCTCTGACAGAATATGGCTGGCGGCCATCTACCTACGCAGGAGTGATAGGCACAGAAAGAGCAGACTGGAAGTCAGGGTGTTAAGAAGAGAGGCCCATATCCCTGGAACCCATTTCCATTCAGTCTTGGTAGCAACCCGTGGCTTCCACCTTCAGCGTGCAGGTGGGGAAATGAAGCTGGGGATGGCTCTGCCCATAGATGCCACAGGCATCGTCTTCTGCAGAAACCAAAGAGCCAGGCGCAAGCGGCGCAGGGAGGCAGAGCACTGGGTTCAAGTAACGTCCACCCTGCCTGGCGGCCGGCCCAGGAGTGAGTCAGAAGCCAAGGTCCCGGGAGCAGCGCAGCCCTCAGCCTGTGGCACTGGAAAGACCACCAAGCCTCAGAGAGTCCCGGGGCCCTAAGGTGCTGCATGTCTTGTCCTCAGCCAAGGGATGTGCAGGACAGGCCACGGCAGTGCCAACAGCCTTGGGGTTACAGGCTGGCACCGGCACCACCATGCCTGGCCTTTCGGCATCTTTGGTTTTGAGACAGGCTCTTGCATAGTGCAGGTTACCCACCAACTCCCTACGCAGCCAGGGATGACCTAGAACCTGCCTCCTCCCCCCAAGTGCTAGAATTTCAGGCGTGAGGCACCGCGCAGCAGGACCTTACGGAACTGGCTGTATGAGACTTTGTCCCTAGTGGCCTCCTGGCGTCCCACAGGCGCCTCCCTGCAGACTGGCAGCGCTTCTTGGCATCAGCCGGGGGTGCTCTGATGACTCCCCCGAGGTCAGCTCTGGGGTGTCCCCTGAGGAGGCTCGCCCTCGGGTATGAGGCTTCTACAGCACCCTCCCCACAAGAGGAGACACCATGGGAAACATTCAAGATAGCTCCAGTCAGTGCGCAGATGAGGGGAGGGACGGCAGGAAAGGAAAAGAAGGGGGGGGGGAAGAGGGGAGGGGAGAAGGGAAAGGAAGGAGGAAAGAAGGAAGAACACAGCTTTAAAGTCAAAACAGAGACCTAGGTTCTAGCGTCTAGACGGCCCCGCCCAACACCCCACAGCTTCTTTATGTTACAATGAGGCCCAAGAGACCCCTGCAGTGGCCAAGGTAAAGTTTATGAAGTCCAAAGCACATAGTGTGCACCTCATGACCAGTGGCCTGATGTGCGCTCGATAATTGACAAGGATGCCTGCTGCCCCCCTTTGAGAGCAGCTTACACTGGTTCTGGGGTGCAGTGCATCCCCCCCACGGCCATGGACTCACTCAAGCATTGGAAGTAGAACAGCAGTGACCGTGGCCATGCGAGCCGCGGGGAGAATTCCACTGTTTTTAAACAACGCCGTCCTGGGAGGCTCGGTGCCTCCCGGGAGACTCGGTGCCTCCCAGGAGACTCGGGCATCTGGGCCCCAGAGCTCGGCAGGACCATCAGATCTGGCTGCGCTATGCCCTCCGTCAGCCCAGAAACCCCATGTCCCTGGAATGCGGCTCAATGCTCTGAGCCGTCCACTCCAGCCCGGAACTCACAAAGCTGAGCTGTCTGAGGCCATGTCGGGGTTCCCTGGCGCTGCCTGGGGTCACCTCACCCTCCTTGGGCTTCAGATGTCCCATCAGCCAGCGGCCAGCTCCTGCGTGGCCCTCCAAGCGCAGAGAGAGGGGCAGACACCACCGCCAGGCTGGCCGAGCAACCGCTTTCTCTCGTAACACGCACGCTCCTGGTCTGTGGGGAGCCGCGCAAACAGACCGCTCATTTGCCGACTGCTGGAAGTGGCACTGCCATCTTGGGCTGAGTGCCAACAGGGCGAGGGGCAGCCACGCCTTCCTGCCCCATTTGCTCCGCCAGAGGACACGGGTCATGTCCTGCTCACTGTCAGGAGGACACCGAGGCTAGGTGGACGCTGTGGTTCATAACTGTCTTTCCAATACGGACACTGGAGCAGCTGGACTGGCCTCGACTCACGCTGTACCCTCGGGGGGCCTGAGCTTCCGATCCCCCTGCTTCTGCCTCCGCTCCAGGGCTGGGAGTACAGGTGCACACCCCACCTGGTTCCCAGGGTTCTGGGGCAGGGCGCAGGCTCCAGGCGTGCTAAGCAAGGGCTCTGCCAACCGGGCCCCACAGATCTGTTTCCAAAGTCACGGTGTTTGCTTCGGCCAGAACCTGAGAAGACAGGCTGGGGGAGGGGGAGCAGCAAGAGCAGCCACAGGGGCTTCTAAGCAGGACCTGTGCGGGGCCAGCTGGAGTCTCACTGACGGCCCAAGGGCACAGACAGTGGTCAAGGCAGAGTGTGTCTGGCTGTCCTGCTGGGAACTCCATCCAAACTGAGAGAGCCCACGACCCTGGGGCACACAGTGCTCTGGAAGCACATGAGCTTCCTGGGGACACTGCTGTGAGAAGAAGGGGGAGGGGGAGCGGGGACGAGGCCTGTGTGGATCAGACCCCCTACCCTGCCCAGCTGGGAACATCGCTACAGGCTGGTTGAGCACCAAGCTCCTCAGCTGGCAAGGGGGCTGGTGCCACCAAACCTCAAGGTGATGACCGTCTACCTGAACATCCTACCTGTGTCCCGCCCCCCACATCCTTCCCTAGCACTGGTCTCCCCAAAACAAACCTTAAGCAACCACCAAAGGGCTGTTCAGAGCCTGCACTTCAAACAGAATTCAGAACTGAAGTGACAGAGATGGAAAGACAAATGCTAAAGTGGTCCTGTCCCCTCCAGAGCTGCTGCGCCTGCCCAGACCAACCCTGCCCAGCACTCGCGGACCACCAAGCTCTATGCCGTCTCCGGCTCCCCGGCACTGGGACAGATTTTTCCCACACCTCATTCACATCAAGAGATGCCTCCTGCCCGGGCTGACACACACACACACACACACACACACACACACACACACACACACACACACGCCACCCCCCCCCAGACCCATGAAACGCTAGATTCATAGAACGGTACGAGATGGGTGGGGGGGTGCCTGTAACACACTGAGGCTGCTTGAAAGGGACTGGCCAGACAAGGCCTCTCTTCCTGGGCTGTGCCAGGGGTAAGGAGGGTGCCCCCCTCTTTCACAAGGAAGGCCCCCAGGCTGGACCCACCAGAGAAAACAAGTTCAGCAAGAGTCAGAGACTCCCACAGAATCTCAGCCCTGGAGACGGGCCTTGCTCTGAGCCCGGGCAGGACCTGTGATGGGCAAGTGGCCAGCTGGAGTTCCACTGACTGGCCCAGGAGCATGGACGAGCCCAGGCAGAAGCATCTGTCTGGCTACCCCGCTGGAAACTCCAACCAAACTGTGCGAGGCTGACGCAGGCCCACACTCTCCCCCAGCCATTAGCAGAAAATAGAATTGTGGGAAGAGACGGGGTGGGGAAGGAGGATACCAGAAGAGTGGCGCGGGGGACCCCAACAGGGAACTCTCGGGCATTAAAACTCCAGGCGCAAAGTCATCTTCCGCCGCAGTAGGTTGGTCTTTAAAAGGCCTGCACACCTTAGACAGGCTGGATCTCTTTTAACTCGGGTGGTCTTTCCAAGCACTTCCTGAGCCAGGGCTGGGCCAGGCCAGCTGATATCTCTCCCTCGCTCTCTCCTTCTCTCTCTCCCCTTTTTGCCCCCACCCCCAAGACGACACCCTCGTTCTCATCAGAAAGCTAAATGGCTGTTTTCGCGGTTGCCTTGTCTTCTACACAAGCTGTGCTCCCGTGATGAAAATCAAATGAACCCCAGAAAGCCCGTATGCTAGCTCAGGACGATACACCGAGGTCCCGAAGGGAGTCAGATTCACAGATGGTGAACCAGGACGCGACGGGCTGAAGAAGGAGTCTGGGGTGGTCAGTGTCTCGTCTGCTCCTCGGGAAGATGAGAATATTCTGGAGAAAAATGGAAGTGATAGCGGCAGAGTGGAGTTCCCAAGGCATCCGTCAGCACCTGCGAGCCAAGGGGGGAAATCTGACGCAGCATCTATTTCACCAGAGTGGAAATATCCACTATAAAATGAGTGCTCTGACGGGCGAGGTGGTACACTCCAGTAAATCCTGGAGTGTGCCTGAGAGGCTGAAGAAGTTGGATCTCAAGTTCAAGGCCAGCCTGAGTTACAGACTGACACACACTATCTCCAAGATCAGAAATAATCAGCTTTTGTGGTCTACTTTATCCCGACCTCTCATAGAAATGGACTGGATGCTTTGTGTATGAACTGATGTCTTATGTGTGTGTTTGTGTGTGTGTGTGGTGTGTGTGTTTGTCAACAAGCACCATGTGTGCCTGTGGAGTCCCGAAGGTGACTTTGGGAATCATCCTGGATTGCTTCTACCTCCTTTTTGCTTCTCTCTGGGATTTCCCAGGCTCCGCCTTCCAGAGCTAGATATGTACGTCTTATTTTCACCGGGCATTTTTACATGGGATTTGGGATCTGAACTCAGGTCACTGGGCTTTCGAGGCAGAGTCTTAACCCCCAAGCCATCTCTGTAGCCCTGAAGCTTATTTTAATGCACTGGTCTGGCACTGGAAAGAGGATGATTTGGGCAGGTGTGCTCTAGAATGCTCCTGAAGGGGTAGCTGTGTGCAGGCATGCTGGGTAGCTCCCCACGGTCACTCTCATTCCGTCTCTTGTGCCCCTTCACTGGGCTGGGCCCTCGGGTCAGTCCAAAATTCTCCCCACCTCATTCCTTTTGAGAAGAAACTCCCATCAACCACACTACTGACTTGTCATCTCACTGTGTGACCACCTTGGAGATAGTTCATAGGTTAAAGCGTTTGCCTCACAAGCAAAAGGACCTGAGTTCGGATCCCTCAGATCTCACTGTAAAAATGCCAGGCAGAAGTGGTGATGGCAGACTGCACTTCAGCCCTGAAGGCAGCGCCTGGGAAACCCCTGAGCAAAGAAACAAGGAGGTCAAGCAATCCAGGGTGACTCCCAAAGTCATGCTTGGCCCTCCACAGGTGCACAGTTAAGTGCCCTCTGATTCTCTCTCTCTCTCTCTCTCTCAACACATACACACAAGCTCAAAAACACAACTGCCAGCCTCACAGTGCTCAGCAATCTGCACCTGTGGTCAGAGGCACTAGGGTTGGGGTGCTGGGGCAGGAAGGGCCCCTAAGCACAGGAACTTGAGGGCACCCTGGACAGCAGGGTGAGACCCCGTCTGTAAACAGCACTGCCTGGTCTCGAACCAGCTACACCTCTTATTGACCCTCCCTGGATCTCACCCGGCTCCTGACGTGGGGTGGGTGTGAGCACTGCTGTGTGGGGCTCAGGCGGTGCAGGAGGCAGCATCTTCAAACTCAAACAGCAAGACGAAGTTACTCTTGTGGGAACTGCACAGCCCAGCCCAGCCCAGTCCGGTCCTGAGGCCCGGCAGGTTGCCAATGGCCCATCTGCTCCTGACCAGGACCACTCTTTGGGACCCACCCACCAAAGACCAATGTGACAGACATCAAGTACTATGGGTCTGTCACGGGAGACGGCAGCTGGCGCCAAGTGTCCTCCGGGTTGTAGCAGAGTCTCTCGGTGACTGATCAAATGCTCTGATACGTACCTTAAAGGACAAGGGGCGGTTCAGACCAGCCGCTAGCGGCAGGAGCTTGAGACGGCTGCTCACGCTGTTCCTCAGGAAAGAGGCCGTGGCCGCATGCAGGCTGCTTGAGGTGGATTCTCTCTCCCTCTTCAGAGGACTCTGCATCCCCTGCTAGGCCTGGTGCCGCGCACAGCGAACCATCTTCCCACACCAATTAACGCGATTAAAATAATCCCCCCGAGGCCCTTGCAGAATACGCGAGACTGTGTCAGGTTGACAACTGGGACTAATCGTCACATAAATTAAATCTGGCGCAGGCCACGGTGGTAGTAACTACAGCACACTGCTGTGTTCTGGAGTGTGGACGCTCACGCTTAGAGGACAAGAGCAGCCAGGCCCTCGGTGCGGAGTAAGCGCAAGGGCACATGGTCTGTCCATGACCACAGACACTAGCCTGCCATCTGGAGGGGCCACTATTCAAGCAGGAGCTTCTAGAATGTTGCCCTGCTTAGCCATCAACATTGCAGAAGCTTTGGCCCATGTCCCCTCCTATTCCTGAATGGCCCAAGACCTGGTGAGATTGAATGGCGAAGGCTCTTCTGGAATGGAGAGTAATTCTGCACCTGTTTCCCAGAGCCATGGAGCTCACGGCTGCAGCGATCCGTCCACCATCCCATCTGTCCATCAGCCTATAGCCTTCTCTAAAATTTCCAGGGATCCACGACCAAGCGATGGGGAAGCCAGAACTGTGATAACATTCCGGGGAAAGCCCCTCCAAACAGAGCATGCCCACCTAGCACCTGGTCCAGGCGGCTCAAGGCGCTGGCACAGCAAAGCCAGGAAGGGGCTCTGAGAGAACACGGTAGTGGACGCTGGGCCGGCGACAACTTTCTTCCCTCCGCTTCCTGGGGCGTTTCCCTGGGTTTCCCTCACCTCCCCCCACTGATCACACACGCATCTCTGCACCTGGCCTTTGGGAGCTGCAGCTCCGCGGCTGGGTGGTCTTAGGCCCACGCCTGTCCCTGGGTCAGGACAGCTCTTGCTTAGACGCTCCTAAGCCACCAACATGGAGGAACACGAATGACCACAGTGGATCTGTTTCCTTTCTCCTGGGGGCTCTTTGTTCTCTAGGTTTAGCACAAAAGGTACCTGGAGAACAGGACGGGCCGTGTTTCCAGCTGTGTTTTGTCCCACAGCTTCAAGCCGGACACCACGCCGTGGCTGTGAATGATTGATGGATTTCAGGGGGCCCTAGCAACTCTACGGAGACAGCCAAGGAAGTTCAGACAGCGAAGGCCGGGGCACACTGGAGCCCACCCGGCTCAGCCGCTGGATCGCCCAGCTCCACTCTAAGATCCGGAGGGAACTGCGCGCTGACAGGGAGAAGCCAGCTGGAGACAGGGGTGGCCACTGCGCATCACGGTTGGGTGTGTGACGCGTGGGCAGGCTGCTCAGGATCCTTAGACCTGAACGCCAGTGATGAGCACCTCCTCCATGCGGCCTGATGAGACCCCCCAGCGAAGCAGGGCCCGGGGACAGGTCAGAGCTGACGATCTGAAGTGGGTGGATATCACGCTGCCACCCGAGGCCAAGCTACGGGCAGTGTCCACTCCCGGGAGAATTTTGAAGCTCAAATGAAAGGTGAGAGTCCAGACAGTCCATGTTTCTTTCCAGGAAGTGGTGTGACTCGTGAGCACGAAGAGGCCCCGTGGGGCTGGAGAGGTGGCTCAGGGGTTAAGCCTCTGCCTTGCAGGCGGAAGGTCCTGAGTTCTGATCCTAGACCCCACGTATAGACGCCGGGTGGAAGCGGGGGCGGCCTGCGTTTCTGGCCCTGGTAGGGCGGAGCCTGTGAATCCCGGGGCAGAGTAAACAAGGAGGAGGTGGAGGCGTCCATGGTGGTTCCCGAATTCACCCGTGGTTCTATACACACACACATACATACACACATATACATACACACACAATTGAATAAATAATAAATAAAAAGATCTACGAACAGGCCCCGGAACGAGGCTGGCCACCCCCCAGGCTGCCAAGACCAATGTGTTAGCGACTAGGCAAACTACCTGGAACAGAGCACATGCCGCGCCCAGAATAAAGGGGTCGCTCACACAGGGCTGGGGCCTGGGGCGCTCAGGGGCAGCTTCAAAAGAGCCCTACTAGCCCTAAGCTAAATGACCCCCAGCACACGCCTTACCCAGCTGTGGAAAGGGGGCCCCTCCCCCGACCCCTGCATTTTGTTACGCAGCCACAGCTGAGATCATTGCGAGGCGCGCCAGAGCATCTATTAATCAAATAGTTATGATTTGATATTTTGCAAAAGGAAACCTTTCCGTGGGATAAAATGCACTGGCGATTCTTCATGTGCCTGTCGGAGCCGTTTCCCCAAACTGCCTGCCTGTCGTACCCTTAGGTGGGCTGCTTAGCAATTGCCAGACCCTCAGGCAGTGGGGGGTCTTCTGTGGGCACTGAGAGGTCCCTGGGGTCTGGATTCCTTTGGTCACCTGGGCCTCTGCTCAATTAGCAACATCACTTTCCTTCCTCCAGCCCGACCCACAACCTATGCTGGGCTTGGGCTCTCTTACCGCAGACCCCATGTGCACACTGCCTCTTCCAGCTTCCCGGCTCTGCCAGTAGGACTCCATTATTTATCTAGATCTCCTGGGCAGATGTGGGAGGGGGCGGGGGAAGGGCTGGGGAAGGGCTGAGTTTGTCTCATCCCCTGCCATATCCGGAAAACCCCAGCAGCATCTGGCGCTGAGCAGTCCCCAGGCAGCTGTTCAGTGAATATCTCTGTGTGACTGCCAACACCCAGGCTGGCTGTGACGCTGCAGTCTGGGTCCCACTGGGCCTCCTTGGGAATCGGCTCCCCGAGGCCCAGTTCAGGACTAGGCAGTGTCGGAGGAAAGAAGCCACAGGTAGCTAATTCTATGGACTATGGCAGTACGGCCCTGTGTTCTTGTCCTTAACCCTGAAGGCAACCTAACAAGAAGGAATCATCACCTGTTTTTAAAAATGGGGAACACCCAGTCATCCCCTGTGCTTTCCCTGGGGTCAGGAAAAATGGCGTCCAGAGCCATGAATAAGCCGGGCTCCCCCACTCCTGCCCTCCACAGTCAATCACAGGCACACTTGCAGGCCTGAGTTGGGGGTGGGGGTCTAGGGCAGTGCCAGGAGAGGCCCCAGTGCTCCCCACAAATTCCCCCTCTGGTCTGGGGTCTGTCTTCATCTCCTGACTGGGAAACTTCCCGGCTCCCAGCCACGTGTTTCTGCCAAGTCTTCCTTTGTTCTCCTTCCCAACGGGACTTTCTTTAATCAGTGGGCTGGAGCCAGAGGCCAAGAAAGCCTTGGAGAAAACACAACAGTCTCTCCTAACACCTCCCTTCCCCCCCAGCACCCCTCCCTTCCCCCAGCACCCCTCCCTTCCCCCAGCACCCCTCCCTTCCCCCCAGCACCCCTCCCTTCTCACGCCCTGGTCTGGCCGAGCACAGTACAGACCATTGGGGCACAGGGGCACATGAGGGACAGGCATGGCAGGCTGTGCCCTGAGCAAGGAAGACCCGGGCCCTTGTGCCTATCAGTGCCCACATGGCCCTTTGGTGGCCAAATGAGTGGCAGGATAATAGGGTGAATTCTCTACCCTCTCCAAGGTCCCTTTCGGATGGTGGCTTTGTTGTGGACTCCGTAGCTCTCTGGGGGTCTCAGGGCAGGGTCCCCCGCAGGGGCTGCAGGCTACAGGAAGGAGCCTGACAGCCTCCAACCCTCTTCCCAGACCACACCAAACAACCCTGCTCAAACTCGAGCCAGCTCTCCTCCCCAAGACACAAACCAGGCCCGGGAGGGTCACGGGGCTTTTGTGTGGAGGGCAGCTGCAGCCGCGACTCCAGCGAGCAGGCCCCGGTGTTCACGCTCACACACAATCCTGTGCATGTGTTTTGGGGGTGGGGGTGAAAGGACTCAGAACTGGGGGAGTGGAGCGAGAGGGGCGTTCTCTGGGCCTGTTTCCCCATCTGTACAATGTGGGGTTCTTTGGTCCAATCTACTTTCAACGGAGGTTCCCTCCCCAAGCTCAAAGTTCCCCTTCTGGTTCTCCCTGTCCCTGGGGGGACACCAGCACCACCTCCTCCAAGAAGCCCCTCATGAGCTCCCAGGGGCCAACACTGGGCTCCGTGCCTCCCCTACTCTCTGTCCAACCCTGAGAAGAGACCTGGGACATGCCAAGGCTGGAGCCAGTGCCCAGAACAGCCGAAGCTCCTCCAGGAAACTTCTAGAGATCCAGGCCTCCCTCCCTGCAGCCCCTCCTCCCTACAGCCCCTCCTCCCTACATCCCTGCCGGTATTACCTACAAGTGACCTTTCAGAGCAGGGGGAGAAGGCGCAGGGATAAGGAGCTGAGATTGCAAGGGTGGGTCTGGAAGAAACAAAGGCCAAGCCTGGCTCCGGCCCAGAAGCCCCGGAGTCATCGAGAGGTCAGAGGTCACAGCTCCACTGCAGGCAGCTTATCTATCAGCAGGCACTGCCTGCGCCCCAACCCTGGGCGTGAGAAATTGGGACAGTGAAGAGAACAGTCTGGGTGGCCATTGGTCCCTGGCCCTGGTCCCCAGGCTGGGGAGGGGGCGCCGGACCACAGACCTGCTAGAGGACGGTCCACCTCCTCACCTCACCGCCCCAGGCACGCAGGGTAGGATGGGGAGTTGCCTGTCCTGTTTGGGTTCTGCAGCCCGGTGGTAACACTTCCTTGGACACGACCTCTCAAGCTGGCGGCAGCCAGGACGGGGCCAGCTCCATCGCTGGGAACCTCCAGGTTACTCCCCCACGTTCGGATTCTTTCTGATGGACCCTAACTCACTGCTCCACCCTCCTGGCTCAGCTTACTCAAAAGCCAGGTGGGCCAACAGCCCTCCTCACCCGCACCCCGTCATCTGAGGGTCGGGCGGAGGCCGACGGGCACCAAAAACGCCCTGCAGCGCGAGGCGCGCCCCACCCCCACGGCTCGGCGTGTGGTCCTCGCGGCTGTGCTAGGCCTGCGCCCGTGGACGGCTGCAGCGAGGGGCCCGCAGCGCGATGCTCGGTGGCTGGGGGTCCCATCTTTAATTCAAGTGCCCCCCCCCGCCCTGCTCCCAACGAGGGGGCTACTAGAGCAGAGCGGAGAGTACGAAAAGGGCTGAAGTGGTCACCACCGGCCACGCAGCTCGTGGGACGGACGACGAACCCCGGGGGCGCACGCATTCCGAATCTCGGCGGCCACGAAGTTTGGAAGAGCGCGGGGCCGCGGGGTGGGGGGGACTGCTCAAAGTGGGGCCCGGGGGTCCGGGGGCCCCTACCTGGGGCCGCCAGCAGCGACAGACTTCCGAGGAGCAGCAGCGGCAGCGGGACCGGACGCGACGGCGCGACGCGCTCCATGGGGGCGGCGGGCGGCGGCGGACAAAGGCGCGGCGGGCGGCGGGCTCCACGCTCGGCCGAGCCTCGGCAGCCAACGCGGGGCCGGGCCGCGCGCGTTCAATTATCCCGCCCGGAGGAGGCGCGGCGGGGGCGGGGCCGCCCTGCTGGCTCCCCGCCTTCCCCGCGCCGCCCTGGGGACCCTCCCTCGGGGGCGGGGGCGCGCGCCGTGCCGCGGGCGTGCACGGCTCAGACCCTCCCTGGAGAGGCGCCCGGGGATGGGGGGGGGCCTTCCAGCCGGACGCGCCCCTCTCGCTCCTAGCGCGGCTCCCCGAAACCCGATCCACTGTCCAGGGGTCCTGCCAGGGCCGGCTCGCCAAGGTTAGCTCCGCCCGGCTAGATGCAAGGGCAAGACTCGAACGCGGGTTCCAGAGATCTCCATGGTCTTTTAAGAAGTAAAGGCTTGGTCTCTTCGGGGCTCCCTGCAAGCGAACCCCACACCCTGCGTCTGCTACCCTCCCGCTTTTTTCTCCCGCGGCGCTCCTAGCCCGGATTTAGCAAGCCGGAGGTGGGCCCGAGGTGAGTCTGAGGGGCTAGGATCAGACCCAGCCTTCAAGTACTGCCGCTAATGGGCCCCCGATACCGGTGGGCGTGCTCTGGGCTCTCCAGAACCAGGAGGCCCAGATGACAAGGTTTGACGCAGGAAGTGCAGACAGGAGGGCTGGCAGCCCTAGGCTGGACCTCCAGAGCACCTTGCGCCTAATTCAGGGGGCTGCAGTTTGTGGGAGCCGCGGATGTGTTTAAAAAGTAAACTCCAGTGCAGGTAAATTCAGAGACCCGTGGAACTCCGTTTAGCTGACTGTGTGATCCACTGAAGGGTCAGACTGGGCAAGTATAAATGCACTTGGCTGCACTCACGAAGGCTCAGGGGCCATCATAATGTACAGGTGGGAGCCACCTAATGTTGTCCACAGCTGAGCCCACCCCCTACCCCCACCCCCCAGTGGCCACCCAGTACAGACAGATTGACAGCTCACAGATTCTGGTGCAGAACAAGCAAGCAGCACTCACATTTACAGGAAGGACAAGACAGGTCAGAAGTCCAGAAACGGGAGAGTTCTGGGAATCTGCAGGGCTGGGGGCAGGGCCAGGAGTTGCTGGGGCGGGGTGGGGGGGGTCTTTAACATGGATGTCTCCAACAAAGTTAGGTCCTGCTTGTGACCTATCAATCTGTTCACTTATGAAATGTATGCTTCGTGTTCTTTTATTTTTTTATTTTTTTTTTAATTTTTTTATTATTATTTATTCAACTGTGCGCATGTGCGTGTGTGTCTGTGTGTGTCTGTGTATGTGTAGAACCACCAACGAACTTGCGAACCACCATGGACACCTCCACCTCCTTCTGCCCCAGGATTCACAGGCTCCGCCCTACCAGGACCAGAAGCACAGGCCGCCCCCGCTTCCGCCTGGCGTCTATACGTGGGATCTGGGATCCGAACTCAGGACCTTCCGCCTGCAAGGCAGAGGCTTAACCTCTGAGCCACCTCTCCAGCCCCTCGTGTTCTTTTATTTTGAAAAGGGGGCTCACTGTGTTTCCCAGGCTGACCTCCAACTCCTGGGCTCCAGTGAGCCTCTTGCCTCAGCCTCCTAAGTAGTGGGGTTTACAGACAGGCAGGCACCACTCTGCCCCACTGCCTTCTTCTAAAGGGGGGACCTCATTTCAAAAGACACCTAATGCTGGATTTTTGCAGTGTCCAGGGGCGCTCACGGGTGTCCCACTGACTAACTGTCCTCTCCGTGCAAGAGACCCCCTAAGAGGTGAGGCAGTACTGGAGCTGAAGCTGGCTGGTGGGGTGCCCAGGGTTCATCCCCAGCACCGCATAACCAGGCATGGTGGCACACGCCAGTCATCCCAGGGCTTTGAAGATGGGGGTCGGAAGTTCAAGTCACCCTCAGCTATACAGTGAGTTTAAGGACATTGTGGCACGTGAGACTATTGCCAAGAAAACAACAAGAAAGGAAGGGAGGGGGCTGGAGAGATGGCTCAGGGGTTAAAACTCTGCCTCACAAACAGAAGGACCTGAGTTCTGATCCCAGGTACTTCTGGCTCTGGAAGGTAGAGCCCGAAAAATCCCAGAGTAAAGCAAAAAGGAGGTAGAGTTGTCCAGGAAGATTGCCAAGGTCGCCCTTGGGCCTGGGCAGGCTCACAGTCCCTTCTCCACCTGCAAAGCGGTGGGACTGGACAGGTAGCTGCTAGGAACACTCCAGTCTCGAAGCCCTAGGGATTGTAGCCTCCTCTCTGGTCCTGGGCGGACAGCAGCTCTCAAGTGGCCATAGGAAGATGGAAGACAAGTTTCTTGCAGTCCAGATCAATATACCAGATCTTGAGAAATTCGATCTGTGTCAAGCCGGGATAAACCTTCCAAGACAGTAACTTCCCTGTGAACGTTGTCCGGGAGGAGGATCAGCTGAAATCCAGAGCTTTACAGAGGGAGGCAAGGTAGTCCTGGGTTTGAGGCTGGCCTGGGCCACATCGTGCGATCCCATGTTAAGCAAGAGGAGGAGGAGGAGAAGGAAAAAAAAAACGGCAACTACCACACCACCAGGTGTTTCTGTGGGCGAAAGTGCCTGCATACAAATCTGGCAACCTGAGTCCCATTCCTGGGGTCCACAGGAGAACTGACTTCCAAAAGTTTGTCCTCTGCACTGGGGAGATGGCTGCGGGGAAGAGGAGAAGGAAATGGAATTCACAAGGGGCCACTTGCGTTAGTCCCTAATAAAAGGAATCCACTCAGCGGCAGTGGCGGGGAGGGCGTGGTGTTGGGGTCTGGCACTCAATTGCCCAGGGACATCCATGGCAGGAGACACTGCCAGAACCTCACCCTGGCACAAAGGCCATCATAGAAAATGCTTCCACAAGAACATCTGCCAGGATCTCTGTCCAACCTCAGACTGACCCCACCCTGCGATAGATCTTGGAGCCAAGGCTTTCTATTTCAAAGTTCTTTGCGTATCCTTCTTAGTTTGCCTCTTGAGACGTCCCTTACCTCCAGCTCTGTGTGGCTGCTCGTGGTCACACGGCATTTATTTCCATTGCTGTGCCACATCCCGACACACGCTGGCTTTGGAGACTATCAGGTCAGGTAGGGCAGCAACTCAGGCTCAGTGTTCCATGACACACGGCCCTTGCGTGTGCAGGCATCCGGCGCTGGTCCTTGGCCTCAGCCCCTGGGGCTTTGGGACACTCAAGAAGTGGGTGTAGCTTCATACTGAACCAGCTCCTTCTTGTCTCTGGCCAAGATTGACAATGCTAGGTTTGGAATCCATTTTCTCTGGCTGTCAACCCCGGCTCCACTGAGAAGTGCTGGGCTTCTGGGCTTCATCAGATGTCGTCTGAAATTATGTTCCTTCCTCAGAAGGGCTACACTGAACATCTGGGACCACACGGTGTGAAAGTCAAAGGTGGGCTTGGTTTAGCATTAAGACTCGTGCCCCAGGGCAGGCTGCGTCCTCCATGATTCCTAGCATAGGGTCCCTAAAAGGGGATGGCTGGGACCAGAGCTGTAGGAATTCACACTGGGGCACAGAGACACAGAAGGGGGTCTCTCAGCCTCTCTCTAGTGTGGATTCACCTGGGCTGCATCCACCACCAGAAGAAAAACCATTTCCATGTTCAGAGAGGACTGGACACTTCTGTGTGACAAGCCACTTGTATTTCTCTGTATAACTTGTTTCCCAACATTCAGTCATTCATGGTAATGACAAAATTACTTATAACAGCCAACATCTAGAAAAACCACCTACCCAAGGAAAGCCCACTTATGACATATGCACTTGGATGAAACGAATGGCGGTGCTAGAAACTCAGAGTGAGGCACCCTGACTGCAACATCGAGTGCCTCAGTGGTACCAGCTGTCCTGGAAGGCAAAGACATGGTATTTGTGACCTGGTGTTAAGGGCAAATAAAGCAGAGTGTGCAATTGTGGCTCGTGTAAGCCGTGCTCGTGTAACTAAAAGAGCAGCTAATGCAAGTGGACACCATGTTCTATGATTGAAATTTTTCATTTTTTAAAAGGTGTTAAGGGAAATGGGGGCTGGAGAGGTGGCTCGGGGGTTAAGCCTCCGCCTTGCAGGCGGAAGGTCCTGAGTTCGGATCCTAGACTCCACGTATAGACCCCGGGCAGAAGCGGGGGCGGCCTGTGTTTCCGGTCCTGGTAGGACGGAGCCTGTGAATTCCGGGGCAGAGTAAACGAGGAGGTGGAAGCGTCGTCCATGGTGGTTCCCGAATTCGTCCATGGTTCTTCTACACACACATACATACACACACGCATACACGCAGAATTGAATAAAAAAAAAAGGTGTTAAGGGAAATTATTGTGCCAGGAGCCTAGAGTGATCTAATTATTGCGCCTAGAGTGATCTAATTATTGCGCCTAAACTTGACTCTGAATTTCTTGGCAATCTCTAGTTATGATCACGTCTGTGGATCCTGGTTTCAGACCATCAAAAGTGCCTCTGAGTTCCCGGGAGACGAGGGTGCTCCTGACGCTGATTGCTGCTGCTTTTTCTTCCGGGTCTTTATGGAGAAATGTGATGAGTTGCATGCAAGAGAGAGGGGACTGGTCTTCAGAGTGGTCCCTGCAGACAGTGAGGGGCAGAGGCCCCCCTAGTCTCCAGGCAGGATGACACACACCCTTGGAATTTGCTTCAAGCAGGAAGTCATTCATTAAGGCCTCCGTGACAGTCCACAGATGGCTCTTCCCTGACAGCAAACAGCTTGGCTGTCAGAGAGATGATAACTAGCTGTTTGCCCCACAAGCCAGGAGACCTGGAGACCCCTGGGCTGCTGGTCCCTGGGGCCCGGTTGCCTGTGACTTTCGCATGTGTGAAGCTGTGTTCTTTCTGTCGTGGTTTCTGGGGGCTGTGGCTATCCTAGGCCTTGTGCGCTCCCCTAGGCCCACCTCAGCCTCCCATCCCAGCACATGGGTTCTCAGCCCCTCTGCCGTTGCACCGCTCCAAGAGCACCCATGCATGTGCCCCGCTTCCTGCCTGTGTCCCGGGCAGCAGACGGAAGCAGAAGACGGATGTGGGCAGGAAGTGGCATCTGCCCAGTTCTTAAGTCCTCTGCAAAGACATCGGGGCCCTGTCCTTCAGCCAAGATGGACCTCTGAGAGAGCCGTTCCAGCTCCCTGTCCTGACCTCAGTAGGGTCTGGATGTCCCCCCCACCCCCACACCCCTCACCCTGCACTGACCCGCTCCACCCCTCTTTCCCCCCCACGCCCATCAATCTCCATCCATCCTTTGTTTCTTTTAGCATATTGACTTGTTCCTCTGCTGCCTGGTGGGCATGAGGCGGGGCAGTCAGCCCCCTGCCTGATGCTTCCCGAGTTTGCCTGTGGCACTCCTGGGGCCTTGTGCAAGAAGGGAGAAAGCAGAGAAAGCAAAACTGGACTTGGTGGGGGCCTGTGGCACTAAGATGGGCATGCAATGCCCTGTGGCACTGAGACAGGCATTCTGCCCTGCACCTCATAGTGAGGCGTGGCGCCGTCCCCTGACCCAGTGCGGCTGCCTGGTCGCTGCGGGCTGCGGGCTGCGAGCTGGCCCTGGACGGGGGTCTCTCACTGTGCCTTGAGGCTCCGGCAGGCTGCAGAAAGCAACAGACATCACGTGTGCAACATACAACCATGGGGCCCTTCCAAAGCCCCAGCAGCTGCTGCCCCCGCGAGGCCCACCCCGGCGC
Organism: Typhlomys cinereus; assembly: GCA_023101885.1. Lineage (NCBI taxonomy): Eukaryota > Metazoa > Chordata > Mammalia > Rodentia > Platacanthomyidae > Typhlomys > Typhlomys cinereus. The sequence continues at coordinate 465,213 of JALPQD010000021.1, forward strand.
CCACACACATCCCAGCCTCATCCAAGGCTCTCCCGAGGGCCACGCGTGTCTTCTCATGGTGAGGGGCCCTCGGGAACAGGCCTACAACGTGCTGACATGTGTCCTGCTTCCATGTGCCCCTCTACATCCAGGGAAACCCCAGCTGCGGCGCAGAGGGGTGACCAGGGGCAGTGGAACTTATCTTGCTGCCTGAGACAGACGTAGACTTGGCGGTGCCAGCGCCTCTGGGCTTCCAGCCTGGCCCACCTTCCCGTTTGTCTGAGGAGTCCATGTACCCAGCCCTAGAGGGTGCCAGGCCTTTGATCTCACACAGCAGCCCAAGAGGAAGACAATCCCAGGTTCTTGCAGTGGGGAGGGGTGGGGGTCCCCAGAGGACGCTGCCAACTTTGCCTGAATGGGTCTCAAAAGCACCCCAGTTAGGACTGGGCTCAGCCTCTTCTCTCCATCCACAAGGCCCACTGAGCCTGGGGCCACGTGATCACTGAAGGTAAAAGGCTGGACTATGTCTGCCCCCAACCCCCAAAGTACACATGCTGAGGTCCCGGTCCGGGATCGCAGAGGGTGAGGGTTGGACGCGAGTCCTTTGAAAGGGTAAGTGTGTGAAGTGAGCTGCATTAGGCTGGGGTCCTTATGAGAAGCACGTAGGGGGGGGCGTAGTGGTCGGGTACAAGTGTCAACTTGACAGTTTAAGGCTTGAGCCCTAGGCACAGTTCTGAAGACTTGACATTAAGTCCCGAGCAAGCCTCCAGGAGATGGCCTAGCTGAGGAATGGCCCAGCCCCTGGTACGCCGGTGGGACTTTTCCCTGGGAAGGAAGATAAGGTGGAAAGAGCTAATTCAGGGAGTCCACGTACTTGGACACACTTGGAAAGACATGCTGTCTGACAACCGTAAATCAAATAAAAGCTCTCATTCCTCCAAGTTGTTCGGTTTATCTCAGGCAAACTGTGAGGGAGGGGAAATGTGCCAGTAGGTAAAGTGTTTGCCATGCAAGCATGAAGACCTGACTTTAGATCCCTGGCACCCGTGTTCAAGCCAGACACAGCAGCCTACCCCTGAGCAGTTATATCCCTAGAACTCACTGACCAGTCGGTTTAGCCACATCAGTTTGGTAATAGATTCAAAAAATAAGGTGAAGAGCAATTGAAGAAGACACAATGCTGACCTCTAGTCCACACAGAGAGAGAGAGAGAGAGGAAGAGATTAGGCTCCATCATACAGAGGAGTAGGGTGGACACAGGGAATGAATAAATGGCCAAATCTGCAAAGCAAGCAAGACCATCAGGGGCTCGGAGCTGTAAGGAATCACTTCCTGCCGTCTTAGCCCCTAGCCTGCGGTGCTTGCTCAGCCTGAGCACACGAATGCACCTGGGAAGAGAGAGGTGAAGAGAGGGTCCTCTGTGAGGGGTCCTGCGCCTACAATTTGGGCCATGGCGGGCATGGGTTGGAGCCGGACAGGAGAAAAGGATGGAAAGACATAGTCCAGGTTTTCTAGAGCCTCGGTAGTCCCAGGATTCTCTCCACTGCAAGGGCAAGTTTGGGTAAACCCCCAGTTTTTACTTTCATGTTAGAGAAGTGCCGTGTGCTTTTTTTTCATCTAAAAGAATCTAAGAATTCAGATGGGTTCCTCACAGAGTGTGGAAGCAAAGCAAGGATTTATTCCAGAATGAAGATACCGGCACAGTGGCTGCCGATCGCTGCTCTGATTTCTGTTCCAGGGCAACTGTACGCTATTTTCTAAAACCTCTAGAACCAGCAGACTTTTCCCGAGGGGTCTGTTCTGTCCACGTGGCTGACGGGCCTGCTTGGACTGGCTCTTACAGGCGGGGGAAGGGGGTAGGAGGGAAGTCAGGGTTTGTCTTTTCTCCTCCTCAGAGGGTTTCTGACAGTAAAGTTCACAGGAGGTTTAGGACTCCTGGAACCAGGCGTGAGTAGTTACCTATTAACGACCTTCCGGGCACTGGATGCCTCGCCTCCTTCCAGGGCCAGGGATCCACTCAGGTCTCATTCTTCTGATCAGTCTACCGTCCCAGTTCACAGGGCAAGGGTCAACCCTGGTTCTCTGGCTCTGCTAATAACTAACCATCTAGCAAGAGCCTTAAAGCCTGCTCTCTAGAAAATTCCCCAACACAGAAGAATATTGCTAGCTCTAGTCCTCGCGCTGCTCATGAGACCTCTAAACCTACTCATCCTACACATTTGCAACCTGGGAAGTTTCGTCCTAAATCTCCCTCTCCCCTACTTCTTCCCCTGCTCCCTGGGCCGGGCTAGCACCATTCTTTCTGCTTCCATGCAGTCAAGATTAGGGCTTCTGAAGACTGAACTCAGGTAGCCCGGTTTGCAAGCAAGCGCCCGCCTGCTGTGCCATCTCACTAGCCCGTCACCAGGTTTTCTAACTTGTCATTACTGATTGTCACAGTTATTCTGCATGTTGCCAAATGGCTTATAGGAATTTTATTCTTGGCTTACGATTGTCCGGTTATAGTTCTTAATCCAGCCTGGCAGGAGAGTCCACACCAACACCAAGGACTGAGACAACTAGCCACAGGACAGTTGAGAGAGGCGCGGACTTCTGCTGCTAGACCAGCATGTCTGTCCAAGTCCACCACAGGAATGCCAACCTCCTTGACCAGCTCCCTCCATCTTATTCACTTGCCCCGGGATTAGCCCCACCTACCATGGGCTGAACCTCCCTGTCAATTAGACAATCTCCTGCATGTGTGCTCTGAGTTTAACTCTACTACTAATTCTTTACAACTGTGCCCTGCTCTAACAGAAAGCGACATGATTTTGCATATTTATTATACACAACCATTGATCCATTTTTGTATATATACTTAGCACCATGGGACTTATAATAAAACCTAATGAGAAATAGGAATATAATGTGTCGTTGTTACATGAATCCAACATATCCCCACAGCACAGAATGTCATGAGGTCTATATATGTGTGAACAGGAAGGATGTGCAAATAAGGTATTGTTTAAGGAAATAAAATTGTAATACGCTGGCTTTGTTAATGCCTGTGAATACTGCAGCTGAGAGATGACTCAGTTGATGAAAGTGTCTGCCACGCAAGTGTGAGGACCTGAACTCGGATTCCCAACACCCACATAGAGGTGGGGTGCAGCAATGTGCCCTTGGGGAGCAGGAACAGGAAGGAACTTTGTTTGCATGTCAAGCGCTTTGACCTCTGGGCCACTTCCCAGCTGAACTGCCGGCATGGTCTATCTTAAATATCTTTTTCTTTCTGCTGACAATGGACGCCTACCCTGGCTGATACAAAGAAGTTCTACATGTCCAGAGTGAAAAATATTCAGTGCAGAAAGATGCATGCATGCGTGCCGTCCTGTTAACGCAGCTGCGTTTTCCTTCCTACATTTTATCCATACTTACAGATGTGTGTGTGTGTGTGTGTACTCATGTGTGTGTGTGTGTGTACTCACTCATATGTGTGTGTGTACTCACTCGTGTGTGTGTGTACTCACTCGTGTGTGTGTGTGTGTACTCACTCATATGTGTGTGTACTCACTCATGTGTGTATGTGTGTGTACTCACTCAGTGTGTACTCATGTGTGTGTGTGTGTACTCACTCATGTGTGTGTGTGTGTGTGTGTGCTCACTCGTGTGTGCTTGTGTGGAGGCCAGAGGTCAACACTGGCTGTCTCCTTCAGTCACTCGCCCCTCTGTTTTGTGACATGGAATTTGACTCCCTAAATCTGGAACTTGCCACCTGGCTGCACTGATTGGCCAGCGAGCTGCGGAGCTCTTCCCTGCGGAGCTCTTCCCTGCGGAGCTCTTCCCGCGTCCTCCTCCCTGGCCGGCATTCACGAGCGCGCTTCTCACGCTCCCGCGAGACTAGCGTTAGCACAGTCTGGTAAGTCATGGGGCTTTCCAGAGGAGCACTTGCCACAAAAGCCCAAGGATCTCCGTGTGGATTCCCAGGTCCCATGTGAAAGGTCAGGTGGGCGTGGTGGCCGCTCTATAATTTCAGCCCAAGAAGGCAGAGCTGGGGAACCCCAAGAACAAGCTGACTCGTCAGGCTCGCCCTGGTAGCAACCTCTGAGTTAGAGACCCAGGCTCACAACGAAGGTAGAAGATGGGGCAAGAGTGATTCCCAGTATCATTCTTCAGCCTCCACAGACTTGCACACATACACGTACAAACGTGCAAACACGCAATGGTGTGTGAACGCTTTTCCTGGGAAGGCATCACACACAGCCATCTTTCCATCCCAGATAGGGATGACACAACAAACCAAAGTGATGCTTACTTTGAACTCCAACTCCGAGCTCATGAGTTCACTGGGCTTGCTTACGGAGCGGGGGTGAGGGGAACTGACAGACTGCAGCAGGGAGGACCCAGCATTGCTAACTCCCTGGCCGCCTAGGTGAACCCTTCCAACCAATCCTGCTCAGCTTATATACTCTGGGGCCTCTCCACCTTCAGGTGCACAGGCACGTGTATGGGAACATGCGGTGACACGTGTCAGCATGTGGGCAGGTACGTGCCTTCTGGCCCCTCCCTTTGCTCGGTCTCTGAGGGAGCCTCACGGGCCAACAGGTGCGATCTCAGTCTCAGGCCAAATGGTGGCCGATTGGAGGAAAGCGCCGTACGACATGCCCGCGTCCCATGGCTCCATGCCATGGAAGTAGAAAGAAAGAAAAAGCTGCCACGCCAGCAATCCTGTAGAGCTTGCGTCACCAAGTCGGAAATTCTCTCTCTGCAAAGCTTCCGTCGCTTCTTTGGTTTTCATTGCTCTTTATTTATCATAGACTCTGTGTGTGTGTGTGTGTGTGTGTGTGTGTGTGTGTGTGTGTGTGTGTGTGTATCAGAGGACACTGTGTGTCCCTGTGGAAGCCCAAGGGTGACATCAGCTATCTTCCTGGATTGCTCTACCTCCTTTTTGCTTTGCTCTAGGATTTTTCAGGCTCCACCTTCCAAAGCTAGAAGTACAGGCCCCTGCCATTTCTGTCTGATGTTTTTTAAGTGGAATCTGGGATCCAAACTCAGATCCTTCTGCTTTCGGGGCAGAGTCCTAAGCCCTAAGCCATCTCTCCAGCCCCTGTAGTAGACTCTTAACCATAATCAGGTTGCCAAAAACGGAAACAAACTTGCCCCCGTGCCCGCCCCAAGGACCAGCTAGAACCCCAGTGAACTTGGTCCAACATTTTACGCAGATAGTTTGCACAGCTCATCTCAGGCCCTCGCTTCATGACCCTGTCTTGTCACATTCTCCTTAAACTTAAACCGTGTTGCTACAGTGCTTCTGCTCCCCCTCCCCCCGGGGCAGCAACACCCCATGGTGTGCAGACACATCTGGCATTCCCCGGGTGGATTCTGGGATCCGCCCCATGAGAAACACTAGATAGACCAACTTATCAGTTCTTAAACCTTCCGGGGACTGGAGTTATTTCTTCAGGAAGATTCCAGAGGGCAGATGAATGGATCAGAGGTCCAAAAGGCCGTAATGAGCAGTGCGTACCTTTCTTTGTTGGCCCAGATACCTGCTGCTGGCTACAAGGACAACAGGTTCCAATTAAAGGCCAAGAGTCTCTTTGTGGGTTCCAGCCCTAGGAACAGGGAACCACTGGGGTCTGCTGAATGCTGGTGAGGGGATGGAGGCGCGAGGGGAAAGTAGAGGAGGGGGACTGCCAGACTGTGCGCCGAAAGCACTTGGCCATCTTTCGTATTGACTCGTGTTTCAGGAAAGCCCAGGACAGATGGGACTGCTAAGGCGCCCACCTGGCAGAGGAAGGGACAGGTCCCAGAGCCCCCACTCTGTGGATGAGAAAACAAGTTTATTGCTCCAGCCCTGGGCCTCCACCTTCCAAGTGCTGGAGTCTCAGGTACGTACCACACTTACTTCAACACTGGATTTATAATTAAATCCCATGGCGTTCTCAAGGGTATGCGTTGTAGGAATGGGTGAGGTGTAAGGTCATTTTTGAAAAAAAAAAAAAACCGCTAAAAAATTCAAAAAGGTAACTTTATTCTAACTCGCTTTATTCTTTTTTTTTTCTTTTTTTTTTTATTCAATTGTGCGTGTGTGCGTATGTGTGTGTGTGTGTGTGTGTGTGTGTGTGCGCGCGTGTGTAGAACCACGGACGAATTCGGGAACCACCATGGACGCCTCCACCTCCTTCTGCCCCGGGATTCACAGGCTCCGCCCTACCAGGACCAGAAACGCAGGCCGCCCCCCGCTTCCGCCTGGCGTCTATACATGGGATCTGGGATCCGAACTCAGGACCTTCCGCCTGCAAGGCAGAGGCGTAACCCCTGAGCCACCTCTCCAGCCCCTCGCTTTATTCTTTTAAAACAATTTGGCAGGGCTGGGGAGATGGCTTAGTAGTTAAAACCTTGGGCTCACAAGCAAAAGGAGCTGAGTTCAGATACCCAAATCTTTCACCTCCAGCCCTGGCAGACAGAGCCTGGGGAGCCCAGAGCAAAGCGATCAGGATGCAAAGCAATCCAAGATGACTCTCCATGTCGCCCTTGGCGGGCACACACACGCCAGTGCCCTCCCTCCCCACAAAGCAGAAGGGAACTCGGATGAGATCACAGTTTAAATCACCAAGCCAGTGATGTGACTCCCTCAAATTCCTCCCACCCCGGGTCCACTTGGGTTGGAGTCCGTCACCAGGTACACACCCAGCATGCGCCCATGCCAGTTCTGTGCAGGGCTCTGGAGAGCGGAAGGACGGTGCCTGGCAAAGGAGCTTGCGGGGAGGGGGACCCCACTGGAGGACCCTGCAGAAGTTTGCCAGGTGGGTGAGGAGGGAGGGAGGGGCAGCCAGAGACCCCAGGAGGACAGCTACTGGCGGTGGACAAGTAATGGTTTTCAGGAGACCCCACCCCGGTACTGTGCCCAGCCTTCTGCGACAGGTTGCGCTCTGTAGCCGCGACTGGTCTTGAACCCGCGATCCTGCTCCCTTCTCAGAGCTGGGAAGGGAGCCACTGTGCCCAGGTACTATTCTGGGAGCAGGAGGGACCGTGCTGAACGCTGCCTCTGCACAGCAACATTGTGAGGGGCTAGGGAGCCGCGGGGACCCAAGAAAGTGGACGCACCTGTGGTAATCCAGAATAGGTAGAGGCCAGACAGCGGCTCATTTATAGGAACCCTGGACGTGACTGCCGACAGGCTCAAATGCAGCCCTAACAAACCGGGCCCGGATTCCAGAGTATTTTGGAAAACTCTATAAACCACATTTCAAGCCTATTAAAAGAAATTTTAAAAACACACACAGAAAAACAGACCCACAGGCTTAATTTTTCCATGCTCATCTCTGGTGTTGGTGGCTTGCCTGGAGGCTTCTCAGGGGCCTGCTGTTTTCGCTTAAGAGGGATCATGTGCTAAAAGCAAATATGTGGCCCAGCTAGACAGGAGATGCTGTTCTCTCTTTACTTGCTACGTTGGTAGGTAGAAGATGCTGCAAACCAATGCTCCCAGGGCATAAGTTCCAACGAGGCAGGGCATCTGCACACGCGTGCATTCTAGGCCTGACATTGACACTGTGTGTCTGTCATTCCTCACTTGATTTACTGAGGGAGGGTCTCTCAGTTGAGCACAGAGCTCACCGATCGATCAGCAAGGTTGACATGGTGGCCCTGGCTTTGTCTCCCAAGCACTAGGATTACAGGGGCTGCCACGCATGCCCGACTTTTATGTGGGTTCTGGAAATCCCGACTCTAGTTCTCATGCTTATGGGGCAAGTGTCTTATCTACCGGATCGTGTCCCCAGCCCTGGAGACGAGGATTTTAAAATCATAGGGATTGATACGCCAATGAAAGTATGGGCACGCAGAGGACATATAAAGGGAAGTTCTAGATTAGAAAGAATCTCTGAGCAAAGGGATCAAACTGATATCTAGAACTTGCAAAATTAGTCCACTTCGGTGGTCTTGAAAACAGATTAGACATGACAGAATCCAAGAAACATAAACTCAAAATATGCCAGTAGAAAGTGCTCGGAGAGGAGGAAGTAGAAGAGGAGGAGGAGGAAGAGGACACAGAGGAGGAAGGGGGCGTAGTCGCTCAAGCCTCAGTACCAGCACTTAGGAAGTAGAGAATTCATAGAAACTCAAGAGAAACCTGGGCTACAAAGGGAGTTCTAGGTCAGCCTGGGCTACAGAGTGACCTCGGAGAGGTGGAGAGGGAGAGGGCGAGAGAGGGAGAGGGAGAGGGGGAAGAATGGGTGAAACACTGATAGCACAAAAGCCGTCTGCAGCGTGTTGGTGAAGCCTAACAGAGGTGCCGCTGTAACCCCAGAGAGAAGAGCGGGAGGAACGGTAGCAACACCCCCAAACGGTGCCAAACCACAGATTCAAGTTCAACTCATCCCTCCTGGGAAAAACAGAGAAGACCTCACTCAGGCACAGTTCAGTCAAGCTGCAGAGACAGAAGAAAAATGTTAAAAGTAGCCAGGAGGGGGATGGCTAGGAAGACACATAATCCTCTGAAGAATGTTCCGAGCTGGGGGGGGCAGAGGGCACCGCAGGGAGCAGGAAGCTTCCACCCTTTGCTGATCCCGGGGCACGGAGATGCACCCAACTGAGTCTCCTCCTGGAAGGAGCTCCCAGGCTGGGTTGGAAGCTGGACTGACTGTGATTGGATCAATTTACAGCAGATGACACAGGGGAACAGGGACTCAAGGGAGAGAGACAGGTGGCCCCTCCAGGGATTGGGGAGACCTTCCTGCCCAGGGATTGGGGACCTTCCTGGAATAGGCACATCTGACTATGGTGCTAAGGATGTTCTAGATGGACACCTGCCGCAAGTCACCCTTACATCCCATTGCCAGTTGAGTCCCCCACCCCTACCCCCACCCCCATCCCCATTTTGAAGAGGAGTCTAGCCCCTTCCTAAGAACTCAACAGTGTCAATCAATGCTCTCTCTCTCTTCCTCCCCTCTTGGATGCTTCTCCCTCCAGTCTGAGCAGATTCTCGAATTTCAAGTTATGTCCTGAGTTTTCAACGTCCATTTTGAGAAGGGAAAGAGGCTAAGGGTGCAGCTCAGTTGGCAGAGTGCTTGGCAAGGATGCCCCAGCCCTAGGGCGGATCCCCTGTCACATGCAGAACACAACTGTAATCTCAGTACCCTGGAGGAGGAAGAGGAGGAGGAGGAAGAAGAGGAGGAGGAGGAGGAGAGAGGTGACCTACATAAGCCCTAGTTGAAAGAAGAAAGAAAAAAGAAAGAGGAAAGGAAGAGGAGGGAGAGAGAGAAGTGAGGAAGAAAGGAAGGAAAAAAGGAAAAAAATAAAGAAAAGAAATAGAAAAAGAAAGGAAGGAAAGAAGAAAAGAGTGAGAGAAAGGGAAGGATAAAAGGAAGGAAGGAAAAAAGGGAGAAGGGAAATGAAAAGAAGTCAAAAAAAGAAAGGAAGGAAGAAAGGAGAGTGAGAGTAGAGCAAGGGAGGAAAGAAGGGAAGGAGAGAAAGGAAACAAAAAAAGACTGGAGAGATGGCTGGGGGTTAAGACTCTGCCTCACAAGCAGAAGGGCCTGCATTGGGATCCCGCACACAGAAACACAGAAATGGCATGGGGCCTGCACTTCCAGTCTGGAAGGTGGAGCCTGGGAAATCCCAGAGTGAAGCCGAAAGGAGGTAGAAGGATTCCAAGATGATTCCCTAAGTCACTTTCGGGCTTTCAGAAGGATGTACAGTGCTTTTGATATACAAAGTGGGCGAACATGCAGAAGGAAAAAAAGAAAAAGGAAGGAAGAAAGGAAAGAAAGAAAAGGAAAGAGAAAGAAAGAAGAAAGAAAGAAAGAAAGAAAGAAAGAAAGAAAGAAAGAAAGAAAGAAAGAAAGAAAGAAAGAAAGAAAGAAAGAAAGGAGGGAGGTAGGGAGGGAGGGAGGGAGGGAGGAAGGGAAGGAGGGAGGGAGGGAGCGAGGGAGGGAGGTTGGGAAGAGACACACCCTTTGTTCTGAGGTATTGACATCACTTCTGGAAAGTATCCGGGTAGGGCACCTCCTAGAAAAAGATTTGTTCACACCACACATCTCTCCCTGGGCCCTGAGTTAGGGGCTAAAAGTGAAGGAGTGAGAGAGACCCAGGCCTGCTCCCAAAAAAGAAGATTCTTAGCAAGAGCCAAGGAAAGCCGCCCTTGGATCTGCTGCTTTTGTGCCAATGCTCTGCAACGCTGGTTCTTTCTCACTTTGCTGCCCGCCTAGGGTTAGCTAGAAGCACACATCGTGCACACATGTTAAACCCTGCCCTGCGTCCCAGCATATGTTCAGTGTTGGCATTAAAAAAATTGGAATTAAGACTACCCAAAATGCATGAAAAAATGGATATACGTAGCATGCCATGATTTTATGTCCAATCTTAAATGCTAGTTTTCCGGGTTTAAATTTTGGCAAGTTGGCGTGCCCGTGGAGATTCAAGACAAGTACAGAAAACAAGCCCACTTTGAAAGAGCCTCGTATCTATATGGGAAGACGTCACCCTCCTCAGGCAGCCAAGACTGAGCCCCACAATCAAAACCTAGCCGGTCCCAGCAGGCTTCGTGCGGCTGATCTCTCTCCCGCACGCAAAGCACTCTAAGAAAACATCCCCACACACACTCAGAAAGAGACCATCTGTTGACGATCTGAGATCCTATGACCTCATCTGAAGCCGGGAGGGATTCCAAAGGCACTTTTCAGAGCGTCGTGGAAAATGAAACAGACCGTGGAGAGAGGAGACCCGCTCTGGAAGTGCAGGACGCGGCTCGTTCAGACTCCCCGGCGTAGGACTCGCCCAACTCTGAAGTCCCTGTGGAGGCTTCAGGAAGGATTTGCCTCTCCCCACCATGCCTCCTGCTGCCGAAAGCCAGCCTTCACCCTCGTCCCCAAGTTTATCCTTTCCACGGGTGAATCTGAATACTTTTCCTGGAGCAACGCCACCCACAATGTCTTTCCACCCTAGATAAGAGTTCCAAAGAAATGGTTATACCAAAGACCGACTTGATAAACCCACAAGTTTATGGGGCTTGTTTGCAGATTTCAGGGTGAGGGTTACTCACAGAGGGAGGATGCTGCATGGCTGATGGCTGGCTACCCCTAAATGGAGCACCCCTTAACTTTTCTCGGCCTGGGTATACCTTGGGGCTGCTCCCAGATCTCTGGCCTGAGGGCACGTGCAATTAGAGCAGAAACACGCAAGCCCAGAGCCACAGGTGAAGGCCCGGCTACCCTCTCCGCGCTGTATCTGAAGGTCAGTCAACAGACAGGTACAGCCTTGATGGCCTCAAAGATGGCGGCTGACCGTTGGGAGCAACATACAACAGGCCTGGAACTCATGATGTTAGTTTGATGCCAACTTAGGCTGGTACTCCTGGCAATCCTCCTGCCTCAGTCTCCTGAGCGCTGCAGTTACAGACATGTCTCGCCACGCCTGGGCACCTTTGCTATCCTCATTTTGGCAGCTTGGGATGGACACCTTCCCAGTGGGAGACTCTATTCCTCGCCTTTAGAAACAGGGTGTGAACTTTGGGCCCAGCTGCGTGGCCCAATGACCAAAGGACGAATTCGGGGGACCCAGTGTTCTCTGAGTGGTATCATTGATGGTCAAAGCTGGCCAGAGAAAGTGGTCCCTCCCTCATGTGTCAGGGGACCCCAAGGGCATGCAAGCTCAGGCAACCTTTATTGGACTCGGGGGACACACATACTCAAGGAGGAGGGGGGCTGAGTGGGCTACGGGAGGGGGAGAAAACAACCGAAGAACAGTGTAATCTCAAATAATTGACGTTAGAAGAGGAGAAACAGGGAGTGGGGGTCTTCTCTGGATTTAATTTTCCTTGGTGTTCTTCACTCACTGTATCAGCAGGACGCTGTCATGAGTCTTGCGGGGGCTCTGGGCTTGCGTGGATCATCCTGAGAAGCAGCACGCAGCCCGGCCCAGGACACACCTGCAGATGTGATGTCCAGATGGACTGTGGGTAATGAGACTTAGAGAGCAGAGCCTGGGCGGCCCCAGCTGTCTAAGGAACACCCGAGACGTCTTTCTCTCTGTCTCTGTGGTAGTGTCAAGAAAGGGGCCTCAACTGGATGCAGGGGGTTCACACACGACTATGAACACCCTCCCCCCGCGCACACACACACACACACACACACACACACACACACACACACACATCCTGCTGACGGTCGGTAGGGAGAGAGGAAATGTGGCTGCAGGGAAGCACAATGGGGAAGAGTCCTTGCCGTGCAAGTAAGAGGAGCCGAGCTTGAATCCTCGGCAGCCATGTTGTCATAGTCGGGCCCAGGAGTCCACTTGACAGAGGAGGGTTTGGGCTCTGGGCACATTTGTAGAGGATCAGTAGTTGGGTTAAGCCCAGAGCAAACCTGTAAAAGATTGTCTAGCTGATGGGGAAGGTTCAGCCCATAGTGGGTGGGACTAGGCCCTGGAATGAAATACAGACAGCTGGTTGAGAGAGTCGACATCCGGGTACATTTGGCCAGACATACTGATCTGGCAAGTAAGGATCATCCCTCTCTCAGCCCTTATGTGGTGATGGTGTGGCCAGTTCCCTTGGTCATGGTGTTGGTGTGAGTTCTCCTGTCAGGCTGGACTGAGAACTGTAACCAGAAAATCATAAGAGGAAATCAACCCCTTGTTTCCTTAAGCAGTGTGATGGTGATTTATCAGCAACCATGCAGGCAAGCTGCAACACGTCATAAACTGGGCGTGGCTGCACGAGCCCGTAACCCCAGCAACCTGAGGGGCGGAGACAAGAAGATCAGTCAGGTTTACTGGCTGCCCATCCAGTTCTGGTTCAGTGGCTTTTGTAGTTAATTTTCTTTTTGCTGTGTGAGACAATACTCACACACGACTCTAGGGAAATAAGGAGATTTATTTGGCTTACGGGTCCAGAGGGGACTCCGTCGTGGTGAGAAATGTACCAGAAGGCCTGGCTGGAGGCAGAAGCACGGAGGTTCAGGTCACAGACATCATGATAGAGGCCGAAGAGTAAGAACAAACTTTGGAAGTAGGGTGGGGCTACCAAACCTCACGGCCCACGCCCCTCTGACCTGCCCTCCTCCAGCAAGGCTCCACCCCCTAAAGGTCAAGACCTTCGCAAACATTCATATCAGCTAAGGATGTAAACACAGGAGCCTGTCAGGACGCCACCAGCTATTGTTTAAAAGCTCTGCCTCGCTAGACTAAGGATTCCCAGCCCTGAGGCTAGAGGAAGCTTGCGCAGACCAGCTTGGGACTGTGCCTCTTGGGGATTCTGGATGCCAGCTTCCTGGGCTCCCTGGATTCGGACATCGGTCCCAGGTCAGCTCCCCAAAGTTCCCAGTCAACTCAGCGAGTGTGACAAGGACGCCGTATCTTTCCATTGTCCTAGAAACAAGTATTTTTACAGCTTCCTGTGACATTATTATTTCAAACCAAAAAGTTAAAGAGCAATTCCAATGTTGGCGTCTAAATGATTCAAGTATCAGAGTACAAAAAAAAAAGGCGTTTGTTCTAAGAGAAGAAAACTATTCGTCCACCCAAGTCAAGATGACAGACGGCGGGGGTGGAGGAGTCGTGGGGTTGTGGCTCAGAAGCCCAGCAGTGGGGTTCCCCTCAGCGGCAGATCAGGACACACACAGGCAGCTGCAGCCCCGCCGAGAGGGGTGGGGTGGGCAGCCAGGCCTGCGGGGTGGCTCAGGGCTACGACCCCTTTGAGATGAAAGCCAGGGCCCTGGCACACCTGACTTTCATATCGAGACCCTGCCAAGGTGGCCAGACCCTGTGTGTACTAGAGAAGCCTGTCCCTGGGCATGTGTTTGACTCTCTCGGCTACGAGACACAGAGTCGCAGCTGCGGTGGGTGTGAGGAGAGAGAGCTGCACTGGGAAAGGCTGTCTGGCTGGGGGGCGGGGGGCAGCTGGGCAGCTGGACTTTAGGCTGGAGTAGACGGCACATCTGGAAAGCATCATCCCCTTCGACCAGTGGACGCCAAGAGGCCAAACAAAGACGCAGGCTGGGCTGATTCTTTCTTTCTTTCTTTTTTTAATCCTTCCCAGCAGAACAGCGGCCTGGTTGCTTCATGTCAACTCAGAATCACTGATTCTAAGGCCACGAGGGACTGGAGATCAGAGGACACGTTTACCCATCTTTGACGCCCATATAGTAGACTGATTTCAAGAGTCACACAGACACAGAAAATCACACTTGCTTATGGAAAACTAGAAAGTGAATATGTTTGTCTTTTAATTTTTATTCAATTCCCAAAGCAGACTCCTTGGGGGCGGGTGGGAGTGTGGGAAAAGGTGGCTAGAACCCTGCACCAGCCCCTAACTGTCTGCTCTCTGTAGATGTGCCATTGGATGAGATTCATTAGGTTCAGAGTGACCCTGATTCCAGAGGCCGTGCACCCCGCTCCCTGAAGCAATCCCAGGCTTGGAGCCTCTGGGGGCTTCACCTACCCCCAGGTTTTCTCACTCCGTCTAGGCAACAGTGCTTCTCAAAGCATTTACCGGGGACGCAGCAGCCCCACGGTGAGGTGCTTGGGGGCACAAGAGATTTGCACTTAGGGTCTCCCAGTTGCAGACCTCTCAGGCTGCTGCAACAGATCTTCAGTGTGCCTGAATTGAGGAGCTGAGAGGCCTGGGAGCTGGGGAGCTGCCCCCCACCAATCCCAGATAAGGGCTTCCTCGTGCCTCACGGCCTCTGGATTTACCAAAATGAGGAATAAGGTCTGTCTGCATGCTGTGAGTCTTTTGTTGCTGTGGCTAAGTACCTGACATAAGCGTCTTTTATTTTTTTTAATGTTTTAACTTTGGTGGCTTTATTTGTGTTTTAAAATTCACAAAAGCTTTACGACGTCTGCTTCATCACGCTGGTCGTGGAGGCTCTATGGTAAGGCAATGAAAATGTTATCGCATTTGTTAGGTACTCTCAAAAACAAGGGTAAATTCACAAACGTGTGCCTCTCTAATCAAGAACATTTTGCACGATACATACGTTAGTAGACATGTGAATTTATCCACCCTAAAGTTACACTTTAAAAAGGCATTTAAAAAACAACAAAAAATAAACACACACACTTAGCACTGAGCTAGCTCGATAATGCCAATGGCGAGCTGTGAGCAGCTCTAAGTGCTGGGAAGGATTAACAGCGCAGGTCGTGTGAGGGAGGAGGAAGATTTGACCCGCTGGGCCCACCCTTAAATATACCTGTTGGTAATAGTTCTCGCTAACAAATTTCCACGTGAACGTCTTAAATGAAGGAAAGGTTTCTTGTGACTCCCAGTTTCAGAGGGCTGAGCTCAGGGCCAGCTGATCCATTGTTGGGGCCTGAGGGCAAGGGGGGCATCATAGGGGGGGTCATCTCATGACGGTGAAGAAGGCCACAGGCAGTGTCCCTAGCGAGCATCTCTCTGCCGGTCTCTTCCTCTATATCCTCCTGATTCTTACAGGAGAAGGAGGTGACTTCTGCCTCTAGGGGAGCCGGAGTCCCTTGTGGCGAGGAGCATGGGTGGCAGGGCAGACAGGTGGCAGGCGCAGGGGGCTTCTGTCACATTTCAGCCACGCTCACGAGGCAGGGGAGAAAGGGCAGGAAGCAGCGCTGGGTTATCAATCTCCAGGGCTGCAGTCCCCACTTCCTCCTGCAAGGATCCAGGACCTTCCCAAACAGCGCCACCTGCTGGGAACCGGGTGCGCAGACGCACCAGCCCTCAGCCTCACAGCGCAGGTCTGCAGGACGTTGCCACCAGCCGACCTAGAAAGACACTCTTTGGGTCAGTGTGGATACTAAGGTGGTGGTTCGAATCACCAGCGAGGTGTCTGATGTGGAATGGCATGGGCACCAAGTGAGGGTAGAGCCATAGAAGGGACAAGATCGTCTAAAACCCCACTCGTTAGCTTATGAGACTGGGCGGGATCTGAGCACAGACATCCGCAGCACTTGTCCTCCTAGGGCCTCCTCTTGCCCACAGGAGGCTGTGCTCCTAACCGACCCGTGAGAAGACAGTCACAGGCGCACCACGAGAGATGAGTGTGGTCGGCATGGAGGATCCGGAGGAGGAGAGTAGCTACTTCCTGAGTCGCAGATGGCCAGATAAGCACTGAAAGAGGAAGAAGAGGTGCTCACGGGGCAGTGTGTGTGTGGGGGGGGGTACTGGAGGACGGCTGTGCCAAGGCCCAGAGGCCCAAGGGACTTTGGAAGCGTGGCTGTGGCACCCATGCCAAGACTAGAGCCAAGGTAGGACCCTGACTGAGGGGGCTTTGGGGCCACAGCCACTTCCTGGAAGTTACAGGGTTACCTGATGGGTTTCGGGAGAGTGAAGGAGTCAGGTTTGCTTCTTGGAAGATCTCAGCCCTCTGCTTGACAGATGTTCTCCTTCACAAGTGATAACCTCGGGGGCTCAGGGCCGTCCACACTGATTGACCAGCGAGTCTTCCGAGGGTCCCATGCCTGGTCCTGCCCAGGCTTTGCTTTCGTGCCATGACATCCCAAGTAAGACAGGTAAGCCTGGGGGAGAGCTCCCAAGCATGCATGCGGCCTGGGACATGGCATAAGCCAGGCACGGAATAACTCCAACTCTTGAAGGTAGAGGCAGGAGGCTCAGAGGTTCAAGGCCTGCCTCGGCTACTCAGTGGGTTTGAAGTCAGCCCCGGCCACATAAGAACCTCTCTCAAGAAAATACAAGTAAACAAAAAAATGGCAATTTCAGTTTCTTGTTAAATGTAAACAACAATGGAATCCACCGCAAAGGGTTATTGCATACATTAAAAGAGCTAATACAACTGAAAGTGCTTGTAACCATGCGTGTCCCTGTGGGCGCCTCCTACACAGCCGTGTTGTTACCATGTCGTCAGGCCTGGGGACTGGATGGCCACGTAGCTGTCAACTGCCAAAGGTGGGGGGGCCCAAGGCCACACCCACTGGAGAGCCAAGCTCGATCCGGGGTGGTTTAGAACCTCAAGACCTGGGGTCCGTGGAACCTAGGGGAGGACTTCCATGTCTCCTCTATTTCTAGGGAGGGCCAGAGGGGAAGAACAGCTTTCTGTGAGCGGGGGTAAGTTGGGGGAAACTGTACCCGAAGCGGGGGGGGGGATCCTGTCACCCCCACCCAGGTCAGGGCCTATCAGAATACACTTCCGGCAACAACTAGTCAGATATTAATGAGGCTCCACATGAAAGTAAAATCTAAATGTACTGAGCTAAATGAGATAGCTCAGTGGGAAGCCGCCTGCCCCCAAACCTGGGGACCAGAGTTCAATTCCCAGAAGTCCAATGGTGGAAGAGAGACCTGACTTTCGAAAGTGGTCTCTGACTCTCTCTTTTCCCTCTTTCTCTCTCTTCCCCCCAATAAATAAGTAAAATGTATATTTTTTAAAAGAAAGGGAAATCTTCCAACCTTCAGAAGCCAGAGTCCTACAGGAAGAGGCCTGGCATTGTGTCTGAGCCTGGCCAACTGAGTTCAGACCTTGCCTCCTGCTCCCCAGGCTGTGACTTCAGGGGTCCCCTAATGTCTCCCCTGTCTTTCACCAGGCCCGGTGGTGACTCACGGCCCCACAGCTCAGGGTGGCCGGGAGCCGAGAACGAGTGTACGGCACTGAGCAGGTGGCCTGTGAACATCAGCGGGGATCAGCAGAGGTGGGAAACACATACCAGAACTTTCCACTGACGCCTGAATTCCGTTGCAAGGTCGTAATCTGGCCAGGGGTCTGTTTCAATCAGGGAGCAGGGGGAGGAGCGGATTCGGGGCACACGGATGCTTGACGATGTCTCCAGGTGGCAGAAAAAAAGAAAAACGAAATGTGAAAAGCAGACTGAGAAGGGGGAACAAGACCCGCTCGGAGCACGGCCTAAATATAGCACCGGGTATTTTTGTAGATGGCAAAAGTGGTGCCCAAGGACTGGAAGAAAATGTCGCCTCTTCCCAAGTTTCCATCAGCTCTCCTGTGACTCAAGTTGGCTGGGTGAATCAAGCATCCCGCCACGGAGCATCGGCCCCGTGAGCCCAGCCTGGGTGCTGCCTGGCACGGAGCAACGAGGGTAAGTGATGCTAAGCGATACTCCAGTCCCGCCTGACCGCAAGGTCTTCCTCGGCCGGGCCTCCTGGGGCTTTTGCAACCGACCTTTGAAAAGGAGACAGGACTCCAAAGCAGAGGGATTCAAACAAAGACCTTCCCGCAAGCCCGTAATTGAGACCAGGTTAGCTGAGATGCGCCCCCCCCCCCCGGAGTCAGTCGGCCATGTGTGTCTCACAAAGGCATTTCCCAGCGGCCTCTTGCTTTCTGATTTTTTTTTTCAACATAAACCATAACAAACACCATACAGGACCAATTATGCAATGCCCCCCTGAAGAGGCCCTGATGCGCTTGGGGGTTTGGCAGGGAGCCTTAAGGATGTCTCCACGGTGGGGGGGGGGCAGCCCGCTGACAGCTCTTTGACCCCCCCCCCCCGGGGTCCAGAGTCAGGCCTGCCATCCTCAGGAAAACCGCATGGTGACTGACAACCCTCGACATGGGGCATGTGTGGTGGTGTCCAGCCCAGGTCGCTGACCGCAAAGCTGACTGTCATTTGGAAAAACGGGTCCATGTGTATATCCAGTGAATGGCAGGTGATATCCACTGCAGCTGCCTAGGGGCCTTTGTATCAGAATCCAGAAGAGGAGCCCGTATTGGGAAGGGGAGTGGATGGGGTGCAGGCTTCTAGGTGTCTGACAGCAAGACACTCACGTGATCTTTCCAGAAACGTCTGTGAACTGGTGGCTTTGTTCCCGGCTCTCCAGGAGCTGGGGTCCCGGTGGCTCACGGCTTCCCTGAGGAGACAGAGACTGTGACCCGAGGCGGGCGGCTGCAGCCCGAGACTGGCACAGGGTGGCACAGCACCGGGTGCTTCCTGGAGCGATACCTGGTGGGTTTTTCTTCTTGTCCCTGGAAGTCCCCGCATGTGGCTTAAATGACAAGGGATTAGCCCCAAGGGGAATATGCTCAGGTCTGCAGAACACCAGGAAATCCGAGAAAGGATGAAGGAGGCCCCTTGAGATAAACTGCGATTTCCTTTCTGCTAGAGATCCATGCTGAGCCGCGCAAGAGCGTGCGGGGGGGGGGGGGTCTCTGTTACAGGACAAGGGAGGCTCCGTACACCCCCACATGTTTATTTCCTGGCCGCCTCCTAAAAAGCCAAGTTAAGCAAGGCAGATGCACACAGATCCGTCGTTCATCAGAGGCTGGCTGCTGGCCTCCTGCCCTGTGGAGAAGCTGGCAAGCCCAAGGCGCCGACACCAGGTGAGCCAGTGCGGGCCGAGGTGCCTGCTCTCCGCCCTGACTCCCAGGCAGAGCCCGTGTGGAGGGCAAGGGGATCTGGGAGTACCTGAGACCTTTCATCTCAAAACCTGACACGGAGCCAGAGAGATGGCTCCGCGGGTAAAGCACTCGTCATGCCAGCACCCACAGAGAGAGCTGGGCACGCGTGCTGGTACGTGCCTGTAAGCCTCGACGAGGGGACCCTGGGGGCTCGCTGGCTGGTCAATCTATCCGAAATGGTGAGTGCCCCCCACGTTCAGAGAGAGATCCTGGGAGTACCTGCCTTTGCTCTGCCGTCGGCATCTTCTCCAGCGGGCCCCACCCCTCAGGACCCTCCTTTTCTTTCAGTCATTTGCCACTACCCATCACACAGCCCCTCACAGCGTCGTTCTGCACACCTTTCCTGGGGAGATGCACGGAAACATCTCTGTACCTTAGGCTGAACCCCAACAGATCGAAGAAGTCCATTCAAGCCGAGCATGGTTATTTTTCTGTCATCGTGATGAGTATTACGACCCAAGAAACTTTGGAAAAAAGGGTTATTTGCCTTATGTCTGGGGGCACACAGTCCATCGTGAGGGAGAACGCATGGTGGCGGGGCTGGCAACAGAAGCAGGAAGCCAGCTGTTGCCTGGTGGCCATTCTCAGGAAGCAGGAAGATGAAAATAGAAGTTCCCTTCACCCAGTGACGCACTTCCTCTAGCAAGGCTCCACTTCCTAAAGATTCTACAATTTCCCCAAACAGCTCGGCCAACTGGGGACCAGGT
Source organism: Typhlomys cinereus (assembly GCA_023101885.1). Taxonomy (NCBI): domain Eukaryota; kingdom Metazoa; phylum Chordata; class Mammalia; order Rodentia; family Platacanthomyidae; genus Typhlomys; species Typhlomys cinereus. The sequence goes on from JALPQD010000021.1 coordinate 485,212, forward strand.
ATTCACACACAGGGACCCGCGGGGTACCATGACAGCGATCAGTGAGTATGTCGGGGTTCTTACAGGAGGCCCGGTGAAAGGTTCCGCATGGATAAGAGTAGTTTCTGGGACGGATGCCCTTGGTGGATCCTGATGAGTTCACATCGGTGCTGTTTATATTTCCCTACAAAGGCGGAGTCCGAGTGGAGAAGAATGACAGAGTCGGACCCCGACTCAGCTTTTTTTTTAAATGTGAACATGCTCATATGTGTGTGTGTAACACGAGAAGGCCAGAGGTCAGCCTTAGGTGTCATTCCTCAGGAGCACATAGGTATGCGTGTCTGCGTGTGGACATGCAGTGTTGTGTGAGTGCATGAGTACGCGCGTGCACGTGTGCATCTCTCCAGGTGACATCAGGCAAGTCCTCTACCATTTGCCTCCTTTTTTGAGACAGTCTCTGTCTCTGTCTCTCTCTCTGTCTCTCTCTGTCTCTGTCTCTCTCTGTTTCTCTCTCTCTCTCTCTCCTAAGCTCAGAGTTCATCAAATCCAGACTGGCTGTCTAGGGCAGCTGGGTGTCTGCCTGTCACTGCCTTACAGTGGCAGAACACAGATCCATCTCGCCAGACCTGGCTTTCTACAAAGGTGTTGGGGATCCGAACCCAAGTCCTGAAGTTTGCACGGTAGACACCTCTCCATTGAACCGTCTCCCCATTGCTTTTACTGCATTTTTAATTTTTTTTTCATTATTTATTCAATTGTGTGTGTGTGTGGTATATGTGTGTGTGTGGTGTGTGTGTGTGTTTGTGTGTGTGCATATGTATGTGTGTGTGTGTAGAACCACGGGTGAATTCAGGAACCACCATGGACCGTCTCCACCTCCTTGTTTACTCTGCCCCGGGATTCACAGGCTCCGCCCTACCAGGGCCAGAAACACAGGCCGCCCCCGCTTCCGCCCAATGTCTATACGTGAGGTCGAGGATCCGAACTCAGGACCTTCCGCCTGCAAGGCAGAGACTTAAACCCTGAGCCACCTCTCCAGCCTGCTTTTACTGTATTTTTGAAGTAGTGTCTTTCACTGCTGGGGTCTGGCCGGCCAGAGAGCCCGGGGGATCCTCCTGCCTCTGCCCCCTAGACAGGTGATACCATGCCCAGCTTTTGACCCGGTGGTGGTCATCAAATGGGCGGTCCTCCTGCTCTTATGACAAGCACTTTACAGACAGGAATCTCCCCAGTGCCTCCCCCTCAACTCAGTCTTGGTTAAGGCCGAGTGGGAGCTGAGGTGTTTTTTTTTTTTTTTAACCAGAAGACCACTGCGATGGTTAGTCTTGGTTGTCAGCTTGTTGCAGTCTACAGTTTCTTGGACGAAGGGCTTCGGGACATCTGGGGGGATTATCTTGACTTAACTGACAAGGGAAGACCTACCTTCATGGTGGGCTGGGTCGGCCCCTCAGCAGGGCGTGCAGGACCGTGAAAATGGAGCAAGAGCTGAGCATCCGCAGGCACGCGGCACGGTCCATTACTGTCCGCTCGTGACCGCGGGTGTGACGTGGCCGGCTCGTCCAAGTTCCTGCCATGATGTAACTGGACCCTCGAGCCAGATAAGCTGCTTCTGTCACAGGGACAGGAAAGCGACTAAGGCGGTCATTTCTGCTGGAGATGGGCTTGGAGGGGAGAGGCAGCGTGGGGCCGGCGAGAAGAGGCTGCTGTGAGGGTCCACATCTGGTCAGGACAGGGATCCAACGCAGGGGCCAGAGAGAGTGACGTCAACATGCTGGGGGGGGCAGCAGGGAGCAGGGTGAGGAATGGCGGCCAGGTTTCTCTTAGGGGGGCCAGGGACAAAAGAGCAGGTTTGATAATGAGGAGCTGGATTCTGACATCCCTATGGGACATTCGGGTGGAAGTTTCTAGCAGTGGCCAGAGAAGGAGTTCAGAGGAGAGGTGGGGGCTGGAGATGGAGGGGAGCTGTGAGGTGTCTCTGCCAGCCAGTGCAAGCCTTCGCCTAGCCTGCTGGGGCCCAGCATGGAGGGGAACAGCCGCAGGAACCCCACGGGTTGCGACATCCCGCGGTAATTAAATAAGGAAAATGGCTTGTGTGTTTGTTTCTCTGCAGGGCCTTCCAAGAGGGAATCCAAAACCCCACATTCTGATCCTCGGTGTAATTTCCAGGCATTTCCACAGACAACATTTGGTTCGTATTATCGGAAGATACTCACACAGATGTCCATTAAAATCTTGGCTCCCAGGGATAAAGAAAACAAGACCATGTGAGGCGTTTCTCCTGCGGAGAACTTCAGACATGCCTGATTCCAAGAAACGGCGGCTGGCCCTCGAGCGGATCCATTTCCAGCGCGTTTCTGCGTGGAAGGAGGAGGGCCAAGCCAGGGACTTGAGGCTGTCGCTGAACTTCTGTGGGGAAAGGCAGCCGGGCCTGGGCCACGAGGCCTGGAGGGAGGACAGTCTGGCATCACCCCCAGCCCGCAGCAGCCTCACACAGGGGCCACAGGCGCTGGCCGGGGCTTGTTTACCAAGAAAAGAAAAAGGCCAATGTCACGTGTCTTCCCACGCCGCTTCCCTTGCCCGGGAATCCCAGGGGGTTCTGACCAGCAGGGATGACTTCTCAGACCCAGACGGAAAAACATCGAAGCGAAACTGCTGGTTTGGACTTTCAGGGGGAACCTTGTCCTCCTCCCTGTGAAATCTGATCTTACAGTTTTGCACCTGCACCCCGGAGAGCCCCAAAGTACACCTCTTGGTGTGACGGCTGAAGTACAGACGTTAATAAATCTCCCATTGAATCCTCAGATTCCACGGGGACGACAGCATGTTTATTACCACATTTTATGAATGTGAAACTCCAACTTGGGAAATATGTAAGGCAATTTCCCAAAAGAACATGGCAAGTGGGAAGGTAGCAGACATGTGACCTCATGGCCCGTTCCACACTCTGTCCCCATTCTGCGTGTCAGTGTGATCTGAGCCGGGTGGGATGCACCTTACTACCCACCCCAGCTGAGGCTCACAGAGTAAAGAGGTTGGTCCGAAGTCAGGGAAGCAGAAACAAGGAAATGACAGGTCTGTGGGGGTGGGGGTGGGGGCAGGGGATGGAGCGACTCCCCAATGTGTGGGGGCCATGCGGGGCCATGTCTCTGTGACAAAGAGAAACTAACACGAGGGAGAGACTTAAGAAACGTGAGTTCATGGAGCTGGGGGCCGGTGGCCACCGGAGCCGTAGTTCAGCTTGAAGGTGGAGAGTACAGAAGGAAGAGCTTAGGGGGCGTGGTGGAAGGAAGTCCAAAGAGAAGAGAGGGAAGCAGAGAGAGAGACAGAGAGAGAGAGACAGAGAGGGGGGAGGGAGAGAGGGAAGGAGGGAGGGAGGGAGGGAGGAAGCGCCTCTGCGTTGGGCAGTTATCCTTATGCCTCAGGCATTTGGACATCGCTAAAGAGTTGCCAAGTCCTGCCGGGGGATGTTTAGGGGTGTAGTCTGCCTAGGGAATCACCACATTCCAGCTCCTGGAGATGCACAAATTGTCTTCAAAGTTATGGTTAACATGGAAGCTAAATCTGGTCCCCCACTTTCTGGGACCCCCTCCTCCCTCCCGCCTTGCTACAGGCAGGGAGAGGACACCTTCCTCTTCCTGGGGCCCCAGAACCTCCAGACCCCTGTGCACCAGGCGAGGCTCTGGGAGCCCCGAAGAGGGAACACAAGAGGCCAGGACGTGTGGCCAAGGTGCGCAGAGGAAACTGGGGACACCTGCACGCACTGGGCTCGTGCACACGGTCCACTAAGAGCCCTGGAGAAACCTAGCGACTCTTCCTCCCCTGGGGCTTGCCTCCTGCTGTCTGATGAAGCTGAGGAGGCCTCCCTTTTCCTCCCTGACCTGGTGCCCCTGTGACCACCCTGCCCTGCCCTGCCAGGTCCACCCGCTTCTTTTGCCAACTTGCGGGCCCCGAGTGAGAAACTTGCGCCTACACAGGCGCCTGCCCCTGCCCTGCCCTGTCCTGCCCCTGCCCTTGCCCGCCGCCTGCCCCGCCCTGCCCCTGACGCCCCTGCCCCTGCACTGCCCTGCCCGCCCTGCCCTGCCCCTGCCCGCCCTGCCCCTGCCTGCCCTGCCCTGCCCGCCCTGCCCTGCCCTGCCCTGCCTGCCCCTGCCCTGCCCTGCCCCGCCCCGCCCCGCCCTGCCCTGCCCCTGCCCCTACTCTGCCCTGCCCTGCCCCTGCCCTGCCCCTGCCCTGCCCCTGCCCTGCCCTTACCCGGCCCTTGCCCAGCCTGACCACTTGCCTCAGGTGCCCCCACTAGAGGTGCTGGCGCTCATGCCCAGTGCAGACTGCCTAGTGGGCTCAGTCCAGCACAGACCTCCATTAAAAAAAATTGTTTACTTGAGGGAGAAAGAGAGACAGACAGACAGACTCAACTCACAAATGTCCGCCTGCATACCATACGGCAAAGGTCAGAGAACAACTTTCAGAAATCAGTTCTCTCCTTCCGCCACGTGGGCTTCCCAGGATCGGACTCAGGTCAGCAGGTTTGGGAGCAGAGGTCTCACCCGGAGCCGTTATATATCCTCCAGCCCCATCTTTTTCATGCGACAGCCACTCGAGGCCAACAGTTCCTAGCCTGGGGTCAGAATGGGCCTCACCCGCTTCTTACTCCATACCGACTGGCCGACAAGTGCACTTGCTTCTTCTGAGAGTCCATGGGGAGCAGACCCTTCTCTCCACCGCTGTGGCCGCCCTGGGCCGCCCGCGACCCCTCCCTGCTCACCCCTGACCCCTCCCTGCTCACCCCTGACCCCTCCCTGCTCACCCCTGCAGCCCGTCCTTCTGGCTGCCTGCCCTGCTCTTGCGTGGCTGCACTCCGGCTCACTGTGGTGGTCACAGACTCACGGGCCTTGCAAGTCCAACGGTGCCCTGACTCCCGGGAAAGTTCCAGTCCTTGTGAACCCCCCTCCCCCACCTCATTAGCTGAGCCACGAGAGCCTCACCAGCTGTGCCCAAGCACCCACTCTCCTCGGGGGCCTTTGCGCCTGTCGCTGCCAGCTTCCGTGTTCACTGGAGTGCCCCCTCCCACAGAGGCCTCCTCTTGATGCCGTGGGCACTGAGCTGCGACCCTCACGGTAAGGGACTGTGCCAGGTGGATACAGGTGGACCACTGAGGGTTGAACCTGTGGGCCCCCCTGTGGAGAACTAGTTAGCTGAGGCAAGCTTCTGGCAAGGCTGTGGGAGATTAGCTGACCCTGTGGGAAGGCCCCGCCCCTGGCATATTCCCTGGGCAGGTGGACAGGATGGAGAGAGACCTGGTAGAGAGTTTGACCCTCTGTCAGCTCTTCCCGTGACATGCGTGACATGGTGTGACCAGTTTCCTCGGTGACTCATGCTGCATGACTCTCCTGTTGTGACAGTGATCTATGACCTACAGCTGTGAGCACAAACAAAACTCCCCGGGCTCCCCTAAAGTGCTCGCCGTATATTCATTACAACCACTGAGGGAGGCAAAGAGGGGAACTTGTCCATCGGTTGGTTGGCCTCTGGAAGGTGGCCGCCATCTTCCTGCTGTCTAAACATTGCCTTCACTGAAAAGGCTGCGGGTCCGAGGCCACGCCTCCCCGGTGCAGCTGTGTCCAGTGGCTGGCTCTGGTCTTGATTCCAGATGATTCTGGAATCCTGCATCTCCCCCCCCTACCCCCGCTCTCCCGACATCTACACAGGCAGATGTTGGTGTCTGCTTGTCTCTGATGTACCCTCCCACGAAAACACGATTCCCTTAGGGCAGGGGGCAGGTTTGGTGTTGTGTTGCCTTGAATTCTGACTAGATCAGGGCCTGGCTGACGCATGCAGTCTCAGTGTGTTGCAGGAGCAAGTGAAGAGTTGTTACCAAGCTCACGGCCAGCAGAATCCACCCGGTGAAGCCAACGTACGTCACCCGGGTCTCTGGCTTGCCGAGACTCTGGCTGTTTGGGGAGACTCGATTCCAGATCATGACAATTTTTCACTGTGTCCTTCTGGGGCCGGCGACCACATCATGTCGGTTTCTGGCTCTTGTCCCCTGAAGACAGAGGAACAGATTTTCTTTACAGTTTCATCCACGTCACCGATAGAACGCTGGAAAGAAGAAAGCCTCTCTCCTAGCCGTTTTGTGGGAGCTTCTTTACCTGTTTGAGCTGCATCTTGTCCCCTCGTTCGGATCTGCTTTCTGCTGTCCCCGCACGGCATTCGTATCCTGTGGCAACGCTGGCGTTGAACCCAGGGCGTTGCACACCTAAGCGGGAGCTGTGCCTCTGGGCCTCATCCCGGCCCTCTGAACGTCCCCAGAGCTGCAGGCCGGGGCCAGGGCTGCGCCTGGCCCATTATGAACCGAGAGCCGTCGTCCATGAAGCGTTTCTCCCCACCGTGTGAGCTCTGTGTGTGTGGGGTCTCATGTGCGTGGCATGCACGCGATCTCTCTCTCTCTCCCTCTCTCTCAGATTAAATAAATGAATATTTAAAAATATACCAAAAGGGGATGGGGAGAAGGCTCAGAGGTTAAAGCCTTTGCCTCGCAAGCAAAAGGACCTGAGTTCAGATCCTGCATCCCTTGTAAAAGTGCTGGACAGATATGGCAGCAGCCTGAACTTCTAGCCCTACAAAATAAAGCCTGGAAATCCTAGAGCAAACACTAATAAGTAAGTAAGTAAATTAAATTAATTAATTAATTAAAGCAATCCAGGACGATTCTCAATGTTATTCCTGGGCTTCCACAGGCGCACACATTCAAATGCCCTACTGTATTCTCTCTCTTCTCTCTCCTCTCTCTCTTTCTCCCTCTTTCTCTCTCTCTTTCTCTCTCATGCACACACAAACATACACATACACACACACACACAATTGTCACGTCCTGTGCCAACTAGGTTGGTAAACAAGGTCCCAACCTGGGAAGAACTTCAAGAAGTACCTTCTGGAAACGGGACATGGCTAAGGGCCTGAGTGGTTACTAGGGACCGCTCCCCTCAGGGTCTTGCCTCTTATCTTTGACAGACAAGTTCCTCTCTTTTGTGACTGTGTGTGTCTCCTATCTCTTCCCTTTTTCGTGGATTGGGAGCTCTCCTATCTTTTCCAGACCTCCTTTTGTTTTTTCCAAAAAAAAAAAAACTACCTAGAATATCACCCTCCCCTAGGTTCCTGCTTCCGGAATTATAGCTGTCAAGTAATTTGCCTTAAGTCTTTTGTTTCCTAAACACATACCAAGCCTGCCTTTAACTTTTTTTTTAATTTTTAAAAAAATTTATTATTATTATTATTATTCAACTGCGCGCATGTGCTTGTGTGTGGTGTCTGGTGTGTGTGTGTGTGTGTCTGTGTATGTGTAGAACCACAGACGAATCGGGAACCACCATGGCCGCTTCCACCTCCTTCAGCCCGGGGATTCACAGGCTCCGCCCTACCAGGACCAGAAGCGCAGGCCGCCCCCACTTCCGCCTGGCGTCTATACGTGGGATCTGGGATCCGAACTCAGGACCTTCCACTTGCAAGGCGGAGGCTTAACCCCTGAGCCACCTCTCCAGCCCAAGCCTGCCTTTAACTTTAAATTAAAATTCTAACTAGAAATTTTATGTCCAACCATAAACAGTAAACAGGTTGTTAGCCAGCATAATACACTAATTGTAAAGAAATTAGAAAATAATTTCAAGAATCCTAAAACATAGATAGATAGAATTCCCTAAAAATACTCTTGTGAAATTATTTCAAAAATTCTACAATATGGAGACTATGCCATCTGTTCACTAAAATTAGTATACAACTATTTCTTTTTTAAAATTATTTATTTATTTATTCAATTGTGCGTGTATGCATGTGTGCGCATGTGCGCGTGTATGTATGTATGTGTGTGAGAACCACAGATGAATTTGGGAACCACCATGGACGCCTCCACCCTCCTTGTTTACTCTGCCCCGGGATTCACAGGCTCCGCCCTACCAGGACCAGAAACGCAAGCTGCCCCCCACTCCCGGCCGGGGTCTAGGGGTCTATACGTGGGGTCTAGGATCTGAACTCAGGACCTTCCGCCTGCAAGGCAGAG